>JAGFPH010000765.1:69240-94352 GCA_018207615.1 Philaenus spumarius | reverse complement strand
ATACACCCCATTTTATTGAGAATGCGATTTTTCCGACATTGCAATTTAAAATTCTTACAACTAACAAATGAATTCGTTTATCGCAAAAAAGGATTTCCCCATCGTTTTTTGAAGTTATACTTGTCTACTCTTGTTAGGAAGAAAGTGAATTTTTAAGCGAGCACAGGATGAAACAAAGTTCAAATGTTTGCGTGTGCACAGGTCTCTAGGCTACCAATAGGCGATTTTTATATATATTTTTCGGTAGGTGGAATGCATTTACACAGACCTCTCTCCTACTGTGGGATTCGGTCCGAAAGGACAATACCCACTAAACCACCTCCCCCTCCCCAAACAGCTCACTAGGGAAAGCGTAGCAGTGTCTAGGGACCTCCCTAATGACTACAAGAATCAATCTAACACTCGCTGAAACAAACAAAAATGTTGGCGGTATGCATGAAGAAATCACTTCTCGAGACCATCCAGTAACAAAACACCGAGACCCATGCCTAAACATGACTGGCATAAGGGGGTGTCCCGGAGCTCCGATGACGGCACGATCTAAAATACGAAGAAAGATGTCGGGCTGAAATAGAATAACATGAGCTGTTAGTTCTGGATGGAGTCGCTGAACACCAAGACCCGGGCCTAGCACTGGCCGTAGCAGCACTGGCAAAAATCCTGGCGCTCCGATGATTATTTTTTTTTTAGGGGGTAGAATACTTCTTACGCAGACCCCTCGCCAGACCCATACCCATTAAACCAACTCCCCCTCCCCAACAGCTCACCGGGGAGGGGGTAACAGCGTCTAGGGAAAGTCCTTAACGACTGCAAGCTAGAAGTTTGACCAAATTTACAATACTAATGCTGAATTTGAATATTATTGAAATCATCGATAACTGCGAATGTTATGGTAAAATGTTTTTTTTATAAACGTTTTAAGTACTCCAATATAATTGAGGTTAAGTGTCGGTATGTATTATTATTGATATTATAAATGACCGTATTATTATTTAAATAATAACTAACTAAAATAAACTTTCAGCAACTAATGTGCTCATATACATATTACTCATGTGTAAATATCAAACTCTAATCTTTTACCTTTCCTTGGTGTCGGACGGATTTAGAACTTTGGTTTCATATGTGTTTAAACATATTATTCACAGATATTCAAAATTTAGCAGCACATTTTATTATAACATTGAAATTAGTAGAATATAGTGATTTAGCTTATATAAAATTACAGAAAAAAATCATAAGACCTCTTCATGAAGGAAATAAAATAAACAAAAGAAATTAAAGTAGAATATTATAGTTTTGAGTGACTTTTATCTGATTGAAAGGTTGGTACCTCATTCATTTACAGTTCATTCATGTTCGCCTTAAAACACACATATGTTCATGTTGGCCAGAGGTCTTATAAAGGTATTAAATTATAAGTAAATACCAAAGTGGGCAACAACGTGCACCTTTTATATATTATAATACAAATTATTAATCGATTAATACATTTACTAAAACATTGTTAACAATGGGTCATATGTTCAAATTTTCATTATGTTTTGAGAACAAATAATAATACACAATTTTGTCCTCTCTGTCTATTCCTCTATTTCTACATTTTATTATTCAATATATCTCTAAAAAGGTAATATAATTTAATTTATAATTATTATAGATATTTTATTGATTAAAATAATTAATATGCCTTACAATTTCAGTAATATAATATCTTTAAACAAACCTAAAACCTCCCCAGATTTAACTTATGAAATTATAAAACTAAAATAAATTTAACTAAACAATAAAAAATATATTAGGATAGCTATTTCAGACGTCACTTTTATCACTAATGCTTCGATCAAACATATCCCCAATCATTATTAAAAGACCTAAGAATCAGGCCAAAATCTATAATAAACATAGTATCTTTTGATGAAACGTCAGTAGATGAACATAATTATATTTCTAAACCCAAAATTCGAACAGGTTTAAGTAAACTATATTAAAATAAACAGTATTATTTATTTATCCACCAGTGACCACGTTTCGGGGTGCCTATCCCAGTAATACTTCCATGTGGAGTAGAGATGTCAAAACATAATACAACAAATCTTATATATTTATTGTTTTAACCTTCATTGGTAGTCTGTTTAAAATAATAGTTATTAAAATGTTACTTAGTTACGGCCGTTTCGTCTGCACGGAGACATTATCAGGCTTCACGCTTGTCATGAAGATAAAACTCCACGCAATAAATACACGAACACATAAACACAATACACATTTTTAAAATATAAACGTAACTAAGTTCACTACATGAGTTATAATAAATATATGTTTTGACCGTATACATCCTACTATATTGTTCTCAATGAATTATTTATTTTGCTCAGAGAGTTAAGCATGTAGAATGTGAGGATCTTGTTTATTGTGGGAATAAATTCGGAACTTTTCTAATATATCTATAAATTTTATCTGTCTGCACTTATACAAGAATTCAAGATTGGAGTCGATATTACTGTAATCATGGTTATTATCTAAAAGTTGTTTTGCATATTTAGGTCTTTGGTTTAATGATGTTTCATAGCTCGGTAGGTGTTCTTTGAATCTTTGAAACTACCTGTCTGTCCTATATATAATGTATTAGGGTCTTTACATGAGAGTTGGTATGCTCCTCCTTCATCAAAATCCTCTGTAGTGGTCTGGACCTATTTCTATTTATTATATTTTGGAGTATATTATTAGTACGGTATGTTAAAGAGTATCTCTGTTTGCGGAAATGTTGTTCATTGAGTGTTCAAGTTGACTATTTTATTGTATGGTTATATATTTTCTGGATTCTACTGGGTCAGATGACAAAGTTATTTTTTAATGCGAGTTTTTTCACCTTATTTGTTCTTTGTTGGTGCATTTATCAACGATAGAGGCATTGTATCCATTGGCAGTATCGATACATTTGATCAAATTTATTTCCTTGATAAATTCAGCATGTTCCATAGGTATGTTTAGTGCTCTGTGTACAAAACTATTGTAACCTGATAATTTATGGGTTGTAGGGTGATTAGAAGTTGAATGGATGGAGTGATCTGTTTGAGTAGGTTTTCTGTAAAAAATAAACTTGTGTTGGTTGTCTTATTTAATGATTGATGGTGACATCCAAGTAGTCAATTATTGTTTTCTGTTCCAGCTGTAATTTTGATCATTGGATGGATATTGTTAAGAAATTTATTAAATTGGTTTTGTTGTCGTTTATTATCATTAAATAAAAATATTATATCATCTACATATCTGTTTTAATATATAATTATGTTATATAATTTATTAAATTTATTCATAATGTATTTGTTTTCAATTTCGTTAAGAAAGATATCAGCTAAGATTCCAGACGAAGGGGATCCCATTGTTAAGACCTGGCTCTGTATAAACAGTTCATCATTGAATTGAAAGTAGTTTTGGTTCAAGGAATATTTAGAGAAGTTCTGTTTCTTTTTTTAATTTACTATTGTCAATGACATTCTGTTCTAAGATGCCGATAGTTTCTGTTATAGGTAACGTAGCTAAGTAACATTTTAATAAGGATTATTTTAAGCAGACCAATAATGGTAAATACAATAAATATATTTAGAATAATAATCCAGAGACTTGAAATAAAAAAAAAATAATAATAAAAAATCGTAAACATAAAACACACAACTAATAATTTTTTTTTATATTCACCTCGATAGCACCTTATGGCTACCGGACGGCGACTGTCGATCTGTTATCTGTAAGCCCTCAAAACTAGTATTTCCGGCGAGGTTCTTGGATTCGTATCGTTGTGTTGTAAGGGTACTCGACATTTTACATTTAATACAATTAAAATATCAATGGTAAGTATATTTCCTCACAATTAATAAGAGAAATTATTAAATTCATTAACATAAAATATAACTTAAATTATGATTCAATTAACTTTTTACAATTAACTTCGAATACTAATGAAAAATATTCTCATCATATAATTTTCTCTCGCATTTAATTTAGAAATATGATAACATTACATTAGTTTATGTCAGAATGTAAAACATATCTACAAACAGAAAACAAATTAACAATTTCTATGTAAACAAACAAAACATTCACATACATTCTTATATCATGATGAAATAGTTTGTAAGAAAATTTACATTTTAGAATACTCCAATCTTAAAAATGTACCAAAAACACTCTACTTCAAATAGAAAACCATCCACATCCCAATAAATCAATCTTTATTGACACACTTATAACATACATCAATAATAACAATGCATACGTACCTGATATAATAAATAATACCTATCAATAAAACCCCTTAACAAATTATAAACCCATATTTATTAAACGTGTTGATATAAAATGTACTATAAATCCATCCAAATTATATTTAACCATATATTTTAATATAAACAAATAAAGAATTACAAAATATAAATGCAAACATTTACCCTGGTTACATTATATCTTCTAAATTATTCACAAACACAAAAACACGATACTATTCTTGCATAATTATAAATTGTGTTCCCGTATTAACAATACACATACCAATAATAGCATTACATTAATCATAAAATACAATGTAACACTATAGTATATCTAAAAAATGTTATATTGATTATAAACAACTACCAAATATTTCAAAACCTTATAATTCTCTTCATTGTACAAATTTAAATAAAATTATAAATAATATACAAAACAACTTTCAACCCACAGAATGAGAATACACCACCCTCGTCAACCCTTACAATTTACATTACATTAGGCGCAACAACTATCCACCCATACAATTCAACAAACCCTTATTCTTTCATCGACCTGTTTACATAAAATCTGACAAACCAAACCAATTATAATTCCAAGCCAGTTATTAATATTTATTATTTCTACTAATTATTCTTTTCCATATTGATTATAAAACATTGTTTGTTTAAATCTATATTATTATAATTCATTATCTTCCCAATAGATTACACTATTCAGCCTTTTAGTACTATCGTACTATTCAGCCTTTGTATAAAGCTTTCACACTATTCGGTTTTGATAGTACGTAAAAATACGAACGGCGAAAAACGAACGAGAAACAAATTCGTTATATTTATTGTTATTTATTATTATTTATTTGATTTATTACTTATGTAAACGTCAGTTGATATAGAATTTTGTATTACACTTGGGCAAGCCAGTCCTGTGCTGTGGGACAAAATTCTTGATATCTACAAAGTTAGAAATGCTAAAACAATTCCTGACATGAGATTTGCGTATACCTACTGACATATTTTATAGCTCATTGTAACAAGGATAAAATAAAGTGTTATAATTTTTAAAAGAAGACGTATTTTTACTGATATTTAAAAAATAATAATTCAATTCAGGAGTTTTTGACAATTAAAAAAAAATTTTTAATAATTTTTTAATTTCTAATGTATAAAAAGTATGTTTAGACCTACTTTTAGACACAATATTTAAAATAACAAATTAAAATTATAGTTTTATGACAGTTAAAAAAAGTATGACAGTTCTATTTGTTTTTTCTTTGCTAAAATTTATTTAGAATTATTTATAACAATACACTA
This sequence comes from Philaenus spumarius, assembly GCA_018207615.1. Classification (NCBI taxonomy): domain Eukaryota; kingdom Metazoa; phylum Arthropoda; class Insecta; order Hemiptera; family Aphrophoridae; genus Philaenus; species Philaenus spumarius. The sequence goes on along the minus strand of JAGFPH010000765.1, from coordinate 88,770 downwards.
TTTATTTCTAGAACACTGAGCTTGTGAAGGAAGAAACCATGCATACATTTTTACATTTATTCCTGCAGTTAGTAGGAGGTTTCAAAACACGAGTTTTCTTTTTTCTTTTTGCTGTAATATTTGTTTTTTCCAAGATGTCAAGAGATTTTCATATGTGCCTGGTGTGAAATCTTGCAGATCATTCTGACTATCAGTTTATGAAATTTTTTAAACACTTATAATCACTGTACTTTGTAAATAGTTTAACATAAAGAATATATTTACGGTCTACTGTTCAGAAATTTATTAATCTAATATTATTGTTATGAAAAAACTAAAGTTTGTGTTTTATGGGCCTAATAATTCAAGTTGACTTATCTGTTTTTCCTAATCATAAAATTAAGCTGGAAACTTATACCTACTACAAATATCAAACTGTGAGTAAAAATTAATAGCAACTTATTTTATTAGTACCAGACTGTGCAGGTTGTTTCAGACCATCACGCTTCTGAGTCATCTTATTTTGACCCGTTTTTACTTATACTCCTTTTACTGAACGCCCTAGCTTTTAGCTTTTCACTTGATAACGATAGTTCATTTATACTATCGAAATTTCGTGAATTATTCCTCTAATAATGGCAAATGTCCGAAAAAAAAAATTTAAAATAGAACAACCCGACACTGGAAACAAACAAAATGTGTTAATTTAAATCCATATCGTATTTCACATGTTGTAGACAATGCTTTTTATATGATATAGCAACAAAAATATATTCTTAAAGCGTATTCAAAGAAAAAGGGTGTCAATCATATCAAAGTTTTGTATGCAACACATAATTTTATTCCCCAATAGACAGCAGGAAAAAATACTCGTATTTTATTATCAAAATATAAAAAGTGTATAAATTTGATTATCAGTGTATTTATTGATCTTTTTACATTGATGTTATTGTGTTTAATTCACAGAAAGCTATGGGAAGGTGCAATGAGTGAAGGTTTTATTAAAATAAGGACTAATATTCGCTACGACCGTCACTAAAAGGGTAGCAGGGAGTCATCGAATATTCGGATATTATAAGCGTTCAAACACAACAGGCATTGAAATAAGGCCTAAGGCAAGTTCAGGTTGAAACTCATTAACGCCAATGTTCTCAACAAGCAATCAACTCGAACCCTAAGGACGTATACCGGGAACTTTCTAAGTGAATACATTAAGATGTTATCACTTTATGTACTTCATATTTAATAACTGTCTAATTTCCTTCACTCTCATTCATTACTTCAAAGTTATATGGGGAGACATTTCTGTTTACTTTACAAATTAAGTACGTTTCTAAAACGAAAATACTAGTTTTGCTTGTCTAAAATTTAGTCTTCTGTCATAGCTCAACCGCTATGGTACTTGCCTCATAAGCAAGACGTCCCGGGTTCAAATCCCGCGGGGGACCATAAAATATTAAAAACCCAAAAAACATGCTCGTTAGCCGAAAGGCACAAAGTGGCATGGAAAGCAAAAAAAAAAAAAAAAAAAATTGTCTAAAATTTAGACAAGCAATTATTTATTTAATAAATAATGCTTATCTTAAAAGCTCGTTTATTCTGTTAAGATTTAATAATTTAATACATTTGCTAACCATTTATAGAACAAGGATAATTCAAGAAGAAACAAGATCAAACAAAATATATTAATAAGTTTATTGAAAATGTATATTACAAACTTAAACGCAAAAAAATTGCATTTAATGTAGTATTCTACCTAAATAGTAATACGAGAGAATCGTATGACTACAGTTCAACAGGGGATTTAATAAAATGTTTAATTTTAGATTACCGTCTTTCGAATACAGTCAAAAAGCAAAGTTTAGAGTCGGTTTAGGGGCAAAATATGTAATAAGTTTCAGTACAATTTTCTGCCAATCCTAACGTAACACTTTCACTTAAGTTTGTCGACGCGTTTCGGAGTTCCTCCATTACTGAAATAGGTCTCTATAATGGACGCGTTGACAAACTTAAATGAAAGTGTTACGTTAGGATTGGCAGAAAATTGTACTGAAACTTATTTCTTGGATCCTAGCAGATATAATTTGTATAATAACTGCAAAATATGTAATTTTGGCTTACGAACCGTCTTTCGAATACAGTTCAAGGTTCTATCCTTTCGAACTGCATCCTTTACAATATATAGGTTTGGGCCAAGCTGGATTGCAATATCAAAATATCAAGGATATATTTTACTGGCAATTCCTTCTGTAATCGAGGACAATGTGCGTGATCATCTCCACATCAGTTGGACGCGTCGAATCTGAGGTTTCTTCGTCCGAGGTGTAATATTGTGTTTGTTTCCCAAAGGACTTTCGTTAATTTTCTCGACACCTGTAATGGATTTGGTTTATTTGTTGGGGTCTGTTCTCACATTGAGTGCCTTTTGAAAGAACTGAAGACCCTGAAGAAAGATTTTGTATGATTACTCATACGTTTTTTAAAAGTGAGTGGAGAGAGAATGCGAGTTTGCAGAAAGTGCTTCTTGAAAACGTTCGATGAGACGAATATGTTTGTAACTCTCGCTATCAATAACAGAAATTCCGGATCGGTTATTGATGGCCAGCGTGGCCTTGATTCGTCTGCTATTAATACAGTGATGACACCATCAATGAAATTAAGATATGAGATCCATTCCTTCATATTGGTGAAAGCACATAGAAGTACCGGTATTTACTACCTAAAACCTTAATTTACAAATCATGTACAAGTTATACCGTGAAGGAAAATAAGTCATAGTTTGTAGAATTATTTGGAGAGAGAATTCCACAAAAAGAACATATCTTTCAAAAAACCAAAGGTGGATACATGCCACACACGCGATATATTAGCTAATAATCACAATCAGTGATGACGAAATTAAAGATGAAATCATTGTTTATCACGCAGAGGTAGACTTTGCATATTTAACGAAAAATATAGATACAAATTTAGCAAAAAGTGACAGTTGTTTTAAGTGCTTCACGTTCGATTTGCAGCAGTGTCTTCCTACGCTATTTGTAAATTCTTTAGTAACCTTTTTTTAAAAGGCAATTGTGGACATTTAACCTGAAACTACACGAACTAGGGAAATGAGACGTAATACGTGGAGGACGTGGTAGGCATCGAATAGCAACATGTGTGTTAAAGCAGCCAACTTCACTTCCATCTGAAGTTTCTGAAGAGGGGCATTCTATATTTAGATTCGTGTGGTGGGCAACATAAAAATGCCCATGTTTCTTTAATGTTTTTAATAGCTTTACAAAATAATGCAAATTTAGAGATTACAGACCATAAGATTATAGTTAGGGGACACAGTCACATGGCGTGTGACATAGACGACGGATTAATGGAAAAACAAAAGAAATTACTTAGCATACAAATTAGTCATCTACATTACTGCAGTGTGTATCTGTCTACCAGTGTGCAATACAGGAAATAAGACGAAGTTTAATGTAGCCATAGGGATTTCCTTAACTTTTCAGATCTCTTAAAAAGCAACTTTGTGATGTGTAAAAAAGGTACCAGTGGAAATGATTATAACTTCCTTAATGTCAAATGGATTCCTTACATTAAAAAAGGGTACTTTTAAATTAAACATCATCAAATGACGGAGAGCCATTTAAGTCTCTCAGTATACTTCGTAAACGACAAACTCATGTTTGTCAAGGCACCAAAAAGTTACATAAAAATACTCTTAATATTTCTGAACAAAAGAAGTAGCATATTTTGTATCTCCTTCCATTAATTAGCCCGGTATTTCATGATTTATATATTAATTTGAAAACCGCTGACGTTGTGGATGAGAATGCATCTACTAATTATTGCACCACAAAACTGTTATTTTCTCGTTTAGTGGTTTATTTTTTTATTTTAAAGTGTTAAAATAAAGATGATTCTTTTCCTTGTCTGATAATGTTACCACAAAATGTAATTATGTCTTTTTACATTTTTTTATTCACTGCATCCTTTACTATGTTTAGGTTTGGGCCAAGCTGGATTGCAATATCAATATATCAAGGATATATTTTAATGACTATTCCTTCTTCAGCCGAGGACAATGCGCGTGATCATCTCCACACCAGTTGGTCGCGTCGAATCTGGAGTTTCTTCGTCCGAGATGGTAATATTGTGTTTGTTTCCCAAAGGACTTTCGTTAATTTTCACTTCAAAATCTTGAACACTATCTGAATCATGAAAGTGACATAATTATTTTTAAGTAACAAAGGTTATAATTATAATAACATTCAATAACAATAAACTTTACAGTAAAAACTAAACTACAATTTACAGATAATATTTAAAAATATAACTTAAACACTATTATAAAATTTTACAACTAAACAAGGAAAATAAAAATTATAAACCTTTCTGGGTACTTCATTTAGGCTGACTAATCCTGTTTTTAAGTTACCTTCATTTGAAAAAGAAACATAAATATTAGCGTATTTATTAAACCTCGTGGTTTAAAAACAAAAGAAACGGGATGTGAAAACTTATAAGGTATAAAAAATTAACAACACAGAAAATAAATCGGTTATCTTATAAGTTACAGGAATAAGAAACAACATCAAATCTTTATGTTTGCCATTAAAAAAGGAAATGTTTTGTAAAGTTAGTTCGAGATATTTTACATTAGAAATTTTAAATATCTGCCATTTTTAGAATATATTAAAAAACGTTTAGTTTTTTTATAAAGTACTTAACATCTTTCGATGTAGGAAAAATATAGAACGCAAATTTTGGATACATATTTGGTATGAAATGTTATAAAATGGTATGGTTATATATGGGTAAAAATTAAATATCATTAGTAAAAATGTAAATTCAAAGCATAAATTAAAGAGTTATCATATAAGAAACATTAAATTTAATTATCTATGATATAGTGGATGAAGTAAAAGTTAATTAATAGTAAATCTATAAGAAAATGATGTGGTACTTCGTTAATATAATTTTGGCAATAATATATGAATAATTCTAAACGATCTGTAGAAGAAGAAACCTTCGATATGATTGACACCTTCCTGTTTTCAATATGCTTACTGAATATATTTGTCTCGCTGCATATAAAGTGACACATTATTGTGTGCAACATCTGTTTGCGACGTATTCCCTGGCTAGTACAGATGGGTTCAATACTTCAGTATATACTTTACTCTCGGTTTGGTGTTGTGGGCTTCGGTTCAAGTGGGCCTTCGCTTGCAGAATATTTGTTCTGGAGTTTCTAATGAGAAATAAACCCTTTTTCAAGTTGGAAGACATAAAACGTGTTTTATTTATTTTATATTCAATAGGCTATTGAGCCTCAATCAATAATAAAGTATAAAACTGGATATAAATAATTATTTTCACGTTAATCGTGGATACAATTAAATCAAGTAAAAATCTATATTTTCAGTGCGATATAACTAATTAAATTTATCTCATTCCAATTAATTATACTCTAAATTTGGGGTAAAAGAATAGAAACAATATAACAATAATACACATTAAAACTAGACAAACTAGACAAAATTGTTTGAGCTTTCAGTACCCTTCAGGTGTAATGAATATGTAGAAAATACACAAACAATGTATACACATTATACTAATAATAACCATATAACTTATACAATTAACTTTCTGAAATTAGTTTTAGTTCCGGAGTTCAGATTCAATTACTTATTTATTTGCAGAGTTTGGTTATTTCCTCAACCAACGGTTGCTGCTCTGTCCATTCCTCACAAATGCTCATTATCACACGAAAAAGTTAGTTGTAAATTTGTTTAATAGAAACATTCTATTAAATACCTATGACAAGTATTTTACGAGCTAACCTCACTCGATAAGTCCAGAAGTGTTTCATCAAAATGTGTTTGACAATTAATTATATTCTGGATAACTGTTCACAAATATCTGCGATGCTTGTCAAAATTGCGTTCATACCGGAGAACTAAGAACAATATTTTTAAATACAAATTATTTCCATCAATAACTAACTAACCTTCACACATAACCAATCTGCACATTTGTCAAAACATGTAGGCTCCAGAGCAAATACATTACACACATTCACATTTGATTCAGACTTGTATGACAAATTATTCGTTCCCTTTCCTTGTGGATGCGATGCTCTCGCGTTTCTGAAGCAGAAATAACTACAAACAAGGTTGCCCTTACACACATACGAGAGGAAGGTCCGCAAAGAATTCTACATTTTGAAAAAAAAAGGCGGGTTTGATGTAAGCTGCCATGAGTTTTGCGAATTCACAAAATTAGGTTTATGGTTTAAACCACCTATGTATAAAATTGCGCTACTAATAAAGGCGCTGAATAGATGCCTGCGTGTACAAAATATATAAGTACAATTTGTTTGCACCTCAACCCCTCCTAGCCCAGTCGGTATAGGTTACAACTACCAGTAATTAGCAATACGGCTGAATTATTTTTTATAAGTACATTAAAGTATGTAGATTAACATAAAAAAAAGTTTACCAGTCTATCGATTTCCCAAAGTCGAAAAAAAAAATCGATTATCATTTTTTTTTCGATTATCCTTAATATTTCGAGCTGGGATGAAGATAGAGGAAAATAAAAAATACCACCGTGTAGGGGAGGTATTTGTCAACAAAAAAGGTCGTATGTATTTATTTCGTCCGAGCAATGGTTTGTCTGGAAAAAAATCGATAATGCAGGTATGTATTTTGCAGCAGGTGAAATCACTAAAAGGGGACATCTTATTTATATATGAAAAGTTGGCTCATTCTAAATTGGCCGAATTTTAATATATCGAATTGAAACTTGACGTAGGAGTTAAAATATATATTTTAAACATTTATGCTGAGTCTCAGCTTGTTATCTTGAAAATGACCCGATCTAGGAGTCGATTTCGATTATCGATTTTAGGAGTACCGGATCCACCAATTCATTTTAAACAGCTCCAGTTTAGAAACTTTTTGGAATATCAACATCAAATTTGTTTTACAAGTTGAGTACACCAGTATAAATATTCTTAGTAAGTAAGAACGATTTTTTTCTTGTTATTTTTAAAAACGAGGCGCTTGAAAATAGTCTTCTGTTTTACCTATCTCGTTTTAACTATAACACTTTTGGATTCAACGACTCCATTTTCGACATTTTTGAACATATCGATTTAAAAATTGGTACAGAAGTTAAAAATACAATTGTTTTTTGCTACACTTATTTTAAAAACTATATTTAAAAAAATTACTAATCTGCAGCCGATTAACTCAAGCGTTTTGATGAAAAATCTAAAAAGGTCTAAAATTATACTTTTTTAATTTACTTGTACTTTTAAAAGTAAATAATGAAAAAGGTTTATACTCCTTCAACTTGTTTGAATATATATATTTAACTTGTAAAAAAAATTTCAGGTTGATATTTTGAAAATTTTCTAAACTGGAGCTGTTTAAAATGAATTGGTGGGTCCGGTACTCCTAAAATCGAGAAACCCATTAATAAGTCAAGTGGCTCTAGATCGGGTAATTTTCAAGATAACAAGCTGAGACTCAGCATACATGTTTAAAATATATATTTTAACTCCTATACCAAGTTTCAATTCGATATATTAAAATTCGGCCAATTTAGAATGAGCCAACGTTTCATATATGAATAAGACGTCCCCTTTTAGTGATTTCCCCTGCTGCAAAATACATACCTGCATTATCGATTTTTTTCCGGACAAACCATTGCTCGGACGAAATAAATACATATGACCTTTTTTGTTGAAAAATATCTCCCCTACACGGTGGTATTTTTTATTTTCCTCTATCTTCACCCCAGCTCGAAATATTAAGGATAATCGAAAAAAAATGATAATCGATTTTTTTTTTTCGACTTTGGGAAATCGATAGACTGGTAAACTTTTTTTTATGTTAATCTACATACTTTAATGTACTTATAAAAAAAAAATCAGCCGTATTGTAAATTACTGGTAGTTGTAACCTATACCGACTGGCCTATCCAGCTTTACCTCACGCGCTATTTCGTTCCACTAGCATTGAGAGTTTGCACCACGACCTGGCAGACTAGGATTACGATCTACGACTTGCGAGTTTATACGTCGTCCTTGTGGCCTTGCTGCCCCTCCGTGGATTTTAACCATGTACTTTTATTTTAATTTACGTTTTGATCGATTTCGGGAGAACCAGAGGTCGTCTAAAAAAACAAAATGTTTAGAATAATGTACTTTATAATTTTTTTAGGGGAAACCCCAAATTGTTCATTCTTGTAAAAAAAAATCTTTAAAATATTTTACTTTCTGTCAAAATTGTGTTTCCGATTGCACTAGTCATATCGACTTAGAAGGCCAACATGTATACTAAATTTGGACCAAATCGGACGTAAAATGCTGCCATTAGAGTGCGAACACATGAAATATATATAACATTTTTGTAGACACCCCAAAACGTGTTATGTGATCGGTGTTAATTGACCACGCCCGACTTTAGGCCTCACCATAAAATTCATTGCAATAACTCATCTTTCCTATGAAAATTTTTTAATATGTACTTAAGAACAAGTTTATTAGGAATACAAATTATATATTTATACAAATATGATCAATTCAATGTTTAACATAGAAATATTGTATCTCACAATATTTAAGCGCAAACTTTATCTTAGATAATTTCCCTTGTAGTGAATCAAATTCTTATTGTTCCCTGCTCAACCACATAACTGCAACTCAAATGCCAATTTATCTATCCCTGTCCGTTATAATCACACAGTTGTACCCAGACGCAGTAAAAAAATGCCAAAGAAAATCGCCAAGAGAAGACTAGAGGCGGAAATACACTTTGTAAATAAATATGTAGAGCAGGTTTTGTTAGGTAAGACTTAAAAAAAAAAAAAATAGGATAGTAAGGGGTGTTATTAGAAAGATGTTCATAAGCTTCACGACATTCCCCTTAAGGGCACTCCAAATGGAAAAAAACATTTTTTTTTATTAAATATAAATACCTTAGTAAAATTATGCAAAACAGCCACAACCGGAGACCAGATATCTAGTCATATCCCGTCAGTTTGGAAGCGAGCCAACTACCGTTTGCTTTACTTCCGCCCTCCTACCCTCAAACGACAGATATGATTAGATATCTGGTCTCCCTAGCCTAGATTCGAACCCGGCATCTTCTGATCAGAAAGACGCAACGTTATCCACTAGACTACGGCTTCGTGAAAGAAAACTGACAAATTAACAAAACTTCAGTTACTTTACTATTGGTATAAATATTCCGTGTAAAGTAAAAGATAGTTTATGAGCACCGTCTAGGAGTGGTTGTAGGAAGTTTGCTTGGTTGTTCTTAAGTTTGAATCGGTATGATTTGTATTCGTGAGAGGTTTCTGGTCGTGCCTGACACGGAATTTAAAATATTATTGTAGTAAAATTTGTTGGTTAGGCCCTTTTTGTTAGACACTATCGATATACGCTGCTGAAAAAGACCCAGATAACCCCACATACCGTCCAGGAGGCCATTAGCAAAAGGTAGGCTACTTATGAAACTTTGGCTTTTACGTTTTGCTCGTTTCCCGAAAATCACTTTTTTGTTATTTATAATACACATATCTGGAAAACTATCTAAGATATCTTTACCAAATTTTTACCACATGTTTATAACACAATTATCTAGTTCCTAACAGGGGTTTTTTTAAATATTTCAAAAAATAAAAAAGTTATATAGTAATAATAATGATAAAAATATTTTAAAAAGGTGTTTTTTATTAAAAATCATAACTTTTAGGTTTATTATTTTTTGTTTATTTTCTTGTGTACGGAACTAGACAAAGGTACAATTTAGAAAATAAAAAAAACAATTATGAGTCTATCTTAAGTACAATTTAAGTTATGTGTATTATAGCTAACATTGTCGAAGATAGACATTTGGAGTGCCCTTAAATTCATCAACATTCTCAGTTGTCACTATCGACGTTAAATTGTAACTGTTGGTAATTATAAAATAAATATATGATACACTTTCTGTTATAGCAACTTCAAGATACCGAGCTTGTTTGTGCTCTTTAAAAATACTTGTTCATCGTAAACAGTAAAATACCTTCACTCTAAATCCTGTTACTTTGTCAGAGTTATGCCTTTGAGAGGTATCGCCAAGCGATGCTTTTAAACCCAAGGACTAAATACTTCCTTTGATGTAATGAAGCATACCACAAACTTTAACTGAAACTCCCACCTCTTTATTTTACAAGTAAACACAAAATAACGATAAATTAATTTGAATCTTCTTTGAGAATATTTACTTTTTTAATTCTACCTGAATTCTGCATTGTTGGAAAATTCTTTTACTTAAATTAAAGTACCAAACTCATGATTTTATTTTGTGTATCAGGCTTTTATGAAATTAACTGAATTTGATTTGTGACACATACATGCATAGGCCTTTTCTTAGAAATCTTTATATATCTTTGTTAGATTTTGTTTGAGATGCACGACTTTTATTAACAGTTGACAGATCGTGATAGTTTAAATGCTTGAGAAAATACAGATATGAGTGATTGTAAATTTAGACCATTATTTTTAATTTTCATTCCTAATAAAACAGGATATATGATACGTGAACTACTTCACGCTCGTTGTATCGTCTAAAATGTGTAACCAGTGAATCAAAATACCTGAAAAAGGTTTTAGAATATGACATTTTTTAAATGTTTTAGGTATTGCTTTAAAGTTCCGGAGCTACGAATTAATAAAATTACGCAAAAATATTATATTTTTGTCTTTGGTACAGGATGTGGCGCACCACTCCTAAGTATCATTCTATCTGGGTTATGTACCAATGTTGTATTTCAACACCGTATGTAAAATATTTAAATTATCTTGTTATATAGAGATATTGCAGTGGTAGTACTTATTAAATATCGTACAAGTGGCATTGAACGAACGTTACAATAGAGTACCTGGGCGACTGCGCATCGCCCAGTATTTTTTTATTGTTTTTTTTTTAGGAAAATGTATGCAAACTAGGGGAGACCCCTGCGTGCTCCGCACGCCAACCCCCAATGGAACCTTCTAAAAACAAATGTTATGTTTTATTTATAATAAAGTTGTACGATTAATAATAACCTCAAAACTAAAATGATAAATAATGATAAATGTTCACATCAAATTATTTCTTACATTTGATAACAGCAGTTATAATAATGTTTAAAATAACCAGCAAGGCTCAGGTCTACACTTTAAAACCCTAACCTAAAAGCTAGAAATACAAAAATAATTGCTTCAAATTTTTAAATCAGCTGTTAATGGAAATATTGGAACAAACAGCTATATTATCTGTTATTTTATTCAATTGGTTGCTATGGTAATAAATGTAAATACATGTGTTTATTTATCATTTTAGGCCATAAAAATATAATTTACATTAACTGTCTTATTATTTTACAGAACAGCTGTTTTATGTTTTTAATTTATTTATTTAATACCAAATGTTTTAAAGTAAACTGCAGAACAGCTGTTTTAGGTTTTTAATTTATTTATTTAATACCAAATGTTTTAATATAAACACACCAGATGTTTTTAAATTCTCATGTATTTCTTATGGGGATTTTTCGTTTTTCGGGGACCTCAAAAACACTTTAGTTTTTAATTTTAGAAAAAACTTATATTTTTCCCTCGTTCCTTGAATCGATACCTTTAATTTGATACCTCTCCCATCATCCTCCGATTTACCAAATTCCCACAATTTTGAATCTAAAATTTCGCTTACAGAATTATATATAAGGATATGCATACTGAAAAATATGAATATTTTTCGATCTTACGCACACATGAACTGTTTATTTAAATTTAAAAAAAAAACATGAGTGTAATTAGTTTTTATTACAAATTGTTTGAAGATATAAAACCTAGCGCATTCGAATCCTGACGTCCAAAAACCTCTATAGGTACATGTAGATTATGTAATCTATCCAACGAATAGGCCATATTTGATATTTTTTATATATTTTAGAAATAACAAATAATAATTATAATCATTCGATAATTTATATTACCTTTATAGAAATGCAAAGAATGCAGAAACTGGTGAAAAGGTTTTCAGAACGGTTAATAACAGGACAAAAATAATGTTTTAGTTACGTTTGGTGTTTGACTAAAGAAATAAGTTGAAAATTATACCACCTGATACATTGTTAATGATTTATGTTTGTTAAATCTTTCTTATTAAACGAGTAATTCTTGTTTATTTTCTTTTCGTTTATACTTAGTGACTTCAAAGGTGGTATGTAAAAGAAGGTCAGAGTTTAAATTTTTTATGTGCATTTTTCCGAGTTTATGCGCATTTTTGCAGATTTATGTCTTATGACCTAGCGCATTCGATTACTAACGTCAAAAACCCCCTATATGCAAATTTCCATCAAAATTGTTAGAGCCGTTAGCGAGATCCCAGATATTAATTTACAAATTTATAAACATACTAGGGGAGACCCTTGCGTGCTCCGCACGCCAATCCCCAATGAAACCTTCTAAAAAAATATGTTATGTTTTATTTATAATAAAGGTGTAGGATTAATAATAACCTCAAAACTAAGATGGTAAATAATGATAAATGTTCAAATTAAATTATTTCTTATATTTTATAACAGCAGTTATAATAATGGTTAAAGAACCAGCAAGGCTCAGGTCTACACTTTAAACCTCTAACCTAAAAGCTAGAAATACAAAAATAATTGCTTCAAATTTTGAAATCATTTGTTAATGGAATGATCTGTTATTTTATTCAATTGGTTGCTATGGTAATAAATGTAAATACATGTGTTGGTTTATCATTCTAGGCCTAACCTAAGAATTTTTCCAACTAAATTTACAAATATTAAAATAAAAAAAAGGTTTTTATCGGAATGAATTATATCCTATGTTACTCAGGAATAGTGTAGCTTTTTATTAGTAAAACTATTTTTTCAATCGGTTCAGTAGGGCCAGAGATTACCCCCTACATACAAACAAACAAACAAACAAAATAACAAACTTTACCTCTTTATAATATTAGTATAGAAATACAAGAATTAATCGTTTACTAAAATAAGATTTATAACAAATTAGCCTAACATCGGAAAACTCAAAATCGGTTTAAGATTATAAATATAAGTACCTCAATAACAAGACAAACCATAAGTTAGTCTACTGTGTATAAACGAGTAATATATATTTCTCAAGACGTAAATAGGTGCCAGGTTTTTCAGAAAGTAAAATATGAGCATTATTTGGTTTAATTTTGTTTGTAGATTTCTTATATGCGGTTTCCAAGGCACTCTATAATTGACAGTCAACCTAAAATACTTTAAACTTTGAATGTGATATTGTTATAAACACTTATTGTAAAACGTTAACTTCAGAGGGGTATAAATGATTAATTCGTTTTTTAAATTAAAGAGCATAAACTTAATTTTGTCAGTATTAGGCCATGTTAATAAAACCAAAGTTGTAATGCATTTAAATCGTCATGCCATTTATTATTTTATCGTCTCGCACCTATTCCCAGGACTCCTACATATAAACGCCATAGTCAAGGTCGTTATTAAAAAATGGAAGTTCAAACTTTAGACGTGAGCGTAACAAAATCAAAAGTTCATCGAGAAGTGGAGCAGGAACCGATGCAAGCCCACTTCATGGGTGTTCTATGCATTCAAATTCTTGGAAGACACAGAGAGCCCTTCTAGTTTAAACACTCAAATTGAGGAAACCGAGGTAAGTAATAAAATAATTTTAGTAATTTTGTTTTGAATTAAACTTCAATTTTTTAAATTTATCTAAAACTTATATTTGGATAATATCTAATAGCCCAGTCAATAAAGGCCGAAAATCGCCATTTGTCGCAACAAGTTAGGGGAAAGCTGAATTTTGTATATATGTGATAGACCCTTATGAGACATGTATTTTCTCAAAAGTCCCTGCCTCTCCCCCTTGTGCTTCCCCTCCCCCCCCCCCCCTGAAGTTTACAAATGCAGAGCTTCACAAGATTGCTTACAAGTTCGTTAATACTCATCGCAGCGAATTAATTTTTTGTTCCTTGATCCATATTAAACATATTTTGTTCTTATAAACTTTTCGATAAAGTTAATATTAAAGGACCTATTAAACAACAAACACAAAAAAAAAGATTTTTCAAGGCATATAAATTGACTTTATTAACTATATTTTTTAAATTATTTAAAATACACAAAAATGTTGCTAATAAAACTTGTAGTATGTATCTTTAGCTTTAATATGATGTAAATAATTATATATATTAATTAGACTTACCGTCAACAATAGTCTAATGTTCGTAGTTATTTCACTACGGCCGTTTCGGCTATTCAGCCATTTTCAAGTGTTTGCTGGGTAGTTCCCGTTGTCTTAGTTTAAAAACACACAATCACGTAACACACAACACATAACACACACACAAGTTCTTTAAACATTTATTATACATGTAGTGGGCCCACTGTCACAACGTGTACTACGCGCATTGCTAGTGCCGACTACCTGTGCGCTGGTTGTATGTAGGGGGGGGGGTTAGTTTCTATCTATATGCGTTATTATTGTATCATAAATTAAATGTGACTCAAATATTAATTTTTCATTTAACAGTGAACTACTGTTGTCCTTTGTTCGTCTATATATTTCATATTCCTCTAATGCGTTCATTAGTTTCCCTTTCTCACAATGATGAAGTATTTTCATTGTTTTTTCGATGACTGAGTATTTATGATCCGTTTGAATTATGTGTTCGGTAAACTTCGACTCGACTTTTGATGGATTAGTCAATTGTGAAGTTGTTGGTATGTGCTCTTTGAATCGTTGTTTAAAAGACCTGCCCGTCTGTCCTATATATGTCTTTGTACAATCAGAGCATGATAATTCATAAATCCCCGTGCTTTCGAATTTGTTGTCATGGGTTTTCTTTATATTTAAGGCGTTACGCAGGTTATTTTTAGTTTTAAATGTAGTTATGTATCCCTGTTTTTTAAATATGTTCCTTGTTATGTGTTCCAAATCCTTGTTATAATCTATTACAACGTATTTTTCTTCTTCTTTTTTATTTTTGTTTAGGTGTTTGTTTTCCTGCTTTTTATATAATCTGTCAACCATATATGGGTCGTATCCATTTCTGATAGCAATGTGTTTTATGGTATTTAATTCTTCTTGGAAGTCTTCATGGTTCATAGGTGTGTTTCTTAATCTATATATTAGGCTATTATATGCTGCTAATTTGTAAGGTATCGGATGATTTGATGTGGCGTGGATGGTGTGGTCTGTTAGTGTTGGTTTCCTGTATATTTTGAACTGGTGTTTATTATTTAATTTTGTTATGGTGAGGTCGAGATAATTGATGCTATTGTTAGTTTCTATTTCAGTTGTGAACTTTAAGTTTGGGTGTGTATTATTTAGGTATGCTTCAAACGTGTGGATCTGTCTCTTTGTAAATAATTACTTACACTGATTTAAATAAAAACCCGAACCACAAAACAAGAAGCAAAAACTATAACTAAACAACTAAATTGTAAGTTAAGTTTAATACCTTACCCTTATGTACATTTCGATGACATGGTCATCATCCTCAGAGGGTTTTAACACTACTCATAGATAATTACTTGTTTAAATGTATCGCTTGCTCTTGGGACGTCGTCAAAGAGAGCGCTTGCACGCCACTCCAGTGGTCAGACGCGGTTTTTTAACCGTTTCGCATGGATATATTATGTACATTGGATGTTGCAATATAATTTTAGTAAATGTGTGAGCATAAATACTGTTTGCATTAGTGTATTGTAAGTTTAGGTTTAGATTATAAGTATATTAGGTAAGTTTTTTTATTACATTTATATAGGTCTATATAATTTATTGGTTGTGACGTTTTTAGAACTCCGTGGCATCAATATTTTTTTTTTTTGTCTTTAATAAAACAACCTACTTGCTTTTCACCGACAGTTTACAACCTTTCTGCATCTACCCTTACCGACCTTTCCAGGTAGTTATCCTTTTTCCCACTAGGTACCGACTCTGTACGGTATCAGTTTCTTAGCGTGCATACCTGGGCAGAGGTCGTTGTTATGCGACAGCTAATCTGAGAGTCAACAGCTGACGTATATCTAGTCCGTTGATTTCGCTAAGTCATAGAATATTCGAGAAGAACGTCGGCCATTAGTTCTGCTACAGGAAGGTCCACCTTGTAATGTCTGTATAATATAGTTAACAATGTCATGGCTTTTCCTTTTATTTAGTCGCGAGTTATACGCAAGGCAAATTGATATGTCTTTGTTATAAGCCTTTGCTTCTGGATGCCAGGTATGGGAATGTTTTAGCCTTACTTTTGTTAGTTATAAAATGTACTCTTTGTAAAAATTTTATAAAGTTAGTTCCACCCTTTTGCTTTGTAAATAACTTTTCAAATTCATACAGTTATTCAAAACCTATGTATTTCTTTTTTTATAGCCTAAGTTTAAACTTTAACTTTTACAGCCTAAAAATTTTAAAGGTTATGCTATGTTAGGCATTTACCATATCTTAGCCTATTTTAAACAAAAGACTAGCCTATACAGTTTTTCTGTAAAACTTTAAATCAGTTTAAACTAAAATCTTGAACTTTAAAGTGGCCATATCCAGTTTTATATCTTGATGTATTTAATTTTACCAGTCTAGAACATTTTGAGTTCACCATGTGCTTTTGCTGCATGTAGAAACATTCAAGAGTAACATGACAAGTTCAGTAGTAACTTTTGGAATCTTTTAAAGTAGCTATTTGTCACCTTGTGCTACCAATATTATGAAGGCTAACTTAAAAGGAAAACTATCTGTACTATGCTTGTTTATTTTGGCTAATTACATTCTAAAAAAGGATTGTTATTTTGTTTGATGCAGTTTTACACTGGTTCAAGTTCTGTACTCATTTTCAACCATTATGCTATAAATCCAACTACAGCTTGTAACTTGCTGAATAAGCCAACATCCTACATCCAGCATTTATAGATACTTTTCGGCGACAGTACTTTACCATAAACAATTATGAACTGAAATATTTTGTAACTACCAAAAATCTGCAGTGGACTTTTTTTGAAATGAATTTTGAATAGGCTGTATTTGTAATTGTATTTTTGTGTAAATGAATAGTATATAGGACATGTTTTTGTATTTAATAATTTTTGGGAGGTGCAGCTATAGCATATTTCGGACCTTAGCCCTAAGGGCTGTATATATTAGAAAATTATATACCTTTTTTTATAGAGAGACGTCTCATAATTAATTTTTTTATTATTTAATTATTTATACTTAGCTTTAGAGTTGGCCAACGACCTATATTTTTATCTTTAAACAAATCCATGGTATTTCATGTTAATTTTTTTGTAATCTTGTCTAACCTTTTTGTATAATTTCTGTAATCATTATTAAAGGGGAGGGTTTTTAATTTTTATTTTTGGGGAGGGTTTTTAAAATTCAATTTAATTAAATATATTTGTGTTCTTTTAATCTGAAGTTTTTCTTGTACTAAGGGCGTATAAATAATTTCTTTTTTTTATTTAAGGGCATATAAACTTTTTTTACTTAACTTTGGTTAATAAACCTGAAATTGAATCTAGTTCTATGGTTTATTGAGTTAACCTCTAGGTATCTAGTGAATTGTGAGTAATCAGCTGAAACATTAATACGTTTGGTGATATTTAAAATTTTAAAGGTAAGTTTTGAACAGTACCAATCTATGTGGCCCAGTATTGCTTCCGTTCCCTTAATTATCTTTTAGTAAGATTGGTACATGTTTATCCCTTTAATTCAAACAATTTCAAAAACAAATGTATTAGAAACCGTATTCATACATCTCTCGACCTATGAATAAGGAACATTCATGCAAAAAATCATCACAATCGGTCAAGGCGCTTGGCCGTAATCGTGAGACAGATAAACAGACAGACACACAGACGAAATGTCGAACGGTCGAGCTATAACGGAGACCTCGCTTCGCTCGGTCAATTATAATTTGTAAAGATGTATAAGGAGGAATAAAACATTAATTAATTCAATTACTCTTTTTTATTGCCTAATTTGTCGAAAACTAATTAAATTGACTGCTAAAAAAACTACAGTTGATTGGAGAATATTAAATTACTCGTGACCCAATTTCTGATGAACATTACAAAATAAATGAATCTAGTGGAACCACATGTTGTTTGGCTTTGTCGTAATTGAAAATATATATATTTTTGAGTACGAAACTATGTATTTAGCCAAACCTGAATCGTAATACGTCAATTGTTTTGAATTTGTAATATCTAATCTGGTGGTTTTGTAGTTCATAGACACAACGATGAAAAGCTCTTATAGATCTATCTACAGTTGTGCTAAAACTTAAGGGTCTCCTGTAGTGGCGGCCATCTTGGATTTTTATTCCATAAGAGCAATGTTACATTTCAAACCTTTTATTTGTTTATTTTTTATCATAACATTGTTTGCAAGGTCTCACTTTAAGCACAATCACAATACGCATCCGTTTTGCATTTTAGATTTTTTAAATGATATTCATTTGTTATGTAATTGACATTTTGTAAGTACAAAGTTAGAATTTTTCCCTAAAACAATAAAAAATTAATAATGAAAGGTAATTTGCAAGCCGGATCCAAAATTTATAAAGAATATTTAATTTTTTTTCAGCACTCAATTACAAAAGATGGATTTATAAAATGGTTTGGAATGAGGCAATGTCAAAGCGCTCAGCCGCAAGAAATTGCACTATTTAGATACGGCAATAGAGAGAAGCGCTTGCGTTTCCGGTTGCTTTCTCGTTTACTGGGGCAGGCCCTTAGGTTCTATTTATGAAGACTGTCTCAAAAAATATCTTCCGTAATAAAATAAAATATAAACACGAATGTTTTTCCTTTTAAGTTACTCTTAAGAAATTTTTAATATATTTTATTTTAATAAGATACTACAGTATGACAACTGGCTCTTGGCACTTGTGATATCGCGAGAAAAAATAGTCCCCCCCCCCCCCTAAATGACGTGTGTCTACATCTCCCTTATTCAGAGCAGTTACAACTAGCATTTCAACACTGAACTTTAGTAACCCTTACTTACAAACCTTTGCGCAGGATTGTAGCCTCTAACCGGGTTTCACTACGATGTGCTACTACCCTCACAACCAGGCCCGTGCCAAGAACGGTTGATCCAACTGTAAGTTATGAGGAATAAACACTTACAGGTAAATTTCATTAATACTCAGACTTATCACAACGAAAACATGTATTTGACAACACTTTGGAAATATGTTTACATTCACTGTCCGATGAAGTAAGTAAATATTATTTTCCTGGACAGGGACTTTTTGTTAGTAGCTCATAGGGAAACATACATATGCTAACTTTTACAAGAGAGAGAAAATACGTTTAAGCTTTTCATTGATTTGTCTATGACCTTTCTATTGCAATGAACGCAGACTTTTACCCAAATCCGATCTTCTGATATCTATAATGATTGCATTAAAGATGTTTAGCAATAATAGGTAGCCACTATACTGTGGACCGTTTACTGTTAGTGGTTTTTCATAATGAAAG
>JAGFPH010000765.1:58093-69140 GCA_018207615.1 Philaenus spumarius | reverse complement strand
TTAGAGATAACAGTATTCTTCTAGCCTTATCAAAATGTCTCGAACTAATTGTCCACCAACAGATAACACATTTCCTTGAAAAAATAATATTCTCAGTCAATTTTCATAAGGTTTTCGTTCTGGCAATAAACCTATCCTAACTCTATTTGATTTCTCTAAAGCTTTTGATTCTATAAATCATTTATGGTTGATTAAAATATATTTGACTGGAGCCAGTACCTATGTTTATCATGGATTCAGTCATAACTTTCTGAACGAAGTCAGTGTGTCAGTATTGGAGAAAGTAGGTCTAGCTGGAGGGATGTTAGCGTCGGAGTTCCGCAGGGTTCTCTCTTAGGACCTTTATTATATTTATCACTTTTATAAACGATTTAAATACTGTAAATTTCATTTACATGCAGATGTCTTAAAAGTATATTTACACTTTAAAATAGAGGATTCCGTTAGAGTGGTGGAATGCCTGAACCATGATATCTCAAATATTTCTCTGAGGGACGGAAAAAAACGGATTAAAAATCAACAATGCTAAAACGCAGCCTACTATTTTGGGTTATTCTCGACTGATAAACAAAATAGACTTAGACAGCTTTCCCAGACGTCAGTTTGATAATGACATTTTAGACTACTGTAGCAAAATGAAGGACCTTGGACTGCTCATTGATAGTAAACTGACTTGGAGAGATTATGAGACGGTCACGTGTAAAAGAGCTATTTGCAGGGATACATACCATAAAAAAATGCAAGATCTCTTGCCGTTCCACGTCAGATTGCTCCTTTCTCTTATATTTCCATATTTTACTTACTGTAACACCATATTCGGTGACATGTCTTACATATTTCAGCGGGCACAGAATTACTGCATACGTTTTATTTTTTTAAACGGAGGTTCATGTTTATCTTTATACCATACTAGGGGACACCCCTGCGTGCTCCGACGCCAACCCCGTTGGAACCTTCTATAAACACATCATGTTATGATTTCTTTATAATAAAGGTGTATGATTAATAATAACCCCAAAGCTAAAATGGTAAATAATGTTAAATCTTCACATCAAATTATTTCGTATATTTTATAACAGCAGTTATAATAAAGGTTAAAAGAACCATTAAGGCTCAGATCTACACTTTAATAAAACCTAACCTAAAATCTATAAATACAAAGTTTGAAATTAGATGTAAATGGAAATATTAAAGCAAACAGCTGTTCACTGTTATTTTATTCAATTGGTAGCCCATGGTAATAAATGTTAATACATGTGTTAATTTATTAGTCTAGAGGCTTAACTTAAGATTTTTTTCCGACTAAATGTACAAATATTGAAATAAAAAATGTTTTATCGAAATAAATTATAGCCTATGTTACTCAGGGATAGTGTAGCTTTTTATTGGTAAAACTATTTTTTCAATCGGTTCAGTACTTTCAGAGATTATCCCCTACATACAAACAAACAAACAAACTTTCACCATTTCAATTAGTTTATCAGCTGTTTAAAATCAGATTACAGTATTTCCTATTTAGCTTAGTTGTAGCATAGGCTACTGATGCATTTTTAAAACTCGGAATAAAACTAAAATAAAAGTGTAAATCAAATATTTAGCTTCACAGTGACTTAGAACTGGAAATTATCTTTTAAATAAAAAAAGAATCATCAAAATCGGTTGAGTATCAACTTCAGGAAGTGAGTGAACTAAAATCACGAATTTTTTAAAATATATAGATAGCCATTACTTAACATATTTTTCGAATTGATTACAAAAAAAAATCACTCTGATTTTGAAGTTCATTTTAACAAATAATTGTTCGTAAAGTTAAACTATTTTTACTTTATATCACGGTTATTGTGTCACGTTATCAAAATACTTCATGTAAGTTGTGTTTCTAAGATTAAACCTATTTTATAATGTATAAAGTGTATTTTTAATAATAACCTCAAAACTAAGATGGTAAATAATGTTAAATGTTCAAATTAAATTATTTCTTATATTTTATAACAGCAGTTATAATAATGGTTAAAAGAACCAGCAAGGCTCAGATCTACACTTTAAAACCCTAACCTAAAAGCTGGAAATACAAAAATAATTGCTTGAAATTTTGAAATCAGCTGTTAATGGAAATATTGGAGCTAACAGGTATACTATCTGTTCAATTGGTTGCTATGGTAATAAATGTAAATACATGTGTTGATTTATCATTCTGGGCCTAACCTAAGAATTTTTTCCGACTAAATTTACAAATATTGGAATAAAAAAAGGTTTTTATCGAAATGAATTATAGCCTATGTTACTCAGGGATAGTGTAGCTTTTTATTAGTAAAACTGTTTTTTCAATCGGTTTAGTAGTGCCAGAGATTACCCCCTACATACAAACAAACACACAAACAAACAAACAAACTTTACCTCTTTATAATATGAGTATAGAAAACTCTTGACATCTTAAAACTTAATAAACTACGGACATATCATAATCTGATGATGTTACATTCTATTCTACAAACAGGAGTTCCGACTTACCTGGCAGAAAAGTTTGTCTACATCTCTAACATAAGTGCAAAGAGCACTAGAAGATGTAGCACTACTCTTGCCATACCTTTGCACCAGACTATGAAATATAATAAATCATTTTCTGTGTCCGCTTGCCGTATATGGAATTCACTACCGGATGCAATTAAATCTGCTGACTGCCGTGTCCAGTTTTCAAAGCTGTTGATGTCTTATTTGCAGAGTGGATGATGCATCCCAGTTTTGAGGCATTTTAGAAGTGTTTATTGTTAAGTTGTATGGATGTGCATAAATGTTTAATTCTGGTTGCAATAAGTATTTAACCTGTAAGTATTAACTACTGTTATGTTTTTTTATAAATTGTATACATTTATTTTTGTTTGTGAAAGAACTATTTGTTTTTAAGAATGTTTGTAATTTTGTATTGGGGTTAGGTGGAAGAGAGGACTAAATAGTACAAACCTCGCCTCCAAAAAATAACGGCATTATCTATGTATCTATCTTCGTTTTTAAAAGACCCTCTGAAAGATGCGACTTGTATGTTTCAGTCAATTTGTGTTTCCAACAGAAAGGTTTTCCTAATAGGGTTGCCAATTACTGTTTGCACTTGAAGCACTCTTCAACACTCTGTCAATCTTATTATACCAAGAGAGTATTTGCCACATTGTTGCTGTAGTAAAAGATAGTGCCAATTATTATTAATATACATTCAGGTAATTTATGTTTATTTAGAGACAATCAAGTCAAAACTTATAGTACAGACAAATACGTAAATAGTAAAACTTACAGTACTTTAAATGTGCGTAAATTTAACAATATTAGGAATCATTCATTATTAGTCACTGAATGATTTATACTTAATGTGACACATTGAAACAAGGTTTTACTTCTTTCAACAATACCATTTAAGAATTAGTTAATAGTACAAAAATTGTCTGCTCAACAAGAGTACATTTTGATACAAGCTCTTTGTGATTTTGTATGCAAAGAGTTTTAATAACCACAAAGATAATGTGCAAACATTGACTTGCAATACAAAACTATAAACATCTAGAGGATCATAATATTTACATTAATAGGAACTTCTACTAATTGTTGTGTTTCAATGTATAAAGATGAGAAAACATAAAGGAATAGTACTTATTAGACCTTTATGAAATTAAATTACCATGTTTTATACATTAAAAGTATAACTCTTCGGCTTTCTAGCCTGTGTAATTCCACATTCCCTGCAACTGAAATGCATTTAAATCACACAAAATACCTGCAGTGATATTTGTTAGGTGTACCAGTTATCCCTTTGATCTTATTGGGGAATCGCTAGTCAGCGTGTATTTGCACCGACTTAGTAAATTTTGGAAGACGTGACTGGAACTGTCGATGCAAATGGACGATACCCAGATACCCAGAGCAAATTAATTAATCATCATCCCTAATTTAACCGATTGCCTTTAGCCGTACCCAGCAAATCCGATTCTGCCAGCTTTTAACAAGCGCTTAATTAATTATTATAAATCTAAACTATTGCACTTTAACTTTAACTAAAACACTAGTCACCATTTGTACACGATAGGCTTCTAACCGAACCGAACTTATTACCACTAAATATTCATTTCGAGTACGCGATTGGTTATAATCTGACGTTACGCGATTACCGATTATAATATAAGTTAATTAGATTGGTTATGGCATATTAACAAAGGATTACAGTGAGCGTAGAACCTCGACACCGACGGACGTTTTACCTGCCGGTTACGTGTACTTGATGGGTCGGCGCTTAGCTCTACACTGGCTTCCAACTCAATGTCAAGTTGCAAGGTCAGTTCTGACGCGCATGCGCACAACTAGTCTAGTTGTCTGATACATTCAGGTAACAGAGTTCGGTAACTCGTTACATAGGTATACTAGATTATATATATTATCAGTAACTTAAAACATTTGTCTCTCACATAAATTAATATCCAAACTGGCAATAATCAATTGAATCGATTATTTCAGAAACCCCTTAACTGTCAATTTTGACAAAAATGACTTTTCTGCTGAATATTATTGTACAAAGAAAAATACATCTTTTAGTTCAGAAATGCCTCATCTATGGCCCACCTAAGCTTGTTACAATGGGTCTTGAAATATTTGTTTATTGCAGAAATACCTTAACTGGAACAGCTTTCTGTAATAAACTTGTTTTAATTTTGTTCTGTGGTGAAATATCCGTTGGAAGCAATGTCTATTATATTTTATTCCTGGCATAAATGTTTTGTTCTTGAGTACCTTTTGCAAGTTGTATGTGTACCTAACTTAGAAAGTGTGTTTGTGTCACTGAAGTTTATTATTACTTTCTGTTATAATATTATTTTACAAAGTAGTTTATGATAGTTAGTGTTGTGATTAAAATATGTGTGAAACTTCTGATGAAGAACCACCACAAAATAGAAGAAGAGGTATTGTTCATAATGAGAGGTATAATAGTAACATTGTACATAATGCAAGAGTTAAGCGTCAAGGGTATTTGCCACACAAAAAAATATTTCTTGAAAACATTACTTGCAAATGTTCAAACAAATGTTTCTCAAATGTAACAAATGACTGTGCAGAGGATATCTGCGACTATTTTTATAGCCTTGAAAGAAAATCAACAAGATATTAATTTTCAAACCCTACACAACTTAAAAACAAACAATGCTAAAATGTATGTTTATCATGAGGGAGTGGCAAACAAATCACCTGTCGAAGTGTGTTCCTTTCTTTTTAATTATATCAAAACTGAGATTGTAGACACTGTAAAACATTTAACTTTGTTTAGTGTTATTATTGCCCTATAAAAAGACCTACTCCTATAAAAAAGATGTTTGACTCCTGGGCGTCTGAAGATATTTTGAAGCGTGAAAAGTGTGTAATATTTTTTCATTATATATCATGATACATTGTATAGTTACTCTCTTCTATAAAAGGATTGCTTTCAGATGATATAGTCGAAGAAACAGAAGTATTAATGTATAGTATAGTATTAATTAAGTATTAGTATAGTGAAACAATAAAAACACATGGTGTTCTCTTCCTCTAAAAAGAGATCGTCCAAACATATTTAACTGATATAAGAGGAAGATAATATAACTCATAGTCCGGTCAAAGTAGACATTTCAATTTAAAATATTTCGCATAAAGCTGAAAATTGGTACAGACCTTGGGGAAATTATTAAAAATAAAATACCAAAAGATTCTATCGATCCCACATCTGCAAACAAATTTACTCAAGGTCAAAGGTAAAAAAAATATAGTTTTTCAGATTTTTCTGGTAAACGGTAAGTTTTGTCATAAAAATAGATCATACAAAAGTTATAGATCATGAAATTACCTACAAAAATTTTTCTCAAATTGTTTTTAAGAATCACCATTCCTGAGATATTGCGATTCTAAAAGTTGAAGATGTCATATTTTACATAATATGCACTGAAAATGGTTTAAATCGCACGAATTATTGTTGGTTTCAGGAACATGTTATTCTGACTGATAACCTTCAAATGCCACTTCAATAGGTATATCTTCTTCTCTTTCTTCTTGCTCTTCTCGCTGGATGTGATACAAAAATCAGTTGTCTCATCATTGATATCATTTAAATCTTCATCTGTTGAAGTAGATCAAAATTGGAGCAAGGCTGGCCTTGGCAATTAGTGAATAAAATAACACGACTTTTTTAAAGCTACATCAATATGTAGCAATCACTACAACCCTTTTCGCAGTTGCAATGGCAGATGGTGTTGAGATGTCTTTCCGGAGCAGGTGGGAGTAAAGTTTGAATTGGCTCCAAAATATTATCTACATTCCAACCCTAGTCTTCTGGGTCCAGTTGATTGCCTAGCCATACTTGAACTTGATAGTATACTCGACATAAGTGTTGACTAGCAGAAGCAGATGTTGATAATTGCACTCTGTTAATGTTCCGTGTATTTTTTACAAAACTTAAATATCTATACTTGTATAAACAATCAATTTTTTTGGAGCTCCATATAGAGCAAGAAGAAAGCGAATCCCGTTTGTGATGATGTCTTGTGAAGAGGAGTCGATCTTTTGATACACTTCTGCGCAATTAATTAAATCATCTTTTTCAAATAATTTAAATACTGATGTTTTACCCCTTCTGAAAAATGCTGATGTAGTATCGCAGCCAGATATTGAGTGTAAAAATAAGATATGATTTTGACATTTTGGACAAGCAGATAATCTTTTCGATGAATATATTTTTGTCGGTTGTTGAACTTTCCCGGGTTTAAAAAAGTAATTAATTTTATCAATTGGAGTTCGTGCAGTCAGTAGTACTAACAAGTCAACATCTTCACCGACAACGTTAGTTGTATTTATTGTATTGGATTGTTCTATGGCTGTTTCAATTATGAGCACATCGTCATCACTGTCAGCTTGTTTCGCTAAAATATTTGCAGCTGTAAATTTTTCGCATAACATTAAAATGAAGCTTGACTTGTTGTGAGTATTTGCAAGGAATTGTTGGAACTGTCATAAATTGATCGTAAACGACATCAGAAGACGAAGATGTTTGTAGTTCGATGAAGCAGTTCTGCAGCTTTAATGTTTTTCTTATAATCAGTATAGCCATCAAATACTATAGAAACTGTATGACCAAAATGTTTACGTACATACTGAACTCATTTATCAAAAATAACGTTGAACGTGCCTTCATCATCCAGTTAATTAATGATAATATTAAGATGCAAATCTTAATATTACCATTAAGAATGTCATAAATAACACAATTTCATATAATGGTATTGAAAGTGATGATGAAATATGTGAAGCATTACTTAATCAGTTCAATAAAAAACTAAAAGAATATGAAGAACGATGACCTACAGCAAAATATTCCTACTATGGATTCAATATTTTAATATGGTGTCAATTGCAAAGGAGTTTGCATGGGATATTGGCAAGCTCATTTGAACAGCATTAAAAATGTTCAAATAGTGGAATGTACAAGATACAAGCTCTCCTGTAATAACCACAAAAAAAACAGAGGGCAGAAAGTTTTAACTAAGCAAACAATTAATTAACGAAGATCACACCTACACAGACATAAAGACAAATTTGCAAATATTTCACAACGTAAAAGGGTCCTAAATGAATATTTTAAAGTTGGAGGAATTTTAGATGAATACAGAAGATAAACATCTGGTGTGCACATCACACAACTTTCCTTACCAAAATAGATGCTGTATCAATTACCAAACCATTTTCGAGTTAATAGGAGTATCCGTTTCGAAGAAAGCGGTACTAACTTCAAAACGGTTAATCCCACGGACCTGATTTTGGTCTCAATCGATTTCTCACCCCCAAAAATGTCAAGGTCGATACCAAACACGGCTAGTTTAAAAAAAGTCATTTTTGCCCCCAAAAAGGGCGTTTTTGGGGTCAATTTTTGAAAAAATGGAAAAAGTTGAGTGGGGTATCTTTTTTGACATTCTTTTGGACGCTGAATCGAATGAGACCATTTTCAAGTCGATAGGACCAGCCATTTCGGAGATACAAACAAAATAACTTGCGTTTTTGTAATAACTTTTTTCAACGAATTTTTAAGGGTATATAGCGTACATAGCGTGTTAAGGGGGTCTGAGTAGAGTATGTTAGCAAAGTTTAATCAAAATCGTTAGAGGGGTTTTGGAGTAAATACCAAAAATGTGCTAAAAACTGGTCCCACGGTAAGACACCACCTCCGATTTGCTTCAAATTTACATGGGTTTAATTTTTTACGTGTTTGAAGATATCCTGTAAATTTCAGTTCGATCCGTCCAGCCGTTTGCCCTGTGCACTCCGGACACACACACACACAGACACACAGACAGACCAATTGCCAAAAATGCATTTTTTGGACTCAGGGGGCCTTGAAACGTAAAGATATTATGAAAACTCGACATCGAATTTTTGGGTCGATCGCAATACTTACCTTACCTAGTATAGGGTAAGGAAAGTAAAAAACAACCCAAACTACATATTGAACGTTAAACGATAAATTAAATTTTCTTCCAACCGTATCTATGATACAAGCGCCAAACCAAAGGAGAAGATAAATTAGAAACAACTACCCAATGACCAAACTTTTAACCCTCAATATTCAAACTGATAATCGCTGCTCCTGTCCAGTCTTCTATATAGGATAGGTCTAATCCAAATTAGTGGCCACAAACATTTGTGTACATTTATATAGTTACACTCGGATTGTGCTCAGTGTAGTGTGATGTGTTTAGCTTAGCATGATGAAGCCGACAGTGTTGTAGCTCTGCACACAATAATGGACTAATGAGTACCATTTAATGTATTTATAGTATTACTAGTGGACCCGGCAATGCTTCGCTATTGCATGATTTAATTTAAAGGGTAGTAAAGTTATTCCATTTCATTACATTGACTTAAGTAATCGAATTGCAAAATGTTTGTACTTGAATTGATTCATAGTTTGTAAACCTTTATAGATAATACAGTAAACCTTTTGTTTGCTTTTACCTAATCTAAAGAAAACTGGTAGTTGTGAAGAATTGTAAAAAATCTGATTCTAATAATTAGCCCAATTGTTTTGGTTCATTGTAGGCCTAACCTAAAATTATTATCAGTTTTTGATCCAAATCAGCTGTTTTATATATAATAGGTATGTAACAACCAATATTTGTATTGAATTAAAATATAAAAAGCAATTTTCGTAGATTTTTGTTTGTGTTTGTTTTTAGTTTGTCAATTTAACCTCAAAAAGCTTATACTCTTCAAATTTGCTAAGTAATGTTGCTATGGTAATGAATGTAAACAAACATGACGCGTTGCTATGCTTTTTATACGAACAGCTATTTTTTTTGTGTGCCACTGATAGAATCAAAAGAAATCTTTCTTCCATAATATTAACATTGAAACTTTGAAGTCCAGTGGGACACAGCCCTAATGTCCTAGGACTTCGTTAAATGGCCTAAAACTTTCCCAGGGTTAACTTGTGTTACTATGCAAAATTTCAAAGCAATCGGATGGACGGTTTGGTAGCGCATAAAGAACAAACAGAAGACACAGACATACAGGCATAAATTGGATATTATATATATAGATTATAAACAGTTTAAGGAAACACGATACAAAAAGTAGACTACTCTGTTTTAACTTGTATAGTTTATAGCTTCAATGGCATTCTTGTATTTTGAATAAACTATTGTTTTCCCCCAATATTTTCAAGTTGATGTTTAAGCTATTATTGCTGCAGTTGTAATAATTGTACTTAAAGAATTTAAACAATTGTACATAGGATTAACAAATAAATACAATATGTTATTTGAAAATTGCAGTAGATAGGGATGTTAACGGTTCAGTGAATATATCAAGTGGATGAAATTTAAGTGAATATACCACTGTATACAATAATTTGTATTGACTTCGCCACGAGTCACCGTGGGGGGAGGAGTCCCTAGTCACTTTTATACGAATGCAGATAATTCGAGGTATTGTTTGATTAAATATTTGCAGAATTTATTAATGATTTATTATTTATAGAGTAAACTGAGTGATATGAAACGGACAAGCTTCATAATTTGATGTAGATTATTATTGTATGACGAGAATATTACAAACATATGGAGAAACTAATAAGTATATAAAGCTGTAAAAATACATCTTTCGGAAAGATACATGTAACAGAATGTAACATTTTATTAACCGACTTAAAAAAAATTAAAAGGTTTTGAATTCGACCTGTTTTTATGTTTGTCTAGCGATTACTCCGAAACTAATGAACCGATTTCGATAAATGTTTTTTAAACGACAGAGGATCATCGTCCGATGGTCCCACTCCAGTTTTGTAATTAACGGACACATAACGTAGCTAGAATTCGCCAATACTTAGTTTTTGCACAAGAGGGCGGGAAATTTGAATTTTCAATTAGAAATCATTGTAATATGTTTTATGTTTGTCCTGTGATTATATTAATGAACCGATTTCGATCAATCCTTTTGAAGTGAAAACTTTTATTAACACGTTGGACACTTTTTTGCGTGGGTATTTAAAATTACGTACTGTTACAATTTATCCTCGATCATGACAGCTGAGAAGCTATAATTTGAATGTGTTCATATTAATGAATATACGGTGAATATTGTTAAGCTAAGGAACATCTTTCAATGGTATACCTCCCTCCCTCAATATCCTACGTGCATAGCAAATTTTACCTAACATGTTTTAAATATTGATTTATAAAGTGTGTTCCGGCAAAAAATCTTCTCTTGGCGATTTTCTTTTACATTGTTTAATGATTGTAAGAAATTTTGAGATCCAGTACAGTTTCGTCTTTAGTGTGTATGCCAATTTACATAAGTTTTTTCAAACAGAAAATTTCTTTAGTAACATACCAGTCATATTTCTATTCAAGAAGAAGGTCGTCTAATATCTTGTTTTATCAAAAGTGATAATATAAAATGGTATAATATGATACAACCTTTCACACATATCTGAATTTTTTCACGATTTTATACTATACCCAATAATATTAACAATAAATAAAAGTCATGCATC
>JAGFPH010000765.1:34849-50580 GCA_018207615.1 Philaenus spumarius | reverse complement strand
TACTAATTTTAAGACACAATACTGAAACTGTCATTTTAAATTACATTTTCGTCTTCAGTAAAAGGTTTTACAATTACTAAAATTTTAATATTTGTACTATAACAGTTTTAGTACTTTATTCAAATATTATTAACGTGTTGTTAGACAATTTTCTAAAAAGAGAAATTCAAAGACTACTTTGTATTATATCATGCAAATAAAATAACACAACAAAAAATGACTTACTTATCCAAAATAATAATGGTTGGATATATTATCTTTTAAATGTAGTGCTTATTAATTTAGGGAAGCAGAGTGGCAGAGAGGCTGAAGGCGCTAGTTCAGTCTGATAAAGTTAGAACCTCCAATAAATGTGCGTAGGTTTAGATCTCGTTTCTGGTTAGAGATTTGCCTGCACTATACCTTCCTTCTTCATTAGTTTATCCACATGAAAGAAAAACGTTAAACAACGTCAAAAAAGTTAAACTAAGTTAATTACAGCCGGATTGTCTCTGTTGATTACAGCAACAGTTTATTGCAACAATTTATCCCGGCTTGTGCTATTGTGACAATGGGCCTTGAAAGCTGCGTCCGTAGCAATTCCCACCTCCTATTAACTTCACAATGGCAATACTGTAGTTCAATTGGTTGTTACACTCAAGAATGGGTGCCATTCTACGTTTTGTAAATCTATTGTAATTTGTCCTCGTATTTTCCATTAACTGCTTTTTATTTTAATAAATAAAGTTCAAATTAAATGGTTTCAGAAAATATAAAAGACGAAATATTTCCGTACGTCTGTCACGATAGATTATCATTGCAATTTTTTAAAACAATCTACATGGGAAATAAATTACTCGACCATACAGAATTAAAACAGTATATTTCATTACGAGTCCATAAAGTAAGACTTTTGTGTACGAGATGTTGTTTCCATTTAGTACAGAAATATCATTTTAGCGATGAGTAATGTTCTATACTTTTCATGACACAGTAAAAAGAGGATTTAGGGTTTGGCTTTTTCGTAAAAATAAACCCGCATGATATCATCACCCACTTTACTTATATTTTTCTTGAAGCCGTTCTAATAAGTTCCCGAATTTATGTACATAATTGCTTTTGATCTTTCAGGAAGTAATTCTTTCGTTGATATGTTGGCTTCTGACATAATCCACAATAATATTGTTCATTTTTGTTATTTTTTTTATTCCGCCATTTTGATTTGATTAATCATAAGCAAATGAAACTCGAGGGTAACTATTTTACATATCTATGTAATATAACTGTAGAGTTTCCAGTTTGTAGGGTGTTCGATATGTCCGGCATGTTAATTCAAAATAGCAACCACTTCGTGGTACATGCTGTATTTCAAATCTGAAAACCGTAGTGAAGAGTTGAAATTCTTTGAATGTTATTTATTCTCCCAAGACATAAGTGGACAAACCAAAGTAAACATAACAAACCATAGACAAAACTATTTCTAACAAAATACGTAAAACTCAATCCAACTTTTCCTCCTCTTCCCGCGTTAAAGAAACTCCATCAAAGTTGTGTTCCCGAAAGACTTTAATGCCAAGCTGACGTGATCCAACTATTTAAAAAAATATTTATTTTTGTGGTTATGAACTGTTTAACTTAATTATTTTACAATACTACTGCGAAGAACGCAATGGAATTGTGGTTGGTAAATCACTATGACGACGCTTTTATAGTTTTGAATTTCACTAGAAGAAATAATTAAAGGAATGTGTACTAATTTGGAACGTTTCTTTACTATAATATCATACATTTAAAAAGTATGAAATTTTAAAATTCCGTAAGTCATACCTTATTCCAAATATTGAAAACATTATGTATAAGGATAAAACAATGTTTGTTTTTAATCAAATTAAGAAAATATCATCATTTAATTTGTATAAATATATCTCTACCAGTATTTAAACCAACTAATTAAAGCACCACTTTTGAAATCTTAATTTAACTGAAACTTTGTGTAAAGCAATTGGATTGAAAAAGAAAACATACAAATTCTTGACATCGTTTTATAACTACATACAGTCTTTATTGTCAGAGCATAAAATGAATGACACAAAGTCAGAATACAGAATATCCCATGATTAAATTAAATTCATCAAATAAAAAAAACAAACAATTCAATCTTCATAGTCAAAACATAACATACATAGATACATCGTTACATCACATAATGTGCAATTTGTATCTTAAACATCACCCCAACTACACAATTTTTCTATTTAATTCACTAATCTAAGACAATATTAAATGTTGTTCCTTTTACTTTCTCACTATTTATACTATAGTATACAGTATAGTGATCGCAAAAACATCGATGTTGAGATTTTTCTGGAAATATCCGTTTTGGGACCCCCTGAGTCCAAAAAAGTAGTTTTTACAAAATGTCTGTCTGTATGTCTGTATTTATGTATGTCTGTATGTATAGGCCTACAAAGATAGAGCGAAAACTAGTCCTCTTCAATGTAACTTATCTTTAATCGAATTTTGAAGATAATATTTTGTAATTTGCAGAAAATCGTTTGTACATATAAATTATTATTTGTAGGTGAACATAATTATAAATTATACATTTTTATGAAATATATTTGCTTAAAAAAAGACGAAAATCATGATTTTCACTGGATAGCAGTAAAACATCGGGGCCAAATTTATTGCCTACTAACTATACATTGGAGGTTTCTACAAATTTAAATGTCGTACGAACATGTCGGAAACTAAAACTAAGACAGGCATTAGTAAAAACGAAAGTGTATACAAGTGATATTTGCACACGTTTAAGAAGCATGAGTCGGTCGCCCTTCAGCGTCTGAAGTGATAATAAGATATAGTGTCATTTTATAGTTTTATAGCAGTTTCGCTCACAGATTATGATTAAATAAGTGATGTGGTTACATAGGGCCCTTACTAGTACACGCAATAAAAAAAAACACAATTTGACATCCGACTTCCATATTGAATTTTGTCCAAGTCGATCTGTTTCATTTTTAGACCTACGGAAATAAGACATAAAATCCAGCCAGTTTTCCACCCGTTTGTTACTCTCATAACTCTCGAACGAAAGTAAGTATTATGTATCAGGTTTTGAGGTGTATTTAACATCATGAGTACATTTTAAGTTAACTACTACTTACGAAAACTATTTTACCCCTTAGATGCAAATAATTTAAATGCAAATGGTGTTTTTACTTTCTCACTATACTATAATATGGAGAAAGTATAGTGATCGCAAAAAAACATCGATGTTGAAATTTTTGTGGAAATATCCGTTTTGGGATCCCCTGAGTCCAAAAAAGTGGGTTTTACAAAATGTCTGTCTGTATTTATGTATGTCTGTATGTACACAAAGCTAGAGCGAAAACTATTCGATCGATTTCAAACAAATGTACACCAGACATGTCAAGTAGGCCTGTATAGAAGCACGAAAAACGGTTTTAAATTTTTTTTAAAAACAACCCCCTATTTAGCAAAATCGAATCGTTTTCTCTCTAGATAATAATATGTATTAGTTAATCTCCTACTTTAATAAATCATCTCTCCTACCTCACCTACAATTATGAAGTCACAGTGAATCTGTTTGATAATTTAAATATGTGCCAGTTCCTGGTACTGGTTATTTACTATAAAAAAAATCATATAAATACAAATACCAATTTTTTTTTAATTACAATAAATAGTTCACATTACACACGATACGGTATAAAACGAACATGCTGGCCAGCCGACTAAACCCTGTACTGCTACCTTGGTTAACCTGGAACTCTGGGCCTTAATATGTTAAACGACGTTAGACAAACAAAATGGCGGATACAGTAGAGCGTCGAAAATCCGAACTAATTGGGACCGAGGGGGGTTCGGATTATCAATTTGTTCGGATTTTTGAAAATAACCAAGAAAATGCCATTTAGGCTAAAATATATGTCCTTTAATCGATTAAAGTGGTTAAACAGTACAAGCAGTAATGTAATTACAATACAGTATGTAAGACTACTTACATATTATGATTTAGAAGAACCTGCACGTACACAGTAGGTCCAACATGATTACACTTGTAACTCTCAATTACAGTACAGTACATAATAATTAAAAATTCACTTTTACATTATAGTTAACACAAACGAAAAATATAAAAAAAACTGTATGTACGACACACTGTTATAATGATTACACAAAGAGAAATGAATGAACTTTCTGTATGTTTACTGCTAGCGCTAAAGCAGCTTATTAGCGTGACAGTGAAAATACTGACAGCCAGTCTGTTATGAGGGCGTGTGAGAGCAGGTATTAAGAAGTGTTTAATTAACGACGCAATAATTGGAATTTACGAAAACGAAACGAAATTTTTGCATAGGCTGTCTCAGAACGCGTTCGGATTTTTGATGTTTCGGATTATTGACGTTCGGATTATCGACGTTCTACTGTACTGCAGATGACGGTTCTAGCCTACCTTGGTTAACCTGGAACTCTGGGGGTTAATATGTTAAACGACCTTGGACAATACGTTGGAATTATATTTCCGTTTTTCATTTAGCGTATTATCATTGTATTGAAGGCGTTGTAAATGTACATGTCCTCCAAACAAGACACGAAAGGAGATTTCTTACATTTGTGTAAAATCACGAAGCTGGTGTCGATTTGGTCTACTGTGCGGCAACTCTGAACTTAGAGCTCGGGACTTAGACTTTTGTGTGAACGATGTTGTCTTAGTTACCTAGTTTTAAGCGTCCGACCAGTTTGTCCAAAGAAATCACAGTCCAAAATACTTTGGACAGTTTGAATATTATTTGTTATAATTTCCACTAGAAAACATGGTTCCTAATTTTTTTATTAACGTTTTCACGCAGTACGTCCAACAAACTAGAAAAGCTTGTGGGAAGTAGTAGAATTAATAATTAAGAACGATGTGTTCCAACAAACTGGAAGTAATTTAGATTCACTAGGCATTTCAGTAGGAAAATTATTATGTATACATTTCAAATTTAACCAAACAAGTTACCTTTTTACTTTCTCCTCCTATACCATAGTATATGGAGAAAGTATTGTATTCGTCAAAATTTTCGAGTTTGAGTTTTTGGTGGAAATATCCGTTTTGGGCCCCCCTGAACCTAAAAAAGTGGTTTTCGGAGTGATGTCTGTGTGTGTGTCTGTATGTGTCTGTGTGTCTGTGTGGATGTTATCAGACCTAGAGCCTAAACCAGTCGTTCGATTTTGATGAAATTTGGTATGGAGGTACTAATCCAAGGTATCTCCAGGCGTTTTTTCATTTTTGTGAATTTTGTATTTTTAAGGGTAATTTTCCCATAAAACCCCTTAAAATAACGGAAAAATCAACTTTTCTCAAAACGGCTCTAACGATTTTGATTAAAATTTTATAGTTTATTAGGGACCCAAGGTACTATAAACTGTAAAATTTTAATCAAAATCGTTCGAG
Source organism: Philaenus spumarius (assembly GCA_018207615.1). Lineage (NCBI taxonomy): Eukaryota > Metazoa > Arthropoda > Insecta > Hemiptera > Aphrophoridae > Philaenus > Philaenus spumarius. Next base: position 45,137 of record JAGFPH010000765.1, on the reverse strand, counting down.
CCATTTTTGAGAAAAGTGGGTTTTTCCGTTATTTTATGGATTTTTATGGGAAAACAACTTTAATACAAAATCACCTCTCCTACCCCACCCTACAAGTCACCGTGAATCTGTTTAATAATTTAAATATGTTTGTGAGAAAGTATGTGCCAGTTCCTGGTACCATTTATTCATTTGTGTCTGCTATTCTTGGCTTCATACCTATTCAATGCCAATAAATAACTGATAACGAAAATAAAACATGTGACGCATGCAATTAAACAAATTTCCATTTTTGTATAAAGACATTAGTAAAATTCTAATTCGCGATAATCAATAACTCCAACGACACTCATGGAATCATTATGATTGTAATGACACTTCTAATTTCATGCGCCGATTAAATTACAATTAAGGTTAATGTGAATTTACAAATAAAATTATATTAATATGTGCGGAAGGAAATTAGTAACTGCGGCCTATTCCAGCACTTCTCTCGTTTAAGTTTCTCTAACGAGGATAACGAAGCTATGACGGAAACGACTTAAGTAAATTGCAACATTCCACCTACTTTCCTTTAGCTTTCCGTAATATAAGTTTAATTTTGAATATATTATGTGTTAAGCAAAATAAAATTAACAATAAATAGTATTTTTGGATAAACAACGTTATTATATCACCAGATTGTTTTGTTGGTTATCAAAGGTTACGGTTAATTTCGGTATATGTCACGAATCAATTGTATTATATTTTTAATTTTATCAATATCTTCACAAAGATTAAACTATGAACAAATACATATCATATATTATTGAACTTCGTAATGTATGTCATCCAACTTAAAAGATTTATCTTATTTTTAAAAATAATAATCTCATAAATTATTAAACATTACAGTTAAATAGTTAGGTGACTTTAATAAACGCTACACAACTTATTACCGCCCTTAGTTCAAATAAAATACATTACATAATGAGGATTGAATTATTAACTATAATATGTTATTAAATCCCACAAATTTGCGACAGCTGAAAACACGAATGAACTTTCATTTAAAAGCAACTACGTCACACGTTACTTTGGTTTAAAGCAATGACATCACACTTAATTTTAATTTTAAAGCAATTACGTCAAACCTAACTTTGATCTCAAAGCAATTACGTCACACTTAACTTTGATTACGTGATGATCTTACATCATATAATACGTAGGGACAAATATAACAATGAATGAGAAACTAACCAAAGTAACTTTGATGGATGTAATATGTCAACAATAAGATAATAATTGTTTTAACCAGTAATTAAATTTTTCGGCAGTTAAGTATTAATTGTTAATTAATTCATTTGTCACTGCGAGAGGATTACTTACCAAACGTCAATTTTTTAATGATACAGAAATTATAATTTCTGTAAAATATCTTATCAAAATGGTTACTGAAGGATTTTGTCGTTTTAAATAAGATTTGTATTAGGCGTGGAACACGAATTTGTAAACGTTGGCCCCATATATCTATTTAATTATACATGACAATTAATTGTAACAAATTATATAATAATTTGCAATTTCATTGCTTGTATTCTAATAATTAATTAAGGGATATAGTTAATTATTATTAAGAACTATGGTTTAAACATATGACCTTATTACACAATCACGATAAAACGGATGCCTTTACATTTAGCTTAGGTAAATCTGCAAAAATCCACTTAAACTTCTTTTTATACGCCTGGATTCTAAGTTTAGCTTGGTGACACATTGCTTGTGCACCTAGCAAGAGTCTTATATTTACTAAAAATTTTGAAATTAAGTACTAACACAGGCCCATGAACAAATGCCTACTTTTTTCATTCGAATCAACTTCATTGATTAAACCGTTTGGTAATTCAGCAAGTGTAAATTTGCTTGTGTAAAAAAAAGGCAGTTAGAGCTATCGAATGAGCTTAGAGCTAGAGTAGAGTCTTGTGGGACAACTTTTATAAAGTTAAATGTTTTAATTCTATGTAGTATATTTATCCTGCACTCAGTGTTGTATGTTAAATAACACCTAGAAGAGTATACATTAAGAAGTAGATATAATGTAGACATGATAACAGAAATAAATGTCTGATTGATAAATTTGGTAAAACCCAAATCAGCCATACAGTCCAAGAATATTAGGGGTTTCATCTCGGAATGAGAGATAGTCAGCTATAAACTTTATAAAACTTTATTTTGACACTTTATTATAAAGTAGCTGAAAAAATGATTGAGCTAAGACTTAGAGAGTTTTTTGAGTCCAACGGTGTCATAAGCGACTGCCAAGCTGGTTTCCGCAAGCACAGGTCAACCATAGACCAAATTGTAAAAATAACTCAGGCAGTGAAAGATGGTTTTCACAGAAAACAATCTACTCTCGCAGTGCTAGTCGACTTCAAAGCTGCCTACGATAAAATTTGGCGTCCGAAACTCATCAACAAGCTAAAGAAACATGGAGTGTGCGGAAACATGTTACAATGGATCCGCAGTTTTCTGTCGCAATGATTCATCCGCTGCAAATATTATAATGCAACCTCCTCGTACAAACAGCTTAGACACGGGCTACCACAGGGTGCAATCACAAGCTGCACCCTGTTCAACGCAATGATCGACGACCTCAAAGAAGCACTCCAGAAAATTGTGGGAGTCAACTGTCTATTTTTCGCTGATGACGTCATCATTTGGGCCACAAGTAGCAATACCAAAGCTCTCGAAGAAGCCCTCAATAAGGCGCTTAGAGTCCTGGAGCAATGGACAATCACAAATAAGATGGAAGTGAGCGCAGAGAAGACTGTGGCACAATTATTCACCTTGTCCACGAAAAAGCACCTCATCAGCCTAATATACAAGGGTAGCCCGCTCAAACAAACTCCACTCTCTAAATACCTTGGAATTTCCTTAGACGTTAAGCTGACTTACAACGATCACATCAAGGCCACAACCGAAAAAGCCCAGAAACGCAATAATCTAATTAAGAGATTGGCCGCCACGAAATGGGGAGCTACCCAGGACGTCCTGGCAACTGCTTACAAATCATATGTCAGACCAGTGATGGAATATGGCTGCGAAGTACTCTCTCTAGCCAGCAGCACAAGTTTATCTAAGTTAGATACTGTGCAAAACAATACACTAAGGGCCATCACCGGTGGAGCAAAATCAACTCCTATCACAGCTATGCAGCTGCAAACCGGCATTGAACCTCTGGAAGCCAGAAGAGACAAATACACTCTTAAATTCTGGGAAAGAGCAAAAAGAACAGACGCTGCGTACTGGAGGATCTACCAAGCCCCAACACAACGCCTAAAAACCCAAACGTCACCACTGACCCATGCAGACACTCTATTGCAAAAGTATCAAATCTCTACGGGCAACGCCGCCCCCCTACAACACTTCACTTCAGTGACATCAGCTCTACCAAAAGTCAGCATGAGCCTACAAAATACAAACCTCAGCAAAGCAGAGTGCAATCCGCTTGAACTAAAGATATGGGCACTACATACAATACACACAGCCTACCCATCGCATGAGTGGCTTCACATCTACACAGATGGCTCCTACACTTAGAAACTAAAGGATCTGGAGCTGGATGGCTTTGTCGACTATTTGAAGGGTTCACTGCAGCGGGGCTACGTTCTACCAACTATGACGGAGAAGTACGCGCCATCTATGAAGCTGCTACAACTCTAAGTACACTAACCCTACCAGCTCAAAAAGCCGCATTTTTCATTGACTCTCAGGCCGCAATTTTAGCGTTAGGCAGCGATAGCCCCACTGATTGCCTCCGCACCGTCCAGTGCCGTGAACAGCTTGCAGAACTCATCAGCTCTGGATGGACAATAACGTTACAGTGGGTCCCAAGCCACGTCGGAGTTCCGGGAAACGAGCGAGCTGACAACTTAGCCAAGCAAGGCGCCGAATCCACCCAACCTAACAACCCCACAACTCTCAGAGCAGCAAACAACAAAATCACGACCACCATAAACAGATTTACCACCAATTACCTGAAGGAGCAAAGCATGGGAAAGACCTGGGAATGTCTCACCACCAATGGACCAATATCAGGACGACTGGAGAGATCCACTGCCGTTGCTCTCTTTAGAACAACGACTGGACACGACTACCTTCAGGCCCACCTGCACAGAATCGGCATGGCCCCTAATGACTGCTGTCCTCTTTGCCGGTCCTCCCGGATGGACGCTCTTCATCTTATGACATGCACCAGCCTCACGACCATGCCCGATGACATCGCAACACGCTACTGGGAGGCTCGTCGTCTAATGGCCGAACTGCCAAGGACGGATGGCGTTGGATAAAGTAAAGTAAAGTAAGTATTTTGACACCCTAAAACTTGTCTCAAAACCTACTTATCGTATGGTATCCGCGACTATAGATATTCCAAGGTCGTTATTAAATGTATAAATACTGAATTATCGAAAAAAATATTAATTATAACGACCTCGAATGATACTCTAAATAGTTAAACCCTGCGCGCGTTCTGCCCTCTATCCCGAATATGGTTCAAGAAATAAAAAAAATGTTTAAACAAAAGTTGTAGAGATTTTGATCCTCTACAATATTTATAATAAATATAAATAGAATAAAACCCCTAGGAAACGAGATATTTGCAATAAATGAGTAAAGAATCGATTTATTTACCTTTGACCTTGGCATATCTGTAGTCGCGGACACCCTACGATAAGTAGGTGTTTAGACAAGTTTTAGGGTGACAAAATAAAGGTTTATACAAGTTTATAGCTGACTATCTCTCATTCCGAGATACTTGCCCGCATTTGACTAATATTCTTGGACTAATAAACATATTGTTGTTCCGTTTTTAACAGACTCCATGAAAATGCTAGATTGGTCTCTGCGATACATTTTACACGTGTTGTGGACAAGTGGTTGAAAGGCAGGTATGTCTATAAATAGTGTACAGGAGTTCAAAAGTGACATGTTTTTTTAGTCTTCGATGTTTTTTTTTGTGTTTTTGTCACTGTGAAGTATTTTTTCAATTATACTAGTTGCATCTATGGTTGTTTAACTACAGTAAAATATTTCTATATTCCTTTGTGTTTTAGTTGACCATAAAGTAATTACTAGGTTAGTTTAAATTTGTTGACAAACGCTATTCAAATTGTAAATACAATTAATTGGGAATAATTAAGAACACCATTATTTTTTTGGAATTTAGAGAGAATTTACAGACATATAATGAGTAATATCTTTGTATAGTGCTAACAGTATTTGATATAAATATAACGAAACCAAATAATGACATAACCAGAGACAACAAATACGTTTCCTCAGAATACACCAGCCTCTTGCCTAGTGTGTTGAACAACATTCTCATGAAATGTAATATCACCCTTGCATTCAGTGAAAAAAAAAACTTATCTTCATCCCTTAAACGTAGAACGGACACCCCCATTGAACATAAATCTGGCGTTTACAAAATAAAATGCACCGAGTGCAACAAATATTACATAGCACAAACCGGGAGAAATTTCATAGACCGGTACAAAGAACACCTCCCCTGCAACAAAACAAACATCACCAAGTCGAACTACGCGCGTCACCTTGCTGAAAGCAAACACGGACCAAGTGATTTCAAATCCAGTGTAGAAGCAATACACGTTTGCAAAAAAGGCAGATTAATGAACGCGAATGAGGAATTCGAGATCTACAGAGTCTTCAAAAACGATCTAGATAACGTTTCCGATCGCATCGTTTATATGATACGGCTTTAAATCATTTAAAAGCGCCCAACAGAGGTCGTTACCAGCTGGACTGTTAGCTCTTGCCGGCATTACTCCGACAGACATGACTGAGTGTAGGCCTACTACGGTGTCAGACACGCTGATGTTTTTTAACTTCCCGCTAAGAAAATTAAAAATTTTCTAAAATCGGGAAGTTATTGGTTTCACCCCGTTTTTCGAAAATCGAGTATTCATCAGATCTCGACGTTTTGAGGTCCTAGGGATCTTCCCTGACCACTCCCGAGAGGGTGTCACCCTGTCTGTATGTATGTGTGTGCGTATGTAAGTATGTGACCCGCTTATAACTTTTGAACGGCTTAACCGATTGCATCCTACCAAACGGCGTTCTAAAGAGTTCCATCAAACTTAGATTTCCTGAAAATTTCAACTAATTCGGACCGGTAGGTTCTGAGAAATTTCGAAAAAACTAATAAATAAAACTTTTTCAAATCAGGTTTTTTTGGAATAACTTTTAAACGGCTTTACCGATCAATTCCAAAATCTAATCAGCTTTTAACCTTGAAAAGCGACGTCGATCGCTACCTGTCCGGTCAAAATCGGTTAATTCGTTCGTGAGATATCGTGAACGAAAGAAAATAAAAAAAAGTGTTTTTTCTCAATTTCTCCGAATTTTTTCATCAGAAAAAATTTTGTTGTCGATTCTTTCAATGGACTCAAAAAACTGCATCGATTGCCGCAAATCGCATAAAAATCGGTAGATTCATTCGCGAGATTTCGTGAACGAAAGAAAATAAAAAAAAACGTTTTTCCTCAATTTCTCCGAAAATTTTATCTGAAAAATGTTTGTTGTTGATTCTTTCAATGGACTTAAAAAACTGCATCGATTGCCGTAAATCGCATAAAAATCGTATGATTCATTCAAAAGTTATGGCAGTTCAAAATTTCCAAAAATAGTGTTTGTTGTAATTAAACTTAGCGGGAAGTTACATGGATGGCCTTTAGGGTCAACAGTTTTCCAAATTTTTTTGTGTTAGTGTATGTGTTTTTTTTTTTAATGTTTCACTAGCTCATTTGAGTGAAATAAGTTTTATCTGATGATGGGGTCAAGACCTCGATACTAGTCAAGAACAACTCACTTTAAGTCACAAGACGGACCTACAAGGTAATTAATATTATAGCAGTATTTACGTTGTAATATTGAGTTATGCTATAAATTGTTTTACTGGGTACAAATTATTATTTTTCTAATGGTGTGACTCTTGTGAAATTGTTTATTTCAGGTGTGAGTGAAATATACTAATATATATTATTAAATTGGAGTTTGATGTTTTATGTAAGTGCGTTTTATGTTCCCTATGCTTATTCCCCTTGATATACAAATTGTGTTTGTAAAAAAAGTTAATAAATGAAATTTAATATATTTAAAGTTTATGCATCACTGCCTAAGAGACGAAAAATCTATATACCTTCCTTATACTGAAATGTAGTACGGTTACTTTTATACAGTTAACATGTATAATTTGAAAAACGTATAAATTTTCATGTTTGGTTTTCATTCCATAATAATCAATCCAAACTGAATGTGACGTCCTATTATTACTACGTTCCTGTTAAAGATGTTTAACAAACAAAGTTTCTTTCTAACAAAGATACACAGTAGAAAGCAAACAGCTGTCTTCACTGAGAGTGTTTTCATTTGGAAAAAAACTTGCTCAAAGCATACAAAGAGTATACGCTGGCAACGTCAAAAGCAAAGCGCGATCATATTTTAAACGTACTCTAATTGCTCTGCAAATTTTCGTTGGTGAAATATATATATATATATATATATATATAAATGAATTGCTGTTCGTTAGTCTCGCTAAAACTCGAGAACGGTTGGACCGATTTGGCTAAATTTGGTCTTAAAATATTTGCAGTAGTTCATAGAAGGTGTATACGTAAAGAAAAATTTGAAAAGTTTCCCGAAAAAGTTTCAAATTTGGAAGAAACTCAACAGCCTTTACTGTATGAACTCAAAACCATAGCTTACAAAAACAGCTGTTCGTATAAAAAGCTTAGCAACACGTTATGTTTGTTTACAATCATTACCATAGCAACATTACTTAGCAAATTTATAATCACTTTAATACTCTTCAAAACTAACAGCTTTTTAAGGTGAGATTGAAAAACTATAAACAAACACAAGGAAAAATCAACGAAAAATGCTTACAGAATTATAATTCAACTCAAACATTGGTTATTAAATATCTATATAGGCCTACTTAGAGATAAGCTGTTTAAAATATTCTTTATATAAAATATATCGTAACTATGAATTTTTTTATACTTTTCAAAACATATTTTCGCTATCAATAATAATAATAACAAACAAATTATTTGACACCATGCATAACCATAAACATACACGAGTTTAAATATATTATATTGAAAACTAAACAAACAATCTGAATTAAACTAAATGCCATCAAAATATCACATTCGTAGCTTTATTTTGATATATAATTGTATATTTAAATACTAAACAATATCTTATACTAATTAGGCCTATACATTTAAAATTACAAACTATTTGAACCAGTTTGTTACATCCTAAATTAACGCGGATTTTACAAAGTGATTCAAATATCTTTTCTACGACCCCCAGGTAATTTTAACCCTCGCTAAGAAACGGTTAAAAGAAATTCGAAATTTTAGGGCGGTTTGGTTGGTCACAGTTACTAAAAATCCCTATAAGAAGGAATTGGAATGAAATTTGGTACGTAGCTTCCTTTTAGGCTGTAGGTGCTCGCAACATTGTCAATGAAATTAAGTGAAAGTCAAAATTAGTAAAAACTATAAATTAAAACGATATATTTAAAGCTTTTTCATGTTAGATAGTAGTTTACAGGAATACAATTTTCAGTGCTTTCCTAAATAGCGTAGCCTTTTTTTCATGACCACAGTAGGATACGCACGGGTATTCAACGAACACTTAAAAAGAATACAATTACGTCAAAAAGACTGAAAATACTAACAACCACGGGCAACGCCGTACGGGTCAGCTAGTATTAAATATTTTTTAAAGAAACAAAATGTGATCTGTTAATTTATATGAAAATAATTGTACCAAGGTCATTGTTTGACTTACAACAGGAAGGATGGTATTTACAGCTTAATTATCACTAATTAGTGATGTATCTACTTTCCGATATTCACCATATTAGAGATTTTGACATCTACTAACTCATTTAAAATAATTTTAACACATTTATTAACACAAAACAATGAAATTTAAGTTTACAGTGACACTCTATTTTAACGATTTTAAATCAAAAATAAAAATAAACTGCAGTACCTAACAACAACGGCTTGGTGCGCGACAAAAACTCCAGCTTTGCAACAAAAATAATGTAAAATTAAATTGTAAATTAAGTTTATGTTATTCACATATGACAATTTGAATTTATAACACAATTTAATGTTTTACTTACTCACAAAATTTTTTAATTTAATACTTTCCTTAAGCGCTTTGCCTATTAACATCGTTTTAAAATATTGTTTTCCTTGTTGTTATAGGAATATAACTTGATACCCTCAATTACGATGAGAGAGGTATGTAAAAATATCGATTGCATACATTTCAACTACTTTGTTAATAGTTTAAATATGTAAAATGGTAAATGTGTAGAATCAGCTTTATGGTTGATACAAATAAATTACAATATGCTCTCATAGTAAGAATCATTATGAACTCGAAGTTAACGTGAAATTTGTTCAGTGAATTCAGCTGAATATTCTTTAGAGCCTTAGACAAGTAAGAATTGCTTTGGACCATAGACATACATAGAGTAGAAGAATACCAATTAGGGAATAAACTCGCAAGAAGGTGAGCTGCAACTCAAAATACTAGTGGGCCCGGAGCCGTTGATAGGAATAACAAGAGGGTATGGGGAGAAAGGGTTAGAAAATATGTTTAATCAAAATACGTACACAGATGGAAAGAGACGGTGAGGAGTCAGAGACAGCCACACTACTTCATTGATGGCCTGGATGCACTTCTAAGCGGAACGCTGATGGGTCTTGCCAGTTTGGAAGTGAAGTTTTTGGTCGGTCCACTGATTGGACACAACTCTTGGAAGAGACTTTTCTACCTGGTAAAATTATAGAACAACCCATTATATGAAAGATGTAAACAGAAGGAGGAAACTTCTTTCCGCGGTTCTATGTGAATGTGATGTCCTCGCAAAACTGAGGCAGAAATATCTGGGACATGGATAACCTGATATCAGCTACATGCAAGAAGGTTCACAAAGCCTTCTTCGGGTTTGAAGTGAGCTGCCGCCTGGACATCGGACATATAGGTACAGTGTTACTGGTTGCAGGTCACACATCTCATTGAAATAAAAGTGCAGTTATTCATAATTTAATACAAAATGCAAGCAATTTCTGGATAATTGATAAATTAACGGAACAATTTTAATAAATTTCTATTCAAATCTCTTGTGCTGAAGATTCAGCAAAAGGCGTAAATAATAAAACAAATAATATGGCAAACCCAACAACTACTAATAAATTCACAAAAAGCTATATATAAA
>JAGFPH010000765.1:17486-34449 GCA_018207615.1 Philaenus spumarius | reverse complement strand
GGCAAACCCAACAACTACTAATAAATTCACAAAAAGCTATATATAAACTAATTTGTAATGACTGTTATTGACCAAACGGGAAGATCTTTCCAACAAAGACTTAAAGAAAACATCCCCAACTCCCAAAACCAAATACAAGAGTCAGGTCAAGCTACTCTGAACATCTGACAGACCCCAACCCACACATACAAACAAATATTTGTTTGATAACACGAACAAATATGGAAATTATGCCATAAATTAAAACATGGAAGTTCTAGAACAATACGAGATCTATACACATGGGAAAGCGACTCAGACAGACATACTAAACGACAAACGAAATTTCTAATCTAACCTTCTGTTAGATTTACTATCATGACTATAATCAGATACCAATTGAGGTTAAATTCAGCCAGTATACTATAAATCACCGAAGGCTACTCACGTTCGGAAAGGGACCAGCCGCTTAAAACGTTTAGTAAGACACGAAATTACGCTTTCTATTTTTAATTGTAACAGTGCGTATTGAGTGTTTATGTGTGTAAAAATGGATTGTAAAAGCGCTAACGAAGTAGAAAATTACCTATTGAAATGACCCACGTGGACATGACTGAATAAAAGCCAAAACAGCCCTAAAACAGAAAAAACAGTACGAGCAGACGTAAATAAATTAATTACTGGACGCTTTGATTTTAGGCCTAGTTTTAATATCTTCTGTCAATTAAAATTATGAAACCAGGCTTAAATATATTAACAGTAATTGCAAGATTAATTATGACCTCAAATACATGCTTTAGAAACGTGAGGGGCTTTCATTACGATTTTAGTCCTAGTTCTACTATATTCTGTCAACTAAAGTTTTGAAACCAGGCCTAAATATAGTAAACATTATTGCAGGATTAACATAACTTAATACTATGTTTCAGAAATGAGCCAGGCCTATATTACAAAATTGACTATTAGAATTTATCCATCTTTGCCAAGTTTACCTTTTTTTTGACAAAATAAATTGTTAAATCAGGCCCAATTTATTCTAATTACAACGAGCTAAAACAGTATAAATTAGCTTTTTACTTTCTCCCCCTATACCATAGTATATGGAGAAAGTATTGTATTCGTCAAAATTTTCGAGTTTGAGTTTTTGGTGGAAATATCCGTTTTGGGCCACCCTCAACCTAAAAAAGTGGTTTTCGGAGTGATGTCTGTGTGTGTGTCTGTATGTGTGTCTGAGTGGATATTATCAGACCTAGAGCCTAAACCAGTCGTCCGATTTTGATGAAATTTGGTATGGAGGTACTTTCATTTTTGTGAATTTTTTATTTTTAAGGGTAATTTTCCCATAAAAACCCTTAAAATAACGGAAAAATCTACTTTTCTCAAAAACGGCTCTAACGATTTTGATTAAAATTTTATAGTTTATTAGGGACTATAGTACTATAAACTGTAAAATTTTAATCAAAATCGTTCTAGCCGTTTTTGAGAAAAGTTGGTTTTTCCGTTATTTTATGGATTTTTATGGGAAAACAACTTTAATACAAAATCACCTCTCCTACCCCACCCTAAAAGTCACCGTGAATCTGTTTAATAATTTAAATATGTATGTGCCAGTTCCTGGTATTTTTATTTTTAACAGTAACTAAAAACTATCCAATGAACAGATGATTTTGGATAATACTCAATCTCAGTTCTATTCCACTGTATTTCCAACGTGCTCAAACAGTATAAATTGGCTTGTTTATAAACAGCTGCTGTTTTGATCGCTTTATTTACTATAATTTCGTTGTTATTTTGTATTACCAACATAACACTATGTGAACATTTTTGAACCTTTAAATTAGATTTTCTAAAAAAATTTCGTTTTTACACGAAATACAACAAATATGGGTGTACTTAAAAATCAAAACTACACCTAAATAACTTACAAAATTTCTTTGAATTCGTTAGAGCCATTTTCGAGATCCGCGACAGATACAAAGATACAAGAATTGCTCATTTAAAGTAATAGGATATTAATCGTATTAAAATAATAAGCTATAAAATATAAATTTTGGTTAAAAGAAATTAAAAAGTGTTCAACTGCCCCATAGCTGCAGGAGACAAATGCCCACACGAACATAAGGTTTTCGTTGTGCTTTCAGTATCCCCATTCAGCTTCGGTGAAGGAACGAACACAAATTAATTTCATTCTTCAGTTAACAGCGCTCTCTGCCTCGAATTCAAGAGAAGGCAAGGCACAATATATTTTTGACTGGAAAGTTAACACAATTCCTATCACTTGTATCTAATTTAATAACAGGTATTTCCATAGCCACTTAGGGAAAAGTAGCGATTCTCTATCGTTAGTATCTATATACCGGGTTAATCAGACACCCTGTGCTCAAAATAAGTTTCCGAGTCGTCATGTTTTACTTTCTCCACCCTATACGTAGTATATGGAGAAAGTATTGTTTTCGTAAAAATGTTCGAATTTGAATTTTCAGTTGAATTATCTGTTTTGGTGCTCCCAGAACCCCAAAAAATTGTTTAGTGCAATTATCTGTGTTGGTGCTCCCTGAACCCAAAAATATTTTTAGTGGAATTTTTTGTTTTGGTGCTCCCTGAACCCAAAAAAGTGTTTTTAGAGTGGTGTCTGTCTGTCAGTCTGTCTGTATGTATACACGACCAGCGAGACACTATTGGTCCGATTTTCATGAAATTTGGCATGTGGGTGCTAAACCCTAATATCTCCAGGTGTTTTTTTCATTTTTTGGAATTTTTAATTTTTAAGGGTAATTTACCCCTAAAAACCCATAAAAAACGACAAAAATGCACATTTATCAAAAACGGCTCTAACGATTTTGATCAAATTTTCAGTATTTATAGTGCTTAAGATGCCAAACAAAATGACACCACCCGCTTTTATCAAAACTTCGGCGTTTTATAATTATGGGGAAATGTTTAAAAATAAACAAGTTTGTGTTGTCAATCTAGCATCGCGGCAGCGGCCGCACGGGGTAGCACCACGGTAGCGAGCACGGCCAGTAATTCAAAGGTCGCGCGATCGAATCCCGCCTGGGACAAAAATTTTTTTATACGATTGACGTAGGTAGAATATTATTTTTTTGTTTTGTTCTAAAAATTAGTAAATAAAATGATTAAAAACAATATTATTTTGACTACAGTAAGTTGGGAGAAAGTTTGTGTCAGTTAACTGATACCGTTTATTTTAAACTGTTAGAGATAAAGTCAAACTTTAAATACGAAATCTTTTTGTTTTTTAAGACCTTTTCGATGATGGGCTTCACGACTAGCTTTACTGTCTGAAGTTTTAAGTTTTTTTGTTCAACCGCAATACATAGGGCACAGGTGGTTTGATTCACCCTGTATAACAAATAACATATCTGAACAAGTCGAAAGGAATTAATTGTTGTTTACTTTACAGCGTCAAATTGCGTATTGTTTCAATCTGTCTGTTAGTCTTTCATTATTTACGAACACATTTCACTTAAAACTTCTCTAATCAGAAAATTTAACAAGAATTAAATTAATGTGATGAACTTAACACAACGGCTTCATTTAATTGCAAACTTTTAATTCTTGTAATGTTTAAACTACAAGGTCTAAACATTATGATTAATAAAGATAATTAAAACTGCAGATTCAAATGCATATGTTATATTCATATTTGCTAAATGGTTGCCTACTATTTGTAAAACAACACATACCAAATGGTTTCGTTAAGGCTGTTTCAGATGGATTGAAATTAAAATATTCACAAATATATCGGTCACGGCTAAACGGTGAGTAATAATAATAATTAATTATTCTTAAGTACAGCTGATATCGGCGTGAAGTATGGCACTTGACCTCGCTCTGGCCCGATGGGCCGGGAGTGTGGAAAAAGGGCGTAAGTGGAAACAAAAAACATTTTACCACACCGTTTTCTAATGTAACTCTTCCTTCAAACAAACTAGTGGATGTTTATCTCATCCTTGAACAGAGCTGTACCGGATACCGGATATTCAGTCAGTTCTGAGTCTTACTTGTAGTATACAATTGGAACTGGTTTATCTACTGATGTTTTTGGTCAGGTTAGTAGGGGTTTGCTCAAGCGCCAGCTTACGCGCCGGTATCTGTAATTCCTTCCCACTCTTCAAGCTCGAAGTTTATTATAATTATTTTCAATTGCTCACAAAAACAGTTACAACTGAAATAACAAGGCAATTGTGAAACAGTTGTGTTAATTGCTGGAGCACATTTTTATATTGAAGTTGTTACACATTTTATACTGTCTCGTGATAACTCATCTTGTAAAGGCTACTTGTCCGTACACGTGATATTTTGACAAACATAAAACTATTTACCATCGTATAAATGTTTTTAAGTGTTTTAATATTTCTTTACAGCGAACTCAATAGAGATTTGACAGAATGTGTGACCTTAAGATGAAACTATAGTGTTTCGAAACAGCGGTAGCATTTACGACGTAAATAATATACCATGGGACAGTTCAAAATATGTAAAATTACCATTATCTACTTATATAAAGCTAGACGGTAACACTGATTCATTGACATTAATTATTAGGCACTTCCCGTAATCGGACCCCCCTCAACCTTATACTTGAATTAAAGCTCTCGACGAGAAACTTTTGGGAAATTGCCAGAAGTTAACATTTTTTAATTTTGGAAGCACCTTTTGGGCGGGAAAGATTTTTTCAATTTTTTCAATTTTTTCATTTTTCCACTTTGAGCGCGTTTAGTAAGAAAACGGTAAGAGATAGCAAAAAATGTTAAATACAAAAGTTGTAGAAAATTTTATTTCAGACTAACGATTTTTCATCAGATTTAAGATCCAATCATCCATTTAGCCACTATTCATCCGAGAAGGGAAGCTCCGCCCAACGTTCTTAAAGCTAGCCGGTTTCACTGTTTACTGACATTAATTATTAGGCACTTCCCGTAATCGGACCCCCTTCAACCTTATACTTGAATTAAAGCTCTCGACGAGAAACTTTTGGGAAAATTGCCAGAATTTAACTTTTTTTAATTTTGCAAGCACCTTTTGGGCGGGAAAGATTTTTTAGATTTTTAAATTTTTTTAATTTTTTTACTTTGAGCGAATTTTGTAAGAAAACGGTAAGAGATTGCAAAAAATGTTAAATACAAAATTTGTAGAAAATTAAATTTCAAAGAAGAGATTTTCCGTCAGATTCAAGATCCAATCATCCATTTAGCCACTATTCATCCGAGAAGGGAGGCTCCGCCCAACGTCCTTAAAGCTAGACGATTTCACTCATTCACTGACATTAATTATTAGGCACTTCCCGTAATCGGAGCCCCATCAACCTTATACTTGAATTAAAGCTCTCGACGAGAAACTTTAGGGAAAATTGGCAGAATTTAACTTTTTTTAATTTTGGAAGCACCTTTTGGGCGGCAACGATTTCTTCGATATTTTAATTTCTTCATTTTCCCACTTTGAGCGCATTTAGCAAGAAAACGGTAAGAGATAGAAAAAAAATGTTAAATACAAAAGTTGTAGAAAATTTAATTTCAAACTAACGATTTTGCATCAAATTTAAGATCCAATCATCCGTTCAGCCGCTATTCACCCGAGAAGGAGCTCCGGCACACAATCCTTCAAATTTCCCATGTTAATCTTATGGAGATAATGTTTAATGAGGTTGATTCCCCTGCCAAATAAAACAGCTGATTTATGCTCGGTCACCTATGTACAAACGAGCCAAAGATTAACGATATTCTTTAGCGAATTTTCCAACTGCGAGCGAAGCGAAGCAGCCATTGAGGCCGAAGGCCGAGGTGGGGTTGGGACGCGAAGCGTCCAGGGGCAGAACCCCTAGTTATATATAGTTATGCTAGAGTCAACTTTTAATTTCACAGTTTATACATATTATTGCCAGGAATGTTTAGCCATTGCAATAAATACTAAAATTTAAGGAAAATAACAATAAATTACAAGAGAAGTTAAAATGGGGTTGCTACCACTGTACAAAAAATGTAAATTGAGCTCACTTAGTACGAGCTGTAAATCTAAAATTGTGAAATATTATTCTTAAGTGATATAAAAAAACATTTGCAATTCAATTACTTAAGTCAATGTCATGGAATGGGATAGCTACCCGTAAAATTAAATAATCATTCACACGCATACTTTTTAAATATGCTCAAAATCTACACAACTAATACCACTAAAAAATTTACAATTTATACATATTAGTAGAAAGATTGCTTTAGATACTATGGTCACTACATACAGTAAAAAAGATTAAAATGGGGTAGCTACCCGTTTACAATAAAACTAAAAAAGCACTACATCCTACAAGCTATAAAGCTAAATTTGTGAAATATTATTCTTAAGTGATATAAAAACATATTTGCAATTCGGTTACAAAGTAATGAAATGGGATAAACACCCTTGGAATTAAATAACAATTCAAATGAGTTAGCTACATGTGTAAAATAAATTACATTAACAATAAACACAAATATTTTTAATAAGCGCGTGACGTCTGCCCCGATCATATGATCTTATTTGAACCACAAGTCACTTGTGCTGCACTACAAGCAAAATCAGTAAAGTAGGAAAGCGAGATTATCATGAACAGAACTGTAGTTCTTGTAAATTGAACCTCGAAAATCAACTAGCGCACTTGTTCATTTTAATGATAGCAAAAAGTCATCATATTGTCATACGTATACCCACTTTACTCTGAGGTGGTCATTTGTTTCCGATTGAACCATTCTCTATTATATTTCCTTGGCTAAAATAACTAGCCTACATTATGATGATTGATGACCGATACTAATTAAAACCTTCTTGTAGCAAAATAAACAACATAATATAGACACACAACACAATAGACAACATAATAAAAATCCAAAGTTTTATAAGTAAACTACACAAACTTTTAACAATATTTAGTATGTCGAAAGTTTAAGAAGATTTTATCTGTGTGATATATGTATTTTAACAGACTTTTATGCATGTGTAAGACTAACATTAGTTTCGAGGTAAATGTAAAATAATTGTAAATGCACCTTCTTTTAAGCTCATCTTTCAGAGTTATTCAATTCGGGAATAGTATGCAGAATATTTACTGCGGTATCCAGTCGTTTCAAGAGACCCTGGCTTCTAGAGTGATACTATTCAAAAAGTTTTCCGTCTGTTTTGAAACGTTAACGCAATGAACATGAAGTAATCATTTCTCTTAAACATTATAACTTCTTTTTATAAACATTTCAGTAGTATTTTTGCAACTTTTATTCAGACCTTTGGTTAAAAAAAGTTAGTAAATAGGTATGCAACTAGATATTTTGACTACTAAGTTCAAATATTGTAGTCCTGGATTTCTTAATAGCCTATTTTAATAGATTTAACATATAAAAAGGCTTATGTTTGCTGCTTAGTTTGAATGTCTCGATGTTGAGTGTTTCACTTGATACTGATCGTTGATGTTTCAATTAAGTAGTGTTATATACTTTATTATTAGTTTGGAGCAATCTGCTTGCAGAAGACATTATCGAATACAACATGAAATCCAATTTATTAAACTAAGAACTTACAAACAGTATGATCTAATTCAAAGCATATATAATTTAATTTACAAAAGTTTGATTATTTTAAACAAAAAATGTTATGTTTCTCAATTTCTCAATCAAATTGATTATTTTAATTGATTAAAAGAAAGTTTTTTGTTTAAGTTTTTTTTTTTTTCTCATTTGAGTTTTATAGTGGATGTTTACAATATTCAGTGTAGCTGGCGAGGTCAGTATTTACAGTTACATCGACCCCACTTATTTTATATTATTGTTTATATATTGTTCACTATTTTTTATCCAATGAACACTAATTGTTAGTGTTTGTTTATATTGTAAATTGGGTTGAATGTAGGCCTTGAATGTCTGTCTACTCTAAAAATATGAATGTAAATTATCTTCTTTTTACACATTTTTTTGTGCTACTACCTTTCAGATCACTGCATAGTTAATTTTTTTTTTCTTTTTGTATACGTTTATACGTTTATATACAACTGATTTTAATTGCAAGATGAAATTCATGATGCGAAATGGACATGATTTATGTATATGTTATGAATATTTGTGAAAATTCACAATCATATAAAATCAAAGATATAATTTTACTATAAAGAAAGATAAACGGTAAATTATTGAGATTTCCAACTAAATTTGTTCTATCTTTTGTGAAACTCTAACGCAAAGAATAAAAATGATTGATCTCTTTACTATAATTTCGTTTCTACAAACTGCTAAGTAGCTAGTTGCATAATATTAATCGCATTCTATATTTTAATACTATTTTTGGAAAACCGTTTTCTTCAAATAAACGTTATAAATTCATAGTCAGAGAAATAAATGTCCAAACCCATTAAATTTCATAGCTAAATACTAAATACTCTAAATACTACGTTAGTAACCGTTAACAGTTTTTAACTGCTCTGGTTATTGAACAAGAATACATTTTTTGTAAATAACATTTTCTGTTTCATAATTGTTATTTTTAAGATCTTAAAATAGAGTATAATAGCGACCCTTTCAGCACTTGAAACACACAATAGTTCATCTGTACTGGAACGGTTCTTGAGGCTGGAGCACCTAAGATGGGTAAGAAGACAAATTTTGTGTAAGTTATAGAAATCATTCTGTGTTCGGTTAGTTTTATTTGGTCACGTAAAATAATTACATTCATGATCCCGAGATAGATTGAAACATACAGTAAGTAAATAAGGTAAATAGTGGATTATTTTTAGTAAAGTTGATTTCAAATGGAACCCCGTTTTTCGAAACGTTATTAGTATTATATCGAATACGTATTATTTTTAGTGTACTGAAAAGTTGAAACATTTGTAGACCTACATTAAGATTGTTTTATTCGTCGCCATTTTCCCGTTGTCATCGTCTGAACATAAGCTGGACAAACATAAAACAAAGAGAACGGTAAGAATTTCGAATCTTAAGCGTTTATTGTATACAATATTCAAATTATATAAATATATATACTTAAATATACATTATGTGTATAAAAAGTAGGCTAAAAAGATATTTAGATATAAATTGGCTCTAAGATAGAAAAACCGAAGTGTAAATAAATGCAATAATACTGATGTTAAAAATAAATGCACGTGAACTGTGAGTAACTAAACCTAAATAAATTAGAATACAAAATCAATATCATAGAGTTGAATTTGTCAATATGAAATATTCCACTAACGGAACAATTTGCAAAGCTATTTCCATTCAAGTCTCTTTCGCTGAAGGATAATTTCCGCCAAGTATCTCATTCGAAACGCTATCTCGTTTTTTAAATTAATATTTTTTCCACCTAAATTTATTGCACTAAATTAACGTTCATTCTATTACTTAAATAGTGACAAAACAGAGTAATAATGAAACTAAATAGCTCTTACTTACTTAATGAAATATCTACAAAACATAGTCTGACAGTCTCACAGAAGTCCGTTGATGGTGGGATGGTACTGTTACTTTATTATATAAAACTAGGGGAGACCCCTGCGTGTTCCGCACGCCAACCCCGTTGGAACCTTCTACACACATCATTATGTTATGTTTTTTTTACAATAAAGGTGTATTATTAATAATAACATTAAAGCTGAGATGGTAAATAATGTTATATCAAATTATTTTATAACAGCAGTTAAATGTTAAAAGAACCAGCAAGTTTCAGGTCTACACTTTAATAAAAACCTAACCTAAAAGTTAGAAATACAATTAATTGCTTCACGGTTTGAAATCAGATCTTTAATGGAAATATTAGTGCAAACAGGTGATTAATCTATCAACAATAAACATATATATTTATTATTCAGTATGGTGCTCCCATTGCAATAAAATATTTAGTATAGTGTGTGTTCTTTTCACTTCAACAGATAGCGTTGTTTACAAAAAATTATCTTAAAAGTTAGAAATACAAATAATTGTTTTAAGTTTGAAGTCAGCTGATAGTGGATATATTATAGGGAACAGCTGATTACTGTTATTATTATAGTCAATAAACATATGTAATGACGTTTAGTTTTTGTTAAATATTGAGTATATTTTTTGTTTGTTTTTACATTCAATAAATACTGCTGTTTTTAAAAAAATATATAAAAACACGCGTGTATTCGAATGGAACGTTGCGTCAAAATTTCAAAGTAATCGGTGAAGCACTTTCTGAGATTAGTGGTTTTGAACAAACGCACATTTACATTTTTATTTATATAGACTAGGGGAGACCCCTGCGTGCTCCGCACGCCAACCCCCAAAGGAACCTTCTAAAAACATATGTTATGTTTTATTTATAATAAAGGTGTGGGATTAATAATAACCTCAAAACTAAGATGGTAAATAATGTTAAATGTTCAAATTAAATTATTTCTTTTATTTTATAACAGCAGTTTTAATATTGGTTAAAAGAACCAGCAAGGCTCAGGTCTACACTTTAAAACCCTAACCTAAAAGCTAGAAATACAAAAATAATTGCTTATAATTTTGAAATCTGCTGTTAATGGAAATATTAAAGCAAACAGCTATATTATCTGTTATTTTATTCAATTGGTTACTATGGTAATAAATGTAAATACATGTGTTGGTTTATAATTCTAGGCCTAACCTAAGAATTTTTACCGACTGAATTTACAAATATTGAAATAAAAAAGGGTTTTTATCGAAATGAATTATAGCCTATGTTACTCAGGGATAGTGTAGCTTTTTATTGGTAAAACTATTTTTTCAATCGGTTCAGTAGTGTCAGACATTACCCCCTACATACAAACAAACAAACAAACAAACAAACAAACAAAAAAACAAACTTTACCTCTTTATAATATTAGTAGTACCAGGAGACCGAGCTAAAGCTCGATTATAAGCAGGGCTATGATTTCAATAATAAATATTGGATTATTGAGTTTTGAGGTTAGGCCTATAACATTAAACAACTAAATAAAGGGTATATACAACATTAGGCTTACCTGTAATAAAAATACAGTTTAAAGGATTAACCATAATCTAAACGCTATGCCTCAGAAATAAGTCAGGCCTAAATTAAAGTTTAATATTTCAATATCGATTTAGGCCTAGGGCCTAGTTCGCTCACGTCAATAACTATTATTGTAAATTTCCGTGAAAATCGTTTAGGTTAGGCCTATAACATTAAACAACTAAATAAAGGGTATGTTTATTTAGCAGAAGTATTCGTTGGCATGGTAACTATAAATAGATACAACATTAGGCTTACCTCTAATAAAATACAGTTTCAAAGAAAACAGATGATTATTGTAATGGCATTGAAAACATTTGCATCAGCTGTGCTTCGTTTAAAAGAAAACAGATGATTATTGTAATGACATTGAAAACATTTGCATCAGCTATGCTTTGTATTGTTTAAAATGGACAAATTTCACTTTTTAATTTAATAAAAAGACGTAGAAAACGAATTTTCCCAGACTGGTGACCATTTCCAATCGATTTCTCGTGGCCAAAAGCCCCATATAAAATCAAACAATCAAAAATTCTTAGACGGAGATTCCAGATCCATTTAGCAGACAGACAATTATCTCTCGCTTTAGAAGATAAGGTATAGATTAGCCACCTGGATGCTAAAAATAGATTATTAATTAAATAAAATTCTTTACTGCAACTTACTAAAATTACAAATTAAACTGATCTAGTTTTTACGTCGGGAACAACAATTTAATCTACAAAGAGAGATTAAAGTTTAATAGCTCACTGTTTTAAATGATCACTGTCAACACCATGAAACAATCAAACAAGTTATTTAAATGATTAAATGTATACTAGTTGGAAGCGACATAGTCAGAAGTGTCTTTTAAACAAAACTGTTTGATTACAATATGCTTGAAATAACAAGATACAAAAAATAAATGTATTAATTTTTGCCACAACATCAATTAAATTCAACAAAGAAAGATTAAAGTTTAACGTTGCGCTAGTAATTATACCAGAAGTAAATTTAGTATTCACCAAAGGTTTAAAGAATAAAGGCATATACGATATGTTTAAAGAGAACAAAGGTACAAAGGGATATGTTGGTATGATGGGCATCTCTTTATACTTTTGTTCCCATAAAGGTAGAAAATAAAGGAAAGTTTTTTCAAATACACTTGCTTTAAATGCGTTTTTAGGGGTTACTCATTCAAACGAATGTTCCCTTGTTAGTAGGCCTATAATTTGTATTAGTATTAATTTTTACTATGCTTGAATTTAAAATAGTTCGTATTGTGAAATAATAGATGATAACCATCCCCCCCACCCCCATTCTCTCAAGTATACATTATTTGCAACGTTTAATATTAACTGCCATTTAAAGCGTGTTAATTCAATCGGAATACTTTATTTATTGCGTAAAAATGATCGTGCTGATTATGGGTGGTCTGGCTGCAATAATTTCGTTATTCAAGAGACTAAGGAATTTTACTTGAATTGAGTAATTAATTGTATAGAAATTATTAATTTATTAAGTTACAAATAGTAAAAGTTTTCTTCAAGACCTACGTCATGTTTTTAAATTATAACAAAACTAAAAATTGAATTTCAATTATAGTTGGAAAACCTTACTTAAAGACGAAATGGGTTACGATTCAGGAGCCATACAATCAATTTGTAAAATTTCGTGACGTTGTTTCTATTTAAGTAGATACTTACATTGAACTGAAAGTGGTATTATTGTACAGTTCTCATTAATTTGTACTCTTAAGGTATTCACTTTTTAAATTATGGATCGTTATTATACTTTTTAAACAGAAACCTATGCAGTAGCTTTTAAAAAAATCATCATGATTTTATGATTGGAAATCAGAAATGAAAGTAAATTTAAAACTCGAGATTTCTGGATGGTTATAAACAAGGTGTGTAAAGCCTGCTAGATATTATAATATTTAAAACTCATGTCATTGTTATGCATTTTCCAGTATGAAATATAAAAGCGGCAATTTAAATCTATTTCCGTTCGAGTCCCTTATGCTAAAGATTCATTTCCGCTTAATTTATCATTCGGACAATGCAATTTTCCGTCAAATCTAAAACAGCACTCTATTTTAATTTTAATAATAAAAGTAATTAGCCTGGTTTACTAGTCTAATGAAAAAATAGCATGGTTTAGTAGGCTAATGAAAACTAGCTGGAAGCCGATCTACGATCTGGTTATGATCCCATCAGCTAAACTAGCTTTGTTTTATATCACCGATAAAGCAAATTATAAAATTATCTTTAAAGATTATTTTATTAAAATATTTTAATAAATATGTTTAATTGATATGTTTTTATCGATTGACTATTTAAAAAAAATATATATTTTTTATTTTGAAGTATATATCAGGTATGTAAGTGATAAACATACTCAATGTACAGTATTAAACATCATGGAAACTGCAAAGTATGTTAGGTTTGTGTTTAAATATTGTAAATGTATTTAAACATTGTTGTTTGTTTATAGTTTAACGTACCCTAAATGAGTGTAAATACCATATAGGATTTTTTTAGGTTAGGCCTATAACATTTCACAACTTAATTAATAAAAGGTAGGTTTTAGAAGCTGTTGTTGTTTAACGTCTGTGTTATATGATATTTATTAGTTGCTATATTAACTACTGATACACATTTATTAGGCCTACCACACAACTTTAAAGGAAACATATGATTATGGTACTGGCATTGAAAACATTTATGCATCAGCTGTGCTGTGTATTTTAAATGGACAAATTATGCATCAGCTGTGCTGTGTATTTTAAATGGACAAATTTTACTTTTTAATTTGAGAAAAAGATGTAGAAAACGAGTTTTCCGGTAATTTTCAATAAGTCCAACTGACTTTTTGGGTAACAAATAACTTATGTACCAAATTACAAGGGAATCCTTAGAGCCGTTTTCGAAATTAAATTCTGCAAAAACACACAATTATTGCTCATTTAAGAATATAAGGTAAACAACCTAGTTTAATGGGCCAATAAAAGTAAATAACGTGGTTTACTAGGCTAATGAAACAAATAGCCTGGTAACTATGCTAAGAAAACAAATAGCGTGGTTTACTAGGCTAATGAAAACAAATAGCATGGTTTACTAGGCTAATAAAAGGAAATAGCCAGGCTAATGCAAATAAACAACCTGGTTTACTAGGTCAATGCAAGTAAATAACGTGGTTTACTAGGCTAATGAAACAAATAACCTGGTAACTATGCTAAGAAAACAAATAGCATGGTTTACTAGGCTAATGAAAACAAATAGCATGGTTTACTAGGCTAATAAAAGTAAATAGCCTGGTTTACTAGGCTAATGAAACAAATAGCATGGTTTACTAGGCTAATAAAAGTAAATAACCTGGTTTACTTGTCTAATGACACAAATAACCTGGTTTACTAGTCTAATGAAACAAATAGCATGGTTTATTAGGCTAATAAAAAGTAAATAGCCTGGTTTACTAGTCTAAAGAAACAAATAGCCTGGTTTACTAGGCTAATGAAAATAAACAGCCTAGTTTACTAGATCAATAAAAGTAAATAGCGTAGTATACTCAAATGAAAACAATTATCCTGGTTTACTAGTTAATGAAAACAATTATCCTGGATTACTAGGTAAATGAAAACAGTTAGCCTGGTGTACAAGCCTAATAATAGTAAATAACCTGGTTTGCTATGCTAATAAAAGTAAATAGCTTGGTTTACTAGTCTAATACAAATAAATATCGTATTTTACTAGCATAAAAAAAAATAAATAGCTTTAGTTTAGTTTGCTAATATTTAATCGCATTAGTTTAATTAAGTATACATCTTCTAGGCTAATAAAAATAAACAGCTTCGTTTAGTTTGCTAATCGAAATATTTAATCGCAGCAGTTCAATTAATTATACATCTGGGTGATAAGTAGAGCAGTAGAGTATTTTTTGACTTAATAAATTAAATAGAAAAATGAATCGAATCAATAATGTAAAGTTATAAAAATATATTATGTTGTTAGATGGTTAAGCGGAGTTGAAAGCAACATCATGTTGTTGAAGAAAAACGGCTAGAGGCTACACAATTAGGAAACTTAAATAAACTGGTTTAGTTGCAAAATGTTTTAAATAATTAATTCAAAACATAAATTGTTAAAGTTTAACTTTGACCTAGTAATTAATTAATCTAGACTTAAATTCTTGATTTATAGAAGGTTTAAAGAATAAAGGTTCATCCAATGATATGATAAACAACATATGATTTTATAGTGAACTAATAACCCAAGTAGTAGGTTTGATTAGAACGCATAAAAATACTTAATATTAGTAGTTTTTTAAAATTATACTACATTTCGGTGACAAAAAGTGTAGTAATTTATATAGTTAACTTTCGACTCAATAAAGTAGGTAAAGAAGTTTCTTGGAACAACTATAACAATACTAGATAACTGTCTCTCGTGTAGTAAGGGCTTTATTATAAATAACAGGAACATGGTAATTAACGCTATCACCGGATTGTTTATGAAATAATTTCCGTATAAAAATGTGTGCTGTCGGAAGACCCTTAGTTCGGAAGAGTATGATAACCATGTTGAAACCTGTCCTAGATAAGAATTAAAATTCAGAACTTGACAACATAGAAATTATCAGAACAGTAATAGCTTTCAACGAACTCTCTTGGCTGTATGTTAACTATAACTCAGAGGTACTGCTTCTCCTCGTCAGAGGCCCACAGTCCTTTGAGGACATTCGGATGGTAGATGGAACCCTATGACACTCCTTTCAGCAAGCTGCAATAAAACTCCACTTGGTGATTAACGACTCTGAATGGAAAGATTGTCTGCTGGAAGCTGCCGGACACCAAATGCTTAAACAATTGATTGAGATGACTTTTCACAATCATCTGCGTATTCTGCTCTCCCGCTAACATACCGGAGCTGTGGGACACTTTCAAAGACGCACTTAGCGAAGATTCCCTTACACAACACACGCCCGAACAGGCGTACAACCCCACGCTGCAGCAACTACAAGCAATTTTCACACAGCACGGTAGAAACAGCGAAGTTGTTCATCTGCCACATCCAGTTGTTACCGAGGAACAAACCACAACACACCTCTATAACATCCAAGAGGACCAGGAGAATGGAAGAACTACTTACGGAAGTCTTGATGATGAGCGAAAAGCAATTACAGATGGGGTACTCCATTCTGTACGAAATAAAATTCCAGCTTCATACTTCATTGACGGTCCTGGAGGATCTGGAAAAACGTTCGTCTACAAAACACTATGCTACATTTTACGCGGAGAGAGCAGAGTTGTTCTGCCAGTAGCGTGGACTGGAAATTGATTGACTCCGGTCAAACTGTCGTCATACCAAGCATTAACCTCACCCCTTCTGATCCTACCGTGCCTTTCAAACTGAGTAGGCAGCAATTTCCTATAAAAGTTGCCTTTGCCATGGCTATTAATAAGGCACGGGGAAAACGCTTACAAAGGAAGGATTGTACTTGCCTGACCCTGTTTTTCACACGTCAGTTTTGTGGCGCTTTCCAGGGTGCGCTCTTTCAGCGTAAGAGCGTTTGTTTTACATCTATGTCTGTGTAAAACAAACCCACTAACAAACAATCACAGATGACCATATTGTAACTTCAAACATAGTATTCAAAGAGGTCCTGTAAACATTATGTAAATATCTTAAACTTATGTTTAAAAAAATAAATAATATACAATTTAAACACACCTATTCTTTACTTCAACCCTCACCTGTGCCCATGACGCACTATACGATAGTAAATATACGGTGTGTACTTTAATTAAGTGGGATTTAAGTAAGTTAGAATGCGAATGCTTCGCACGGGTCAGCTAGTAGAGTTTATTTTATTACATTAAAATAAAAAGGTAGTTATCGATTTTTTTTTTAAATAGATCGTCAAACTATCTTATTGGTAATAATGTATAAAGTAATTTATAAGACACTAAACACAAAACAGTTTGTCATTTCGCTTTTACATG
>JAGFPH010000765.1:0-17476 GCA_018207615.1 Philaenus spumarius | reverse complement strand
ATAATATCATTACATAATTTATATTATTTATTTAATTATTTGATCATGGTAGGCTTTAAATAATATTAAATTTGGTATTTATGAACGTAAACCAATATAATAATAGTATATTCCTTAAAGTAAAAATTTAAAACTTGTTAATATATTGGATATTTTAAAAGCTTTATCTCTGTAGCCTTTTTAGCTAGCAGTGATGTTTTAAATTTGCAAGAAAATTCAATGTTCAATCAATCTGTAAGATGACTAAAAATTCACCTTTTCATCCTCCTTTTGCGTTTCGCAGTTTGCTTCAGTGGTAATCCATTCAGTCTCCCGATGTAATACAGAATATTTACTGAAGTGTGCAGTTATTTCGAGTCAGCCAAACCGATGGATTGATGTTATTCAATAAGTTTTTAAATTGAAATGTCTATACTTTGTTGCGAAATAATTCTGTATTATAATTTTGTGTTTAAAAAGTGTTGTGTAGTGAAGGATATATTTAGAATGTTCAGTGAACTAAACGTGGAATGATAAAGTGAATACTTAACGTTTTCAAAAGCATAACACTTTTCTTTTTATAAACGGAACTAATAATTTTAAGGAAGGCTGCCCAATAAAAGGTTAAACGTAACTTTTAACTAATGTAGACTGAACATTGCAATTTCGCTTTCAATGTATATTGAAATTTGTCAAATGTATATAATGTATTGCAAATACTAATTTTGTAGGTGAGGAAAAGATCAGAAATAAATAATAGCTTCAACTGAGGTAATCATGATTAATTAAAGCGATTTCTAAAATAATATTTCACCTAATCATAGATGTACAGTTTTAAAATAGGTGCTAAACTGTTTGCTTGGAAAATAAAGACAATACAATTATATAGTTAACTAGTGGACCCGGCAATGCTTCGCTATTGCTTAATTTGAAACTTTGAAAGCCTGTAATTCGTATCCCGTGTAATTCAACATCCTGTAATTCGTATCCCGTGTAATTCAACATAGGCCTAATGATTGTTACACATAATTAATAAAACAACTGATTTGAATCAAAAGTTTAATACAATTTTAGGTTAGGTCTTTAAAACCTATGAAATATAATAATTCAAACATCTAATATTACAATTTAACATTATATTATTGTTACACATTATAAATAAAACAGCTTATTTGGACCAAAGGTTTAACACAATTTTAGGTTAGGCCTATTATTATAAAATCAACACACTTTTTGGAATTATTTTTGGAAGAGTTTGGAATTATCACCATAGTAACCAGAATAACACATTAATAAATACGAATCAGCTGTTTCATCTGTTATATGGCTGCTTATGGGAGGGATGAATTTTCGCATTTTCTACCCTTTAAATTCAAAATTTTGCAAAATCCTTTCTTAGTACGCCTCTACATTATTGTACGGATGTACCTTCCAAATTTCAAGTCTCTAGCTTTAATAGAATCGGCTCTACGTTGATCGTCAGTCAGGACATTGCATTTTATATAAGAGATTGTAAACCATTAGCGTTGCATAGCTTGAATTTTGAAACAGGCCATTTAAAATCTGTTAAAAAGAGATTTTATCATTGGTCGATGCACTAGAGATGTATCACACTAAAATAACCAATGGGTGTTAGCGTCTTAGAAATTAGCGTTACTAAAGAGACTCTTTCAGTGCTGGTACGACCGTAAATGTTTTTAAAGTAGTTACTTAAGGAGTTTCGTTTTACAGGTTCTCTCTCTCCCCCCCTCCCTCCCTCCCTCTCTCGCTCACCCCCTCCCCCTCCCTCCCTCTCTCTCTCTCTCTCTCTCTCCCCCTCCCCCCCTCTCTCTCTCTCTCTTTCTCTCTCTCTATGGGTTTTTAAACATTTTCAAAAATCAAGATCCGGAAAAATGTATCTACAAATAATTCTAAGAATTACCTTTAAGTGTAGTGACATGATTTTCGATTATTCCTGTCAATATATTCCGAACAAGAATTCTGATCAATACTTTCAAAAATAAACGACGATATCTTGAGAATTCCTTTTAAAGATGCTTCGTGCCAATGTTTGCGTCATTATCATAGGGAATAAATCAGCCTATCCTTCTAAATGATGTTTAACCTAGATTCGAAACACAACATTATTTTTCAGTACTGCGGTTCTCCGCACTTTACAATGGAGAAAACAACGACTGATCGAAAACAGTTCTACGTGTGTAGATTGGGGCAATGGAATTGTTTTTTCTCTATAGCTATTTTAATGGGGATTGACGAAAGAGGTAGTTTATTCTACACCTATAAACTCAGCAAAGGAATTACGATACGGAATTGTTGCAGCTGTACAAAAAGTTCGTGAGGGATATTGTTTAAAGCAACAGTCAGACCGACGAAGACTGCCAAGAGTTTGTATTATAAACCAAAGAAGAAACTTCCCAAATGAAATTTACTTTCTCCAAAGTAATATATTCTTAATTCAAAATATTTGTTTGCTTTTTATATCAAAACTTTTTCAATTTAATGAAAATGCTATGAAAAACAACGTCTTTAATGTGTTTCCATTTTTAAAACAATGCTTTTTTACATTTTAACATGATTTTCTTCAACAAAATTAAAGGGAAATTTAAATTATTTGTAATAATTATTTTCAATAATGGAAAATATTATTAAAGTGGTGAAGTTTTTTATTGACAATCATACTATTGGTTGGCTAGCTTAATTGTAGACATTTATGGGGTTTTACGAGTTTTTAAACGTAATAACATCCTCAAGACATTGTTTATGTACTTAATTGTCTTGTATAACCTTTCAGAAAATACCATAACAATATCATTAAACAAAAGGAGAACGTTAAAAATTTAAAAAGCTCATAACAACAAAAGACAGTTTGAGATTCAAAAGAAATGGGGTTTAATATCAAATACTATTTAGGCTGATTTTAAAACAACATTTTAAAATACTTGGTAAACCCTGTAAACTTCAATATAAAATGAAAGAACTTAATTGTATTTATTATTAATCAATTAAAAATGTTAGTGATAAGTAGAACATCAGTTTATAGGATACACTTTTCACTCAATAAAGTAATTAGAAAAGTGATTTGGATGAAATGCTTAATTACGACGATATAATATGAGGTTAGATGTTGTCGATGGGAGCTGAAAGCTTCACATCTGGTGTTCAAACCAGAAATGATTTGCGGTTATAAATAGGAAGTTTAAACAAAATGGTAAAAATTTAAACGTGATTCAAATAAATTTATTCTCTTTTGCCTGAAGAAAAAAATAAATTCAACAAAGAAAGGTTAAAGTTTAACATTGCGCTAATAACTATTCTAGAGGTAAATTTACGATCTATCAAATGTTAAAAGAATACAGGTACATCCGATCTGTGTAAAGAGAACAAAGGTACAAAGGGATTTGATCGAATGATGTAACATATAAAGCAAAATAATACGGAAGGACGTCCGTTCACAAAATTCTTCAATACGTTAAAACAATTACAAATTCCGTTTGATCAATATAATGTACGTACTATTTACTATATTATATATTTGTGGTTTATTGCTAAATAATAGATTCGAGGCTACCCTCAGTTTTACTTTAGCAAACTATTGCAGAAAATAACAGATAAAAGAGCTGATTTGTAATACCAGCTTGACAACAGAATTATTTAAGTCCAGATAGAACCGACACAAGTTCTTGAATATGTTTACATTTATTACCAGAGTACATTTAGAATATATTAATAACTATTCACAACTGATTTTTAAAACATACAAAACAAAAACAAAATAAACATACAAAACAATCAAAAACCTAAACAAATTTATAGAAACTTATAGTATACTAACTATAAAATTGTTGTTCTATATTACCTATATTTTTTCATCTATAAAATAGTTGGCAATAATAAGATACACGAACTTATTTACTAGAACTAAGTTGAATCTGATTAAGTAAGCCTACATGAACTATTATCCATAACATTTTGTCGAGACCTTGGGACATTTGACTAAATGTAATATTAAAAGTGGATATATAAAAGGGTGAAAGTTTCCGCTTAGTGTCTGTTTGTACAGTTCAACTTAGACGTAGTAAATAATTTGTTGTTTGAAAAAAATTCTTTAAATATAAACCAAAATCAATCCCAACGGGCATTGGGAATTTTCTCACTAAAAACTCAAAACCCTTACGAACTTTCCAAAACTATTAGACCAGTTAAGTATTTACCCAGCGAGGTACATTTCTTAAAATCAGGTGTTTGGCAATTGTTTCTAATGCGCTGAATCAAAGTATATTAAAATCAATTAAGTATAAATATAGAAATAGACGTAACAAAACCATAATTTTGTCCGTAGTTACCTTTGTAATAAAACAACTTTGCTTTAGCTTCTGGTTTTAAACATATTCTAAAATAAATATTCAATGTTTTTAAATAGGCTAAAAGCTTATTTATTGTTGAAGGTTACAATCAGAATAAAACATTTTGAAAGGTAATTCATTTTTGAAAAAAACTTATGTATTAAGTTGAATGAATTTCAAAAATTAAGTTTATATGTGTTAAGAAAGTGTATATAATGCTCATAAATTGACTGCATTTGTTATTAATAAAAATAACGGAATTAATATAAATAAAAAACAATTTTTTTTTTAAATATAGGATGTGGGTCGATGATCTGAAATGAATAGTTGTTTACTTGTTTACAAACAAACAATAGTTGTTTACTTGTTTACAAACAATTAGAGAACAGGCAGTAAACAGGTTGAAAGGTGGTTGGGGGAGGAGAACAAAACATATAAATAGGAGACAATGGTAGAGTACAGATAGTAGCAAACAAAGCTTCTGAAGATGGGGTCTACCCGAAACGCGTCAAGCGAAAGAAAGACAAAGCTAAGAAAGGCGGATAAGCAAGTAGACAAATGTCTCATAAATTGAGTATATTTATAATTTGAGATACCAAAAATCAAACACAGATACGAAAGTTCAACATTTTTGACAAACCACAACTTCCTCTAGATGGCCTCGGCGGTTTGAAGATATCCATGGCCGAACACTGTCCTTAATTTCTCGGAGTTTGTTTTTTGTACCACTTCCCACTGTCTAAATAAGGTTAGCTTCAACATGGACACAAAGTCCGATGACATTACACACTTCACGTTAGACTGTGTGTGGCTTAGAATTTCCCTGTATACCATCGTGAACCGCAATCTAACAGAACAAAAGTCTGTGGGTGGAACACAGAATATCTTTAACTAAAGGATTAGGGAAATGCATATTGTATTTGATGGATTCAAGAGCACTTCTTGAATCAGAACATATAAGGTGGTATTACAGTATTAAATGCCTTGAGTAGTGCAAAAGTTCTGCTGTATATACAGAAGACGTGGAGGGTAATCCATACACAAAGCTGTTTCCTGACATAACAAATGCGCATCCGACTCTGTTGTCCAGTTTAGAACCCTCAGTGAAAATGGTATTACTTGATAGATAAAGATTGCAGATTGGCATAAACTCCTGGCCGAAAACAACATCGTGATTCGTTTGTTTTAGGTACCTACACTCGATTCCACGTTCGCCGTGCAGTACAGATCTTACGGGAGAATAGACATGCTACTACCATTACAGCGAACATCACGTTTATTGTCATGCGGATTGCGTCAACTGACCGAGCGTTGCATGGGAGTTGATGTTTTTTAGCTGACTACTATAGCTGAGACTGTCGTATGGATAACATGGCTTATGGGCGCTCTGTACTGCACCGTGAACGTGGCATCCAGTGTAGACAGGTACCTAGGGATCGACATATGGGTTTCGGATTGACAATTGAGCAAACAAAACATGGTGTATTTACATCCATAGGAGGTAGAACTAACTCCAGATTATTAAGGATACGGATAGTTCTGATCTTATAAGGAAGCCGTTCATTGTATACGGAATTCTTATTGCACAAAAAAAAGGTTTGTATGTAGAATGCAAAGGTTTAGAGCGTAGGTTACACATGTACAACTGTAGCTGTTGTCTACGTCAGGTGAGCGAGGGTTCACCCGTTTTAACAAGCAGATTAGTAGTAAGACTAGGACATAAAGCTCCAGACGCAAGACGGAGTGCAGTGTTATGGACAGAGTCGATATTTTTAAGAAGCGATAACCTAGCTGACTAATAGACTATAGAGCCATAGTCAAGAACTCAGTAAAATGGTAGCATGCAGGTCCTATCTTCTCCCCAACGAGAACCTCTTAAAACTTGTAACATATCAAGAATCTTAATGCAGCATGATTTCAAATTGGTTACTTGTGGGTTCCAAAAGAGTCCATGATCGAATATAAGACCCAGAAATGTAAGTTGAGTTCCGTTCAGGTATAAAATGGGATTATAATGCTGTGTATGACGAGTAAACGCAATGCATTCAGTTTTAGCAGCGGGAACTTAAATCCTGCATAATTATTCCACGTTTGTAATTTGTTAATGGTTGATCGAAGAGTTCTTTCTGCAGTTGCCATGTTTCGAGTTGCCACGTAAATGGTAAAATCATATATACAGTTGCCGTAGCAAACAATTGTATGAAATAACCGTTATAGCCGCTGATTAGGTTTACTAGCTTCAATAAGTTAATAAGTCTTGTCTTGAAACAATATTAATCTTCCCGTTGCATTCTGTACAGATTACAAGTATGGCTGTACGCTAAATTGAATAATTTGACGACCCCCAGAATTTATAGTTTTAATTGTGTTTGTATGTTTGCGGCATGTGTGATGTAGTGTAAACTAAGAGGGGAAGACTTTTAAAATGTCCCTTGTGAGGCTGAAAGTGCAGTCATTGTATATTGACTAGAAAAGGACCACTGAAGGTAAGGAATTTCAAATTATTAATTATAACAAGTGATCCAAGTAGGGCATTCATAATGAATACACTATTAATGATTTAGATAAGTATTTTAAACTAGAAGTGTTCAAACTACTATTTATATTATATAAGCGCAACGTTGCCTCTTAGAATGGTATTTTATGGATAAACTAGCTGACCCGGCAATGCTTTGCTATTGCTTAATTTGAAACTTTGAAAGCCTGTAATTCGAATCCCTGAGGGCCAGTGTAAATTATAATGGGATTCTGCTCATTGCTTGATTTACCTAACCTAAAATTATATTCATTTTTTGATCCAAATCAGTTGTTGATCAAAATCAGCTGTTGATCAAAATCAGCTGTTTTAAGTTTTTCATACGAACAGCTGTTTTTTGTGCTCCTGATAAAATCAAAAGAAATATTTCTTCTTCTTCCTTAAGATTATTGACCTTCCATAAGATTAACATTGAAACTTTGAGGGCCACTGGGGCGTAGCCCTAATGTCCTAGGACTTCGGTAAATGGCCTAAAACCTTCCCAGGTTTAACCTGTGTTACTATGCAAAATTTCAAAGCAATCGGATGGACGGTTTGGTAACGCATAAAGGACAAACATACAAACAGACAAACGTACATACATTGAATTTTATATATACGAGTATCATAGATGATGGGCCCCAACATTAAATTACTTCGAAGACCATACTTTCCCATACTATTAGTATGACCATACTGTTAGTAATTTTAGGAATAAATGAATTTATTGTTATTGTCATTCCTAAAGACACATTATATAACATTCAAGCGTCGGCGTTAGCAAAATGTGAATTTTGTGTTTTCCGCAACATTTCTTAATTTTTCATTAGGTACATTAGTAATTTCATA
Organism: Philaenus spumarius; assembly: GCA_018207615.1. Lineage (NCBI taxonomy): Eukaryota > Metazoa > Arthropoda > Insecta > Hemiptera > Aphrophoridae > Philaenus > Philaenus spumarius. The sequence continues at coordinate 9,790 of JAGFPH010000765.1, read as the reverse complement.
TATTTTGACATCTTTCAATTGAAATGTAATGGTCCTTTTAAAGACAATTTTATTTTTATGTTATTAATTTTAAAATAATTTGTAACATTTGACTACAGATATCTGATTCTAAGACACAATCAAATACTAAGATGAAGTGGAATTGAAAAGCTCTGGAACCAAGGACACCTTGCAGTAAAATGTCTTTTCCCCAAAGATCAATGCTTCACTTAAACAACTATACAAACAGAGAGTTTCTTCAGTTTCAAATGGGAGTGCTAAACAAGATAGAAAACATAAACAAAACGCAGGAAACAATTTGTTCGTCCTCATCCAAACTACTCCTCTTCTTGTCAGCCAGAATCTCAGTATATATGTCTCAGCCACCTCCAGTTACCAAACAGCAAGCATTTTCACAGGCTCAACAACGTTCAATTCAACGTTCAATTCCCTCTCAATAATAGTCAGGTCCTAACTTGTCAACTCAGATTTCAAATAGCCTTGACCAACATCATCCCTTGCCTCTACTGGGGCCGCCACACGAGAATAGACCTGAACGAGCCACGCCTACTTGTTAGCATGTACGAGGTATTACTGCTATTGCAGGTGCTGTTGCTGCTGTCAGGAGCTCGTCACTAGTATGACTACATTATCAATCAGCTTAATCACTGCCATTTATATAGTATTGAATAATTGTTCGATTAACGTTTTGAATGTTTATAACCCCAAAATAAGTAGTTTATGCCTTTAAGACGTTTAAATAGTTGACTCCATAACTGGCTTTCTAAGAGGGCATCACAATTTTTTGTTTGTTTATTGTAGCCCCAATGAAAACAAAATGGTGATCCCCTTGCATTATTAAATACACATTTACAACATGTGACCCATACACTTTTATTCCTTTTCTTATTTAACAATGTTGATATAAACTTAAACTTTATGGTTAGAACCAGTAACAAAACAAATTTATTTAATTTTGTAATGCTGTTATATTTTTTAATATTGTATTGAGCAAAATGAGGTCAGTTAATAAAACAGTATTGAAATAATTAAACACTTTAAATATTTTTTAATAGATACAACCCTACTACACCTAAAAATAATAAAAGTAATGTACTGTAGTTATTATGTTTAGTTCTGACATTGTTATTGTAAAATCCACATATTGTTTGGAAATTTATACACCACACACACTAAAACAACTCAAAATGATGTTGAATAGTAGTTTTTTAAAAGAAATGACCGGCACGACATCTAACAGCAATTCTGTCAAAAAGTACATTGTAATTAAACTGTTTTCGGTAAAGGATTCCCAATGTCTGAACAAGAAAAAAACAGAATTAAATTATTTACAGATCTCAAACAATAATAAAACCTATATCAGAAGTAATTTAAAATTTTTCTCCGTATCCAGAAAATTACTATCCGAATTCGGGAACGAAAATTTAAATAAATATCTATATTCGAAATCGATTAGACTGCGGCCTCACTGTCAGATTGAATAGGCTACTTAATATTGGAATTTTCAAAGAACAAGAAAACAAAAATAAAACGGGAAAAATGAATAAAAATATGACCTATGTTAGAGTATAAAATTTCACATCAAAATTATCTTTTGAAGAAAACTATAGAACTGACCAATATTTAAATATAACCCAAAGTAATGGAAATAACTAGCCCGAGAAGTACTATCCTTAAGACAGCAAATAGTCCAGGATCCAGGTCTATTCTCGTGCGCAGGGACCCCATAATCAATCAAATCCAGCGCACCAGACAACACCATTCAATAAAAGTACACCTTCAAACAAAGTGGCACAGACAACATCGCAATACCTCCAGGGTGGTTGTCACAGCGACTCTGCATGAAGTGAGAATGTTGCAACTCCGGCTATTTCACCTTTAGGAGAGTCCTCAAACTCTGATATATTCTAATAAATGATTTTGGAACTTCATGAAAAACTAACAGAGGCTCATTAGACTAATAAAATCCATTACATGTTTAGAAAATAAAAATGTATGCTATGTATTTAACATAATTTTAAATAGGCTCAATTTTGTATTAATAACTTAATCAAAAATCTAGCCCAATAAAGTGAAATTACTGATTGTGCTGTATTATTTTAACTGCCAGTTTTCATACTATACATTTCAGAATACTGAAATTGTTTTAGTATTTCATCGTAAATATACCTTGCATTTTATTTTTTATGTTTGTTTTATGAATTTACTGTAAATTATAGTTACCTATACATTACGTGAATTTTTCCGTCATGTGACTTAATTTGGTCTTCTGCTCAAGACGCGTTTCGGGGCCGTAGTCCCATCATCAGTTGGAAATTAGATTACTCCGTTGGAGGTCGTTATACAATATAAAACACAAACACAATACATAAAAGACACTATACACGCACATATACAAAAATTTTGACGGACCTCATTCGTGAGGGTTAACTAGACAGCGCTTCCTCGTCTATCACGCGTGACACTGTCCTAACACACCGAAGCATTATGTTATTAATCTTGTTGCTGAGTGGAGGGGGTACAGGTTGCCTTATCTGCCGTCGTGCTTCGCATGAACTCAATGGCTGTGTCGTATAAGAAGTTCGACTTGAAAAACAATTGATAGTTTAATATATTATTTGGGCTATTATTATGCGCCTTGTATATTTCGAACTCCTCTGCTGCATTCATAAATCTACCCTTTTTACAAATATGGAGAGGCTTCATATTATGGTCGAAATCAGTGTAACTGTGATTGTTGTCAACTATATGCTGTGCGAAGTTTGACTTCATATCTCGTAAGTTCTTCTGTGGCAAATGTTCCTTGTATCGTTCTTCGAAAGTTCTTCCCGTTTGCCCGATATAGAAGCTATCACAATCGCTACAACATAGTTTATAAACGCCTGACTTTTTTCTTAAGGTACTGGGCTGTCTTATTCGCAGTAGTTTTTGGACATTGTTGTTCGTCCTGTATGTTATACATATATTATGTTTCGACAAGGTATTCTTCAACATATTGGGTGTTAGGTTAGTGTATTCGACACAAGTATATTTTAATATTTAATATATAGGTAACTATAATTTACAGTAAATTTATTTATTGAAGTGACTTGGATACTATTAATATGGAATTTAAGTTTGTTTTATGTTTAATACTTTAGTAAAAAACATCATAAAAGAAATAGGATGTTTCAAATTTTAATAGCACGACAGCAGTAAAAGCTTACACATTTATTATTACGCTTGAATTTTATATTAATAAACACAGCAATAATAACAAAGCAGTATTCAAAATCTTACCTTAAAATCTTAGGCAGCATTTCAATTGGTTGTATACAATTTCTGAATTGCGTGTTTTGCAAGAACAGTCTTCAGTGTCTCGAGCAATTTATCAAAGGAGCCAACTGACATACGAAAGTAGTTAAACAACTTAAGGTCATCATTTGTCACGTCTTCAAATAACGTGTAGAGCATCCCAACTTCCCCACGTCTCTGGTTAATTGGATGAACCAAGTGAAAGCGATTGCGACTTTGTCTTTACCGACGACGCGACGATAAAAAACCATAAAGCAATGATTTGTTCACGATCCATACTTTCAAAAGAAAGTCAACAGAATCTGCAAAGAGCAAATCATATTTAGAAAAAAACTTCTGTTTGATACATTACTACAGTATAAATATATACATCTCATAGCTATATTATGTGTTTGTATTCTCACTTTAACGGTTTGTTTTGTCCAATATTTTAAACAAAGTTATAAACAAAACAACGGGTTTTTCTTTCTAAATGTTTTTTTGTATAGTAAATTATAACCATTATTTGTTGTAAAAAATTAAGGCTTAAAGCACCTTAGCATACAGCTTTCTTCATTTTATTCTATCCTCAAATTATATAATTGAACATGAAATGAAAACATGTAATGCAAATACATAATTTACATAGTAAAAATTACAAACTTAAATTACAAGCTTAATAATAAATAAACAACTATTCACCGTACAAAATATAATACATAAAAAAATATAAATTCACAATAACAAATAGAAAATAGTAAAGGACAATTCAACCCTAGGTTAAAACCTGTTTGGGATGAAAATATTTTATACAATTAACAAACTATCAACTCGACAGGAGAGAAAAACGCCGTGACCGGCAAGTTCGATTGTATATTTACACTCACAAAAACACATTTAGAAAACTTAGATTTGCCTTTTTACTCAGATTGAAAACAACAGTAACACAATAATAAATCCACAACCACACAAAAATGCATAATATAATAAAAAGAAAACAATCCTACATTAATTAATTTGTTTCCAAAAATACCTCTTTCGGAAACTAAAAATTTACCAAAAACAAAACGTTACAAAATTCTTCATAATAACAATAACAAGAACACTTATACTATTCTTTATCCCTTTGAAGACGACAGCTTTCAAATATAAACACATTTCACTTGACGTTACTTACCGAAAATGTATCCATCCTCACTGGTTGCTGGTGAAAAACATATCGACTTGTTCCTGTTCTAATAAATATAGTTTTAAAAGTATACAGAACTCGAATTTATTTCTACAAAGTTTAATTTTTAAAGGCATCAAATAAGAAATTTTGGAGAAAGATATAAATAAAATTCTTTAAAAATAGTTAAATTTGGTTTAGGAAAAACTGCGTTAGAGGCGACCATTTCCAAACAGCTTCTTGTCCACAAAAATTCAATTTTTAGTTATTGGCACCACTGTCTTCCTCTAATTTTCATCTTTTAAATTATGTTTGTTTTACAGGTCCAAAATATCCCTATTTATACTAAAATAATGTTTGAAATGTGGAGGTTAGGCATTTACAGTAATAGTTTACAGAAACCAATATGGCCAACCACAACTTACGAAAATTACAGAACCAAATAGCACCTTGGCTTACTACCATGAATGGATACTAGAATACATTGACGTGATTGGTGCAAATGTTTTTCAAAATCGATCGAATAGTTTTCTCTCTAGATAATAATAATAATATTTATTAGTTAATCTCCTACTTTAATAAATCACCTCTCCTATCCCACCTACAATTATGAAGTCACAGTGAATCTGTTTAATAATTTAAATATGTTTGTGAGAAAGTACGTGCCAGTTCCTGGTACAGTTTATTATTATATAGATTAAAAAATCATACTTGTACTGAAAAAGTAGTTTTCCTGAAACTTGTATAGTAGTCAAACATAAGTAATAAGAGACTATCTAAACTCAAACATTCACCATATTTAGTATATTTATTACAAATCTCAGACTTAGAACAAAAAATGTTGGGAAGGAGAAGACTAAAATATCAAAGTAGAAAGTGTTTATTGTTTTAATAACAATAATACATAGTAATATTACCAATGAATACACAACATTGATATTACAGCTATATCTAAGCCTTTGTCTTCGTAGTACATTGTAATAAAATAGTACAATCTCAGGTTAACTGTAAAACTTAAGGACCTATTGAGGTACGTAAACATAAAAGAATAAAAGCAAAGTGATTAAACATACCTTAAAACGGAATACTGAAAATAACTAGTAGAAACGTTCATTTAGTTGCAATCAAAGTAAGCTAACTTAAATTGATGAAACCATGCATTTTAATGGTGTCAATCTAAGAATACAAGTTGTTCAGGAAACATTTTTTCTGCCACTGTAGTACTTCATTTAAAATAATTAATTGTGAATAATGATGAAATGAAGTGTACAGTAAGAATAGTACGAAATACAACAAATGTGGAAGTAAATATTAAACAATATATTATATGACAACCATATTTAAAATATTAAAAAAAAAAAAAAAAAAAATATGTCAAATTCAGGAAAAATCCTATATTATCCCAAAATCCCACAAGCAGCCAAATTATCCCATATTTGGGATAAAAATCCCACAAGTGGAAACACTGAAGTGTACGGTGTAAGAGCGGCAGGAAGCGGGCCTGGAGGGTGGGTTCAGAGTGACGTCACTGATGCTTGAGTCTACTGCGCAGACTACTCATGACTCCTACCGTGTATTCTAGTATCCGTGCTACCATCTATTCAGCTTATAAGTGATTGAGTTACAAAACGACTCTTGTCGTTTCTGAGCATACCGACAAACAGACAGTTTTAATATTACACTTCCGTTATATTTGCTAGTTTTTCGTCAATTTTATTTTACTTTTTAGATTGGCCAACCTTTTTTCTACCCAGTAATGTAAAATTTAATATTATTCAACGATCACATGTTGAGTAATGTTGTTGCCAAGTTTGCCTGCTTTCATTCCTCACTGTTGGTTATTTTGTGACCAATGGAGGGCTTAGGAGAATACGTTTTGTAAATAAATTAACACGGGCTTAATATTTTAAAATATCCAGGGAATTTGGTTGGTAAAGTTAAAATCAATTTCACAAGTTTTTAATGGAAATATACTTATTTTACTAGAACAAAATGGTATTATATTAGAGATTTTCATTTAATAATGTGTAGCTTACATTTAAATCAAAATATTTGGTGTTTGTAAGTAGTAAAATAATTTCAATTTTACTGATTATTATTTATTACAGTTCCAAACTTCATCTTGTCCACACCAAGATGACAGGTCCAAAACGAATATTGTCCTTATTACAGTTCCAAATCAACCTTTGTCCAAATTAAAATAATTCATTTAGAAAAAACTATTAAGGCTGTTGTTATAAAACTTGCATACAATATTACTATTGTTGTAATAAACCATTGCGCCAAAAATCATACATCTTAATAGCCTTTTAAACATTTAAATAGTTTTTGTTGGTTTACCAAAATTTTTATGATTGGGACAAGGATCCGTTTGTAATTGGACAACTCGTTTAAATTATTCCGTAAAGTCTTCCCTCTAGTTCCAGTGGTACAGTTTCGTATGCTTCTATTAAAGAATTATCTTAATACTTTAAATCTAAATAACTTTCTAAATGGTAAAATTTTAAGTATTTTGAATTACCAACATTTCGTCAAAATCGCTTGTTAATATGTTTTAGTACCAGGAGACCGAGCTAAAGCTCGATTATAAGCAGGGCTATGATTTAAATAATAAATATTGGATTATTGAGTTTTGAGGTTAGGCCTATAACATTAAACAACTAAATATAGGGTATATACAACATTAGGCTTACCTGTAATAAAAATACAGTTTAAAGTATTAACCATAATCTCAACGCTATGCCTCAGAAATAAGTCAGGCCTAAATTAAAGTTTAATATTTCAATATCGATTTAGGCCTAGGGCCTAGTTCGCTCACGTCAATAACTATTATTGCAAATTTCCGTGAACATCGTTTAGGTTAGGCCTATAACATTAAACAACTAAATAAAGGGTATGTTTATTTAGTAGAAGTATTCGTTGCCATGGTAACTATAAATAGATACAACACTAGGCTTACCTCTAATATAATACAGTTTAAAAGAAAACAGGTGATTATTGTAATGGAATTGAAAACATTTGCATCAGCTGTGCTTTGTTTAAAAGAAAACAGATGATTATTGTAATGACATTGAAAACATTTGCATCAGCTGTGCTTTGTATTGTTTAAAATGGACAAATTTCACTTTTTAATTTAATAAAAAGACGTAGAAAACGAATTTTCCCAGACTGGTGACCATTTCCAATCGATTTCTCGTGGCCAAAAGCCCCATATAAAATCAAAAAATCAAAAATCCTTAGACGGAGATTCCAGATCCATTTAGCAGACAGACAATTATCTCTCGCTTTAGAAGATAAGATATAAAAACGTCTATTGGTTATTAGATTTATATTTATTAATTACGGGAGTGGAACTTCAAATTTATTTCAGTAATGTTAGTTACACGATTTTGGCATTAATAAAGTTCAAGAGAGATGTAGTCACTTATCTGGTATATTTTGTTAAGGTTTGAATATAGTCCCGAATTTTTTAACAATTACATACGGAGCTGCACAACTTGGCACATTGTTACTGGGCACTAAAAACTATTTAGCACGTATTCATTGGACCGCTTTCTCCTCTGGGGGCCGGCCCTTAAGGAGTCTTGAACGAGAGGATGGGCCGAGTTGTTCATCAAATCAAAGAGCTTTATTAATAGAACACAATGCAACAAATTTTACCTCAAACTGCTAACCCTAACTAAAATGGCATCTGCTTTACATTCATAAAAAGTTCGTTTAGTGTTAGATATCATGAACTAAATTATCTTTGAAACTAGTTGCCAACCCCTTCGTTGGATGTCCCTTAAGGTGTTAGCCGATTCTCGTGTAAGCCCAATAATAGTTTCTATTTGTAGAACTCTAAGAATAAACTTTCATTTCTCTCATGTTGCCTTTTAAAAATTATTAAACCATCTCGGGACTTGAGCTAGTTGCAAGTTAATACAAACTTCGAAATGCTGCCATTTCCGACTCAGTAGTCCGTTTGAGGTTGGATTTATGGTATCCTATTACTTAAATTTTTTTTTTTTTAAAGGCGAAAAACCTAGGTGGTTATCATCGCCTGGTCCTATTACTTTAATGAGCAATTCTTGTATCTATCTTTATATTATCTTTGTCTCTTTGTATCTGTCGCGGATCTCGAAAACGTCTCTAACGAATTCAAAGAAATTTTGAATTTAGGTGTAGTTTTGATTTTTAAGTACACCCATATTTCGTGTAAAAACGCAATTTTTTGAGAAAATCTAATTTAAAAGTTAAAGAATTTTAACATAGCGTCTTATGGGTCGCCATGTTGGTTACAAAATAACAACGAAATAGTAAATAAAGCAATCAAAACAGCTGTTTATAAACAAGCCATGAGATTGAGTATTATCCAAAATCAGCTGTTCATTGGATAGTTTTTAATAAAATTACTGTTAAAAAAACAATCTAATTTATACTGTTTTAGTACGTTAGAATTAGAATAAATTGTTCCTGATTTAACAATTTATTTTGTCAAATAAAACTTGGCAAAAATGGATAAATTCTGATAGTCAATTTTGTAATATAGGCCTGGCTCTTTTCTGAAACATAGTATTGAGGTTATGTTTACTACTGTATATTTAGGACTGGTTTCAAAACTTTATTTGACAGAAGATAGTAGAACTAGGACTAAAATCGTAATGAAAGCCTCTCACGTTTCTAAAGCATGTATTTGAGGTTATAATTTTATTAATCTTGTAATTACTGTTAATATATTTAAGCCTGGTTTCATAATTTCACAAACCAATGTACAAACGAGCCAAAGATTAACGAGATTCTTTAGCGAATTTTCCAACTGCGAGCGAAGCGAAGCAGCCATCTGAGGCCAAAGGCCGAGGCGGGGTTGGGACGCAAAGCTTCCAGGGGCAGAGCCCCTAGTTGTTTTCTACAAGAGAGACTCTTCATTTGATTTTAACCTATTGAGACTCTTAACCTATGTTTTAATTTAAGATACGCCCTCCTGAGGTAAGTGAAAATGTATAATTTCTTCAAAAAGTACTTTTTCATTTGCAGTATAGTTTTGTTGTCTTATCTAGAAAGTTAAAAGCCATATTAAGACATACCGAGACTTTATACTCACACTGTACAAGACATTTTTTAAGTAAGGGCAATGAAATAATTTTTAACGGCTTAACTTTCCTATAAATGTTTTATATTGATAAATAGCTGACCCGTACGGCGTTGCCCGTGGTTGTTGGTATGTTCAGTCTTTTTAACGTAATTGTATTCTTTTTAAGTGTTCAGTCAGTGAGTGGTATTTGGCTTTTATATATATAGATCTTAAATAATAAAAGCACTATTGTCATAATAATAAAAGATCTGAAATTATGATTTTAGTAACTTTGA
>JAGFPH010000764.1:391031-407028 GCA_018207615.1 Philaenus spumarius | reverse complement strand
GTCTTACATTATGTACTGGTCATAGCTTCCCCACCACCCAACTTAGACCCAAGTGCTTCTGTCCCAATCAATAATCATTTCTGTAAAATTAACAGAATATACAATCTTATATGTGGTTGCATTGGCATCACCACATGACACCGCCGGGGTTGGCGAGCGAAACGAGCAGGGCAGAGCCCTTACTCTATACATATAAATACAATTAGTCGAAGTGTCTGTCTGTGAAGCTTTGAAATAAATGCTTCTAAGCTCATATGGTTATTTACACTTTACCAAAACCTGAACATAAATTTGTTTTTGTCTGTCTGTTTTTCTTTCTGTCTGTCTCTCTTTAATCTCCAGAATGGCTGAAACAATTTTGACGAAACTTTCATTTGTACGTAGAGAACTTTTCAGAGGTTAATCCAGGGGCCACTTTTCATCCAGTAAATATTTAGGGTTCCTATTTAAAAATTGAAAAAATACTGTGGACAAAATTAGGGGTTTTGCGGACGGACGTGCCTAGCGACTATTGTCGAAAAGTATTCAAAACTCTCCAAACTACAGGATTTAAAAAAACTCTCTTAGACAATTTCTATTGTCCTAGCTGGCCCGATCCGGCTTTGCACGGAGAGACAAATCAAAGTTAAATGCATATTAACAATAATATATCAATAAATATATTACACTATGTATTTCTTATGGGGATTTTTAGTAACTTTGACCCCTTTCCCCAAACCCCATCTAAAATTTAGAATTTTTGAAAACCTTTGTTAAAGAGCACCTATGGCCAAAGTCAAAGTTATATGTATATTAACAAAAAGTATATTATATCAATAAATATATTACACTTTGTATTTCTTATGGGGATTTTTAGTAACTTTGACCCCCCCCCAAACCTCCCCTAAAATTTAGATTTTTTTTTAACGCGTTCTTAGCTAGCACCTATTGGCCTAGAGGAGCTGCATACCAAATTTCATTCCAATCTGTTCGGTGGTTTTAGAGAAATCGTGATTTAGTAATTTTGACCCCCAAACCCACTTAAGATTTCAAATTTGTTTAAACCCTTTCTTAGCGAGCACCTAGGGCCCTAGAGGAAGCTACATACAAATTTCATTCCAATCCGTTTGATGGTTTTGGAGAAATCGTAATTTAGTAACTTTGACCCCCCAAAATTTAGAATTTTTTTTTAAACTTTCTTAGAGAGCACCTATGGCCCAAGATGAAGCTGCATACCAAATTTCGTTCCAATCCGTTCAGTTTTTTTGGAGAAACCGTGATTTAGTAATTTTGACCCCCCCAAGATTTCAAATTTTTTTAAACCCTTTCTTAGCGAGCACCTAGTGCTATAGAGGAAGCTACATACCAAAGTTCATTCCTATCCGTTCAGTTGTTTTAGAGAAATCGTGATTTAGTAACTTTGACCACCCCAAACCCCCCTAAAATTTCGAATTTTGTGTAAACCTTTCTTAGTGATCATCTGTGGCCCTAGAGGAAGCTACATACCAAATTTCGTTCTAATCCTTTCAGTAGTTTTTGAGAAATCGTGATCAGTGAGTCAGTGAATTTGGCTTTTATATATATAGATTATTTTGTGATTTCTTGTTTTTACAACGTGTTTTATCTTATTAACTTATTCTTACAGATTTTTAATTTTGTGTTTATTTTATATTTTTCTATATTGTTTAAGCTGCTTGTTGTTTAATTGTATTTTTTGTTGTAATATGGTGTGTTTACAAATAATTTTTGTAAAAAAAAAAACAATATTGAATAAATAAATAAAAAGGCATTTTCACTTAGGCAGCTTCATCCACAACTTGACAAAGTAAAATTCAATGAAGTTACAGAAGATATAAACAATATGTATGAATATATTTCAACAAATTTTATGGCTGATACTTTGACTTGGTAAGATGTGTGGAAATATGAAAATTTTAAAGATGAAATCCGGTCAAATCCCTATAGAATACCGATTTCTTCTGTGAAGCACGGAATTTCTATCCTAGTGTAGCTGAGGCCATCAAAATCGGCTTGACACTTCCAGCAACTACATGTTCTGTTGAACTTTATTTCAGTACAATGCGCTGAGTGGAGACATGCAATCCTTCTACTGTGGAACACGCAAGGATAAGTGGTCTTTGTAAGCTGAGATGTTCACAGGAAGAGGGTGCAAGAGAATGCTGAGTTCATTGATCTTGCAATCAACAAATTTGGAGAGCAGCCAACGAGATTAAAACTTTTACCTGCTGAATGATGTTAAGCTAAATTTGTGTGTGTATTCATTAAATAACATTATTTATTACAAAAGTGGTGGTTTTGCCGATTTTCCTTTTGTTTAAATTACACTTTCCAGAAGTCAGGGGCCAGGGGTGCAAGTGCACCTCTTCCGGTGCCCTTGCTCGTATCTACTGTTGATTTATGTGTCGCAATAAGATTTAAGGAAACTGGAATCACTTGGCACCTCAGTTTTTTTAATTACTTTTTATAACTGTTAGGGTTCAAAATAATAGACTGCTAAGGTTTAAGGATTATAAAACCAAAAACTGAAGTCATTTACTCCACAATCTTTATATTTCATACTTTGGTGGTTCAGTGGTTGTTGTATACTACTTTTACAATCAAGTTCATGCAAATATATATATTTTTTTATTTATTTTGACATACTAGAATATTACAATCTTAAGCTACTGCTTAAATAAGTAATACATATACAAGAAAGCGAGACACATGTATTGAAGCCTAAATCACAATCTAGGTTCTAGCTACGTAAACATTACTAGGTATCTAAAAATTCAATAATGAGGTGGATCCTGTGGCTTCAGCCGGCAAAGTCTTCTTATACACAGTTCCGTGTCCAATAGCTTTAAAGCTTCCACGTTAACATGATTATGGAGTCTCTTCTCATGTCTATTTGCATAATCCGTTATAACGTCTTCTACTGATTTCAGATTTAAGTCCGAATGTAGGTCTTCATTACGCTGATACCATATTGCGTTGGTCATTGCACGAATTATACTATTTTGGCTCCTTTGTACCAACAGTCGATTAGATTTTTTTGTACATCCCCACAGTTCTACTCCGTATGTCCAAATTGGTCTGATTACTGTATTGTTAAATAAAGTAGTCGCTTATTATAAAGGTCCAATTGTGATTTCCTGCCAATTAGCCAGTACATTTGACGTATTTTAAGGTGAATCCTTTCTACTTTTTTATTCACGTGGAATTTTCATGTAAGGCGTTTATCAAGATGCATTCCTAATTATTTAACCGAATCATGTTGCTCATGTTGCGGTATTAGCTTGTTATTTATATAAATACATTGCCTAGTATCTACTTGTCGCAAAGCAAAAGTAATATGTGTTGATTTTTGTTCATTGAGTTTGATTTTCCAGTCACAGGTCCATTCCGCTACCCGGTCAAGACATCTTTGAAGATGGTCAGTTGCCTGAGCTTGAGTTTCACCAGTGGTTAATATTGCTGTGTCATCCGCAAATGTGGCAACAGTAGCATTATTAGTGGTAGGAATATCTGCTGTGTATAACAAATACAAGATGGGTCCGAGAACACTGCCCTGAGGCACTCCAGCCTGTATGTAAATATGTATCATGTAAATATGATGAGATACTATAAGAATAACTAATTTTACAACACCTAACAACATCTACTGATTCTATAATTAGGCCTACTATTAATAATATCCCAATAGCTATGTCACGTATTGCTATATCTCCTATAATAGGCTTCTACCTTGACAATGACCAAAACACAGTTCTTTAAATATGAATATTGGACAGTCTGTTTGCCTACCTTCTCTACCAGTACTCCCCAAGTATGTTTCAGCTGGATCTCCCGAACACTAGTGCCTTCGGCTTTCACCGTAAATCTCTTCCAAAACAGCGGCCCCTTTGTCCAACAGAGCCTCCGGCAGTCTCACAAAACATTGACATGTTCAACCAACAGGGCCTCCGGCCGTCTTCCAAAATACTGGCCCTATATCTAGGTCAGTAGGACCCTTTTATAATGTAGGTACTGGGTTGACATAACTAGGTTTCTAAAGTATGCCCAGCACTTACACAATATTTGACAGTTTACCAAACCTAGTTCCATATTCAGTGTTCTCTTCTTGGGACTTATAAATCTTAAGCTACTCTTTATTATGTGTGATTATTATATAATTCCTAATCCTACACTATTAATCCTAACAATAACATTGCATTCCAAGCTATTGTGGAACGTATGTTCCAAGCTATTGATGGGTTTCCTTACAAGATATAGGTCGGTTAAAGTTTGAAAAATGCAGATAAAAGTGGAAAGGTAAAGTAGGCCTACTGGTTTTCCCTCGAAGGCAACATTTTTATCTAAATGGATTTAAAAACAAACACCTTGGTTTTGTTCGACCAGACATCAGTATTGAGAAACCAGTAATCATACAACTCTCTGATGTGTGGTACTGTAGTCGGAAATTTCATCCTGGGTTCTTCCGGTGATTGTAAATCAAGTATGATAATATATAGAGAACAAGTCATGCCTTTCTTTATGGACTTAAAATGTTTTTGCTAACCAGAGAAACCAGCCTTTCAGGGAGGGAATCACTTGATTAATGTTTCAGAAACCGTGCGATCAGTGCTTAATTTTGGCCCTGCACCTCCCAGAAATTTATTTTTTTAGCACAGTATTTTTAGGACCGAGATTTTCCATTTATGTAGATAAAGGCAGTGACACAGGGGGCACGTTCTCCCCTCCCCCAGGCGGTCAAAAAATAATTGTTTTTAGTTAGAAAATTGAGCTTAACTTCGTAAGCTTATTGAGAATTGAATGTTTCTATGAAATGGCGTAGACAATGAAGGGAATGGTCTCTACTCTAAAAGGAGTGATATTTATAAAAACTAAAGTTATTACCAAGGTTATTACTTGTGATTGTGCGTTAGATTGGCGAAGAAAATTAACTGGTATTGTATTATTAATATGAGTAAAAGACAGCTTGAACTATTCGTTCTTCACATACCTCTTTTCAAGCTCATATGCCTGCTTCCAGCTTCTACAAGCACTGCAGAAAGATCTTTTTTCAGTTTTGCAAAGGGTAAAAACTTACTTGCGTTCCACAATGAGAGAAAACCGATTAAACGGACTGGCAAGCCTTCATATCCATTATGATATTGCTTCAACCATAACAGCAAATGAAGTTTTGGCGCTATTTGCAAGACAGCGTAAAATAAAATAATCTTTCAGCTTGTCTGTTCTCTTTAGTTGTAGGAATGTACATCGTTGAATTCAACTAAAAATATATTTAGGAAAATATTAATGTATTCTTAATGAATAGATAAAAAAATTGAAAAGACAGAGAATATTTTACTTATACCATTTTTGTTTCCTCAGCTGAAATTCAGAAATTAATCAAAGCCAACGTTCTAGAAGCAATAATTAGTTTGTGAGACTTTATCCAAGCCAACTCTATTATTTTAATAGTCCTATAAGTTACGCCCAATACACTCTATTAACACTTTGTGCTTCTTTAAAAAAGTGTCTTTGAAGTCGTACGGCCACTAGGAGTGGCCACACCATTTGCTATGTCAGCTTGTAATTGTTTTCGCAGTCTTGTTCCTCCTAGCTCGTATGGCCACTCAGAGTGGCAAATACAAAATCCTGCGAACACTCGCATGGCCATCATGAGTGGACGTAGCATTACGTATCTATGAAAACCTATTTCCTTTTTTCTTTTTACAAAATTATATTATTTTCTGTGTAAAGTGCTGAAATCTGTAGGGAAACTCTTGAACTATGTGAACAACGCATGATTACTTTATTTCCTTTTATTTTTTTGAGCTCAATAATGTGACCTCTATATTTTCACTTAGTGCTGTGCTAGTTGTTTTTAATGTTGTGATAAATGGTTGATAGTTATAAAATTACGGGAATGAATAATTTAAATTATTTAAGTTAAAATATAAGTTTGTACAATTTTAAAACATTTTCTATGTTGTAGTTTGTCATTTAAAAACATAACTATTGTTTGCATCCCACTTTGGTTTTCATATGTTATTTATATAATATAAATATAACGCCTTTATGAGGTTTAAAATACCAAGCAATACCGTGTTTTCTATTTCAAATAAGTTATATTTGTCATTAAACAGAGCTTATTTATAAAATATTCATGTTTGCTCTGTTCGACTTACCTACATATCAAGTGAATTCAACAAAACAATACCGAGCTGGTGATGACATCCAATCAAAATGGTAGCCAAGTACATGCTGACGAAAAAGCGGCCACTCTCAGTGGCCATACGACCTGAGAGGACTACGTATACAGGAAATAATACGAGTTGTCTAAGAGTTGGGTGTGGCCAATGGTGGTGGCCTTCAAGCATAAAGGGTTAACGTTACTTCCAGTAACAAAATCATTACACACATCCGAGCATAAGTGTACAGGGGCCCAGGATTTTCTTCTGGGGGGGGGGCTGTAACTTTAGGCTAGGATATAGGCTACTTTTACCATTTTTATTTGACACTTAATGTTCGCTGTAAATGAATTCGCTGCTAGCTCAAAAGTTCAAGCATATACTCCTTGAAGCATATACCAGTGTATCCTTGAACTTTTGAGCTGACTGGTTTTGGTGTAATAAAAAACTAGATACAAGCTTTCCACCAGCCTTTATGGTAATGACTGCAATAGGTACTGTTATTTAGGAAATGGTTAGTTTAATTGTAGGTCAAGTATGACGTAATAGTTAATTAAGCAATGTTTTATGTAAGATTGTTTGGTCAAGAGACAGAACATGGAAATAGGAGTGTAGAAATTCCTGACATTGGCATAACACCCAAGATTTAGATCAGTTTAAGCAGGCGGAAGTCTACTATATAAACTTGATGCTGACCTAGAATTTTGGTCAGTCTGGGATGGTCGGTGGACCAGTGTGCTGTGGTCGAAACGGGGCTAGTGTAGAGATAGGGACCGAGGTCTCTAACGAGGGTCGAACATTGAACAACAGGACATCTTTCGGGAACCAGCAAATTGACAAGGTGAGCAAATAGATTACATAATATTCTGTACAACCACATTTGGGTCTATTAACAAGGGCATAGGCCAGGGTTGTAACAAAGAACTGATATCCAGGGTGGTCTGTCTTTTAAGCCAACAATCAGTAAGAATGTGTTAATAGTGATAAGATAGTAGACATAGTTAAACTGTAAATGATTCTAAGCGAGTAGAGTTTTTGTTACCACTGAACCACCGAGTGAATTAATTTATCCATTGAATTCAAACCAATTAACCATAGACTTATTTCTGCTTTCAACCCGGGAAAAAGGGCGTGAAATTCCCAACCCTATCAGTACTTTCTTTGAAAAGTATATAAAAAACATTCAACTCGCTTCAAAATTTGTAGAGGGCGAGGGGATAGCACAAAGGAGAGAATTGTGGACTTTATAGAAAATTCATATCTAATAATAATAGTCTATTACAGTACCTGCAAAACGTTTAGTTTTCTCCAAATCGTTTGGGAAGAACAGTTTTATTGACCGGGTAAAAGAATACAGATCTCACAAGAGTCTTTATTAGTAAAAATAATAACAAATATATTTTATTTTTAAATTTATTAGTGTTACAAATTTAAGAACAAAATTGTTTTAACAATATAAAATTTCTATTTATAAAAAAATATGTTCGATTTTAACCAACCTTCCTGGAAAATCTACAGGTTTCCGCCAAACAAAAATTGACTTACTTATTCCTGATGTTAACAATGTACAATATATTATTACTGGTTATTAAATTATTTATATATATATATTATTTTATAATACCTTTCTTTTCTGACTATCTCAATTGGGAACCTTTACATTCCACCCATCAATATATTAACACAAGCTTAATGCTAACAAAATAAATTACATTATGTACATTTGCTGGTAACATTTTCCGAGATGTTTCCCTGATGAGTTTATTAAATTGTCTCCATTCTAGTTTGCAAATGCCGATCAATGATTCAGCAAAATTAATGACAGCTAAATCGTTTATAGAGGATTGTTTGACTTGATTTCTTTTGAGGAAATTGGTGTTTACAAAATTAGGAGGTGTTAGGATTAGGGTAGGTCGAGGGTAGGTTTAGTCATATTAATTATAGAGTTAATATATTTGATGTGAATGTATTGAATTGTGCAAGATAGACGCGGAAGCAAAATATGGGGCCGGAAAATATGTAAACTCGGTTGCGTAAGAGTTCATGCAACGCGTAACAAAACAACTGCTACAGAAGCAGCGATTGTTTTGTTGGAGATGTCAACAGGAAGCTAGACGAATCCAGAAGCTAGAGGAAGCTAGGATAATCCGAATCTTGGCGAGTGAGCGGGTTGGCCAGTGAGTGGACGATGGTCGGGGGACCAGTGTACCGAGGGGCTACAAGAGAGGCCAGTTTTGCTAGGAAAGTGAGGCCGAGAGATCTGACATTGCGGGGTGGGTTAGTTTCGCAGAAATCTCTACACAGGTCTACCACTGGAACGTCTGGAAGAGTAATCACGAGTAAAGTGAAGGACGGACTAGGACGGATTCAAACCAACATACTGAGTGAGCAAAACAGAATATTTTGGTCTATTGTTGAAGTCACATTGAATTTGGAGTTTGGGAGTTGATAGATAAAAGTAACTTCCTTTACTTAAACAGTCTAATACAGTCTGTCTTGTAAACTCGATACCTAGTATACGTATTGTGTAAAGATATAATATTATTGTTAGCTAATGTTTACGAGAGGCATGCTTGCTGAGTTGAGACAATTTGTTTGAATAAGCATACAGAATTATCACCACTGAACCACTTTTATTGTTATTAACCTGCCCCGTATTGTTTTAAGTTGTTGTTTGAACCTGGATAAAAAGGGCCTAAAGTTAAACCTAACAGAGGTCAGAGATCAAATGTACAATTTTAAAAAACTACATACAAGGTATGATCAATAAATATGGTAAATGAATTTTTAAAGCAGCAACTGCTGACGCTACATCAATTTGATCTCATATGTCCGATAGCATGATGATCTCTTGAGACAGGTAACGTCAAATTTGAACACGTTCTGACTCGTCATTCCAGAGCAGCTAGAGTGAGGTCTGTTTACCGTGTCTGTATTTCGAACAATGCATTAACATCAAGTTTTGTTTTAAGTTGCAAAAAAAAGTGCCAAAGAAACTCATGAAAAGTTAAATCAATGAATGGTGATAATAGGGTTACTCTCAGCGGCCACATAATTAAATAGACTGGTCATGCCGTAAGCCTGTACATTGTGGGAATTGAAACTAGGTTGACCATCTTGTGTGAGGATAGAAACGTCGAGCGGGCCTAAAGAGGAGTGAGATTTTCAGTGCGCCCTATTCATTTACACCGTGGTTTCAATAGTTGAAAATGCTCGAAAATCTTTGAAATTTGACAAACTTACAGTTTAATAGTGCGGGACGCTAATGGTGTGTTCACAATCTATACTAATATTATAAAGAGGTAAAGTTTGTTTGTATGTAGGGGGTAACCTCTGGCTCTACTGAACGGATTGAAAAAATAGTTTTACTAATAAAAAGCTACACTATCCCTGAGTAACATAGGCTATAATTAATTTCGGTAAAAACCTTTTTTTATTTCAATATATTTGTAAATTTAGTCGGAAAAAATCTTAGGTTAGGTCTAGAATGATAAATCAACACATGTATTTACATTTAATACCATAGCAACCAATTGAATAAAATAACAGAAAACATAGCTGCTTTAATATTTCCATTAACAGCTGATTTCAAAATTTGAAGCAATTATTTTTGTATTTCCACCTTTTAGGTTAGGGTTTTAAAGTGTAAACCTGAGCCTTGCTGGTTCTATTAACCATTATTAACTGCTGTTATAAAATATAAGAAATAATTTGGTTTGAACATTTAACAATATTTACCATCTTAATTTTGAGGTTATTATTAATACTACACCTTTATTATAAATAAAACATAACATATGTTTTTAGAAGGTACCATTGGGGGTTGGCGTGCGGAGCACGCAGGGGTCTCCCCTAGTTTGAAAATAAAAATGGTTTGGCACTTTAAAAATCGAATAAAGTCCAAATTTTTTATACTTTTTAATTCCTAACACCAAAAAATTGTATTGCGAGAAAATTTTTTGTTTTTAGGGCAGGTGCTTCATGTAAGCAAGAGAAATGTAGAACGCCGGTGGCTCGCGACTTGCATCCGCCATATTGTGTGAGTATTTAAAACTGGCTTCACTCTTGCGTTCGTCTTGTCCAGTCTATTTAATTCTGTGGTCGTTGGTAACTCTGAAGACTGTTTACGGTGGTATGAGCAAATTAAAAGCGGAAATGAGTCGGTTGTAGATGAGGAACAGTTAGGACGTCCAACGACCTCAAAAACAGATGAAAAGATGCAAAAAGTGGCCAAACTCGTCCGTTCAAACAGGTGAATGACTATTAGAGAGCTTATTATCTCGTATGGGTCCATACAAAGCCTTTTAGTCGATAATTTGCAAATGAGTGTAAAGTTTTTCCCAGACTTTTGAATGATGAACTGAAGGTTTATTATCATGTCTCAATTTGCACAGAATTGAAGGATCGTCTTCATGCAGATAAAGACTTCATGGCCAAAAGTATAACTGGAGATGAAAGTTGGGTCCATGGCTGAGATGAAAATTCAAGAGTTCTCAATGGAAAGAGTAACAGTCAGTCAAAGTCGATGATCAAGGTCATGCTCATTATTTTTTTTCGATAGTGAGGGCATAGTGCAACCAGAGTTCGTTCCAAGGGGTACAACTATAAACTCCGAATGTTACATCGTGGTACTGGAACGTTTGCAAAACGATGTGAGACGAAAGAGACCAGGAAAATAGACAATGGGTTCCTTCTTCATCACGACAAAGGCGCCACAAGTCGCTTTTGATTGGCAAGTTTTTGGCGAAAAAAGTGTTCCAGTCTGTCCACATCAGCCTTACTCATCAAATTTATAGCACCATGCAACTTCTGGCTCTTCATAAAAATAAAAACGTGCTAAAAGGAAAACGTACTGACACCATTCCCGACATTGAGATGGCCACGACCCAGCAGCAGAAAGCCTTTCTTAAACCTAGAGAGGGGGCGTTAAAAAAAATTATATAAGAAGGCGCGCACTGTCTTTTAGACCAAGTCATAAAAAAATGTAAAAGGATCAATGAAAACATTTATTATTTACATATTCAAATAAATAAATATACAAAATTAACATTAGCACGTCATTATTAAATGTTTTCATTAAAAAAAAATACTAAAAATGTATACGCTTATTGAAGATGTAACGAAACGTTTCATTTTATTTACTTTATTAACCCTGGAGTGAGAGTCGCCGGTCTTTCCTTCCGGGTTTTAATAAAAATGTCTAGAAGTCTTAGGGTAGTGGAAACTAACCTTTCAATTGCCTCGTTAACTACATATTCCTATGCAAAACACTAAATATATATGAAGGAATATAACACCTTTTTAGTTCAAACGAGTAACATGAGGAGGCGCGCCTGAACATTCAGACCAGGTGGGAAAGAACTAATAACTGTGATAACCACAAGCAAACTTTGGAGGAGAAGAAATAGCACAAGCATCTATTAGCAGGTATGTGGAGGGAGGAAGCTCTACGCAGCTTATGCATAGATATTTCAATTATTTAGTAAAAACCCTTCTGGAAAAAGCTTCCAATCACGGATTCAACACTGGGACAAGTGCATCGCTAGCCAAAGACGGGACTTTGAAGTATTTTTTTATCACATTTCGTACGTAAGGCCTCTATAACGTGCTGTTATTAAAGTGTGGTAGATTAAAAAGTCCCCACAAGAAGTTACCATTTTTCTACAAGTAACTTTTCTCAATTCCTGCAAGTGTGTTTAACTATGCTTTTAATTTTGCAACACCAAGTCCATCTATTGCAAAACCTGCAACGAATTTGAATTTATAAATGTAGATTTTTGTAGGCAAATAAGGATATATAAGTACCAGGAGATGGAGCTAAAGCTCGATTATAAGCAGGGCTATGATTTCAATAATAAATATTGGATTATTGAGTTTTGAGGTTAGGCCTATAACATTAAACAACTAAATAAAGGGTATGTTTATTTAGCAGAAGTATTCGTTGCCATGGTACCGGTAACTATAAATAGATACAACACTAGGCTTACCTCTAATAAAATACAGTTTAAAAGAAAACAGATGATTATTGTAATGGCATTGAAAACATTTGCATCAGCTGTGCTTCGTTTAGAAGAAAACAGATGATTATTGTAATGACATTGAAAACATTTGCATCAGCTGAGCTTTGTATTGTTTAAAATGGACAAATTTCACTTTTTAATTTAATAAAAAGACGTAGAAAACGAATTTTCCCAGACTGGTGACCATTTCCAATCGATTTCTCGTGGCCAAAAGCCCCATATAAAATCAAAAATCCTTAGACGGAGATTCCAGATCCATTTAGCAGACAGACAATTATCTCTCGCTTTAGAAGATAAGATAAATAAAATATAGCTCCACCTTTCGTAAATATATAATAAATAGAAGGGCCATCCCTAGGAGTAAAGGCACCTGGGGCTACCTTACATTAGGCACCCCTACTGTACCGGGTAGAACTCATTCTATGGACTCGTTTTTATAAATACTATATAGACTAGTAGTCATGAATGTTAGGTAAATAAGAATAGAAACAGTAAACAAAATTTATTTTTTTATAATTTCTTAATTATTTAGTAGTGATAAATGAAAAATGAACTTTAAAAGATTTTTAATATTGTATCACATTAAAATTACATTTTAAAATAAAACCACATTCAAAATAGAGGTTGAATAAAAGAATATCAAATTGGTGCAGCAGGAACAGTTTTTATCGGTAACTCGTGGTGCCCCCCTTGAAGCGGCACCCGGGGTAGCTGACCCACTTGCCCCCTCCTCACCCCTAGGGGGCTCTGATAAATAGACTATCACTTAAACAAAGTGTAGATTATAGTTTGAGTTATGTTTACAACTTCAATCTTTATAATTTCTTGTGAAGTTGATTTTTTTAAATAGGAGTTATAGAACTAATGTGTGCTGAATAATATAAACTAGGGGCTCTCCCCCTGGACGCTTCGCGTCCCAACCCCGCCTTGGCCTTCGGCCTCAGATGGCTGCTTCGCTTCGCTCGTAGTTGAAAAATTCGCTAAAGAATCTCGTTAATCTTTGGCTCGTTTTGTACATAGGTTTGTCAAATTATGAAACCAGGCTTAAATATATATTAACAGTAATTACAAGATTAATTATAACCTCAAATACATGCTTTAGAAACGTGACAGGCTTTCATTACGATTTTAGTCCTAGTTCTACTATCTTCTGTCAACTAAAGTTTTGAAACCAGGCCTAAATATAAAAAAATTATTGCAGGATTAACATAACCTCAATACTATGTTTCAGAAATGAGCCAGGCCTATATTACAAAATTGACTACCGTATTAGAATGTATCCATCTTTGCCAAGTTTACCTTTTTTTTGACAAAATAAATTGTTAAATCACTCCCAATTTATTCTAATTCCAACGTGCTAAACCAGTATAAATTAGCTTGTTTTTTAATAGTAATTAAAAACTATCCAATGAACATAACTGATTTTGGATATACTCAATCTCAGTCTTATTCCACTCTATTTCCAACGTGCTAAAACAGTATAAATTGGCTTGTTTATAAACAGCTGTTTTGATCGCTTTGTTTACTATTTCCTTGTTATTTTGTAACCAACATGGCAACCCATAAGACCATATGTTAAAATTTTTCAACTTTTAAATTAGATTTTCCCAAAAAATTTCGTTTTTACACGAAATACAACTATATGGGTGTACTTAAAAATCAAAACTACACCTAAATACAAAATTTCTTTGAATTCGTTAGAACCGTTTTCGAGATCCGCGACAGATACAAGAATTGCTCATTTAAAGTAATAGGATAGGTATGTTATAATATTTGTTTTGAGGTTATAAACTGTATATAAATACAACCTTTTATCATCAATATATTTGTTTATATAAATTTAAAGAAGTGATACCTATTTGTTTAACTTCGGAAACATTTGTACAGCTTTGTATAACATATAAACATATTCAATTATTAATTTCTTCACTATAATATTAATAACTTCTAAATCATTTGATCCATCAATATGAAATAAAAATCAATTAAAAGATAGTATTTTGATCTTTCTTTAAATATATACTAACGTATGTGAATAAAAATGTTTAGCAAAAAGGCCTACAGTTTTATAATCCTTTATTATTGTACACATTTACTGAGTAAAAATCCCCGTCAGCATAGTTAGGTAGGCATAGATAAGTAGGTTTTTGTTGTTTTTAAATAGTTAGTTTTTTAAATTATGTATTTCTGATGTGTATCTAATTAATCAGTCTGTGATTTTTCACAGGACTTACTAGTGTAATTATATAATCGTGAATTCACATTTACCGCTAACTTACTATATGGCTTGTAATGTTTATATGGAGATCAGGATTTAAGTAATCAAGGAAGGAGAGGGCGGAGCAAGTTTGTTAGAATGAGTTAGTCTTTTAGCAACCTTGTTCTGGAGCAGACTCAAAACTACTAGACTACTGTGGAAGATTGTCTTGCCTTTATGTCGAGCCAGCAGAGCGTTTTCTACATTTTGCATATTTAAATGTATAAACCTAAAATACAGTCCATTTCATTCCATTTTGACAATCTAACTGGAGGGAATCACACGTCCTGCCGTTTTTGGACAATCCTGACACGTCTGAAAGCTGCCCAAAGAGGTTAAGAAGATCAGTCATCCGAGTGAGGCGCCCGTCATACAAAATAGTTATCACATTGCTATCCATCAACTTTTAGCCTTAAAAATAATAATAACTAAGCACTGGCAAAAAAAAAAAAAAACACTCGAGAAATACTAAAGATATATTACTTTAATGGAGGGCTACGATGAAAATCAAACGTGTTTGATGTGGATCATCATTGCACTGAGATGTTTCTGATGCCTTTCCTCTATTGCATGATAAAACTTGTCATATTATCACATTTGTAACACTTAACATCGAAGTAACTTTGATGAAAACAACACAAACACTCAGAAGACATATTCTTGATATGAAATAGAGACTAAACTAACAGTGTAGGTAGAATGAATGCGATTGATTCAATGTAATAATTCGTTTAGGTTTCGGGATGGCACCTGAGGACAACCCATGGTCCGTAATTGTAGATAATTTTCTGCGCGCTCTTGTGACAAATGTTTAACCATAGCGATCACAGCGACGATACAAACTCCTACTATGCTCATAAAAATGAAAATATTGATCCAGTATGAAGCCGACGCAGACGTTCTAACAGGGTTGTAGTAATCTTTTACAGGCATTCCTCGGGCATTTTCTGGTTGATAACATCTGCAAATGTCAACAAATTATATTGTAAATATAATTTCACACCGTCATTAATGTTTCCACGTCCTCGTTACAACGTATACTAACAGCTGTTTCGCGACTTAGGACATTATCAAACACTGTACAACTAACCAGAAACCACATTAACGTTTTTTTAAACTCACACGTGTCACGTATACGTCTACGTACATTGGAACATCGTCAAAATAAATTAAAGCCATAAAAAACGCAACACAAAAATAAAAACAAGTGTAACGATGTTCAATATTTTTTATTTCTGTGTTGTGCCTTTTATGTCTTTAATTTATTCTGACAATCTCCCAATGGACGTAGACGTGTACGTGACTTGTGTGAGTTTAAAAGAAAGTTAATGTGCTTCCAGTTAGTTGTGTAGTGTTTGATAGTGCGCTGAGCCGCGAAACAGCTGTTACATGTTGTAACAAGGACGTGGATACGTTAATGACGGTAAGAAATTATATTTATAATTTGAATTACGTATCAGTTATCCAATAACTTCAAAAATTATATTAATAATATTTTCCGTAAAATTATTGATATTTTATTTGAACTCTTAACTATGAAAGAAAGACATATAAGAGTAATT
>JAGFPH010000764.1:375751-388392 GCA_018207615.1 Philaenus spumarius | reverse complement strand
AAGAAAGGGTTTGAAAAATTCGAAATTTTAGGGGGTTTTGGGGGGGGATCAAAGTTATTAAAAAATGACTTCTTCAAAACTACTGAACGGATTGGAATGAAATTTGGTATGTAGCTTCCTCTAGGGCCGTAGGTGCTCACTAAGAAAGGGTTTGAAAAAATTCGAAATTTTAGGGGGGTTTGGGGGGGATCAAAGTTATTAAAAAACGATTTCTTCAAAACTACCGAATGGATTGGAATGAAATTTGGTATGTAGCTTCCTCTAGGACCAAAGGTGCTTACTAAGAAAGGGTTTGAAAAAATTCGAAATTTTAGGTGGGTTTGGGGATCAAAGTTATTAAATCACGATTTCTTCAAAACTACCGAACGGATTGGAATGAAATTTGGTATGTAGCTTCCTCTAGGGCCATAGGTGCTCACTAAGAAAGGGTATGAAAAATTTCGAAATTTTAGGAGGGGTTTGGGGGGATCAAAGTTACTAAAATCATAATTTCAGATCTTTTATTATTATGACAATAGTGCTTTTATTATTTAAGATCTATATATATAAAAGCCAAATACCACTCACTGACTGAACACTTAAAAAGAATACAATTACGTTAAAAATACTGAAAATACCAACCACCACGGGCAACGCCGTACGGGTCAGCTAGTACATTATAACTGGACAAACTACTACGTTACAATTCTATGCCATCGATTCAAAACTGTGTATATTTTTTGCACGATTGTTATAAGTCATAGAGTAATGTACTAAAATATTTGTTAGACTGTCATGAATAAGCTTATATACAGTAGAGCGTCGAAAATCCGAACTAATTGGGACCGAGGGGGGGTTCGGATTATCAATTTGTTCGGATTTTAGAAAACAACCAAGAAAATGCCCTTTAATCGATTAAAGTGGTTAAACAGTACAAGCAGTAATGTACTTACAATAGAGTATGTAAGACTACTTACATATTATGATTTAGAAGAATCTGCACATACACAGTAGGGCCAACATGATTACACTTGTAACTCTCAATTACAATACAGTACATAATTAAAAGTTCACCTGTACATTGTAGTTAACACAAACGAAAAATAAAAAAAATACTGTACACTACACTACTGTATGTACGACACACTGTTATAATGATTAGCCTACACAACGAGAAATGAATAAACTTTCTGTATGTTTACTGCTAGCCCTAAAGCAGCTTATTAGCGTGACAGTGAAAATACTGACAGCCAGTCTGCTGTGAGGGCGTGTGAGAGCAGGTATTAAGAAGTGTTTAAAAATAGATAATGATGTCAAACTGCGATGAAGATTTTTGTGAAGTTTTTAACGACGCAATAATTAGAACTTACGAAAACAAAATTTTTGCAGGGGCTACCTCAGAACGCTTTCGGTTTTTTGATGTTTCGGATTATTGACGTTCGGATTATCGACGCTCTACTGTAATACAAACTATTAAATATTATTTTTTATGTACAAAACGATGCTTGAAGTACGGAGCAAAGAACAGCTGTTGTTTACCAGATAGAGATCTAACAACAAAAAAACATCATATATATATATATATATATATCTCATATACAAACAGCCTACTAAATACAAAAACCTATTATTCATTCACCGACCATGACATACTTTATAATAACAAATCACCAGGACCGTAACTGAGGATTTTGCACCCCTGGCGGCTCTATGAAAATGGCATCCCTAATTATTATAATTTTTGAATTACCGAGATAAAATACCTTAATTTGTTAACTATTCCTTTTCTTATGATATTTTAAGAAAGTTATACAGTTTCAATTAATACACCCAAAACCTAAAAATTTAAAGTTAAATAGTTATTTGTGTATCTAGGATGAAAAGTTAAGTTTGTCGCACGAAATAAACATTTGACAAAGTTTATCGAGTGTGACAAATTAAACTTTACACCCGTGATACACACAACGTTTTTCCTACAGCTACATTTTAAATTAGTGTTTTAGTTTTTAAAAAGATCTGTTTTACAGAGGTTAGTTCCATAACAATCAACATTTTCAAAACATAGACTACATCAGCTGTTTACAGTACTTTGCGTACAGTAAACAGCTGGAGTGTGCAAAGTAAAACAAAGAGCTATAATCACTTGATGCTGAACACGTGTAGTTTAGTTTGCACACTACTGTGAGTGTGGAAAAATATATTTTATTAAACACCTAAAGGAAAAGAGATTTAAATTTTTTCAACAGAATAAAACTGTATATTTTTACAACAAATGTAGATGCAAGAAACTACTATTAAAACACTGAAATACAAGTAATTAATTTATTAAAATTTTGTATCATGTATTCGTGAATTTATTTATACTTTTCATTCATCGTAATTTTGTTTTAACAAATTACACTTGCTGTTTCTTCGCCACTACCTAGTTACGGCCCTGCAAATCACACTCTGGGCAATAAGGTAATCCACATCTATAAAATGCCTTAAATAATAATCCTTTAAAGTTATATTGAAATTTGTAAGGATTCCTATTAATTTCAGTAATCTGAAAATGAGTTCATAAGCGACAGGCTATAACAATAAAAGATTTGTTACACATTCCCGTCCTGTGCTTTGGAATTACGAGCATTTTAGAGCCCTTTTTAGGGCTTTTACAATTGAGGCAAAGGTAAAAAATTTAACCCTTTACTATCTGTTTATAGTACAGGATAACATGATCTCTACGTTTCAAATCGATTAAGAATCTAATGTAGCAGTAATTTTGAGCGTTTGAGCTCGTGGTAATTTGTTCACCATTCTGACATTCATATTATTTGCAAACAGTGTCGCTTATGTAAAGTATGGCATTATCGAAGCCCTTACAAGGATCAACCTAATGTGATATAAAAAAACTTTTATTTAATAGATCTTTTACGAATAGATAAATAATTAAAATAAAAAACAAAGTAAAAACATGCTTTGTTCCCATTAGATAAATTTCAACCAGAACTTATTATTTTTAACCTTAATTTGGAAACTAAAATATAAAAACAATAAAACTTAAAACACATATTCAGTCTAACTATTATTAAGGTTTTACACACAAAGAATTTTCTACTAAATTTACCTTAAATCCTGTAAAAGAGATTCTTCAATATTTGCCCATTTGAACCACGACAGTCTGTCATCACAACACCACGGGTTGTCTTGAAGATCCAAATATTCAACATCAACTAAAAACTGCTGAAGATATTTGTGCAAAGTCTCTAAATGACAATGACTTATAGATAGTTTCTTGAGACGAGGCGTAGAAGGGCCAAATATTTCCGCAGCCACTCTATAAAGCTGAGGACAATATTCAATAGTCAGCGTTGTCAAATTTCCGAGACCTTTCAGAGACCCTTCGGGAAGTTCTTTTAAATTTGGCATCGATTTTAAAATCAAAACTCGTAAACCTCGTGCATCTTGAAAACAACCGTCTGGAATTATTTCAACGGGATTGCTGGACAGATCCAAATACGTTAGACTTTCCGGTAAACGTGGTAATTCCGTCAAAAGGTTACTTCCCAAATACAGAATATTAAGGTGCGTTGCGTCGAACAAAAAGTCATCGGGTATTTTCGTCAGAGTAATGTTGGACAAATCGACCAATCTGAGACCTTGATGTAAGGATATTTTCAACGTCTCAAACTGTGATAAATGATCTCCGAGTCCGACATTATTGCTCAAAAATAATTTCTGCAACTGAAGTACGGGTTGAAATGTTCCGGCCCCGATAACTTTTATCAAGTTATCAGATAGATCTAATATTTTCATACTTGGAAGATCGCGTGTGATGTTCGAAGTAAAATATTTTAACGAGTTACTACTTAGGTTTAAACTAGTTAGATCGACTAATCCGTGAAATGAATTATTATATATAGTGTTGATATTGTTTTTCGACAAATCCAGTTCCAATATTGACGTCCAATTGGAAAAACTGAAATCCAATAAATGTGAGAGGCTGTTATTACTGAGCTTCAAGTATAATATTGGCTCAACTGGCAAGGCACTTGGAATCTTTACCAGTTCCATGGAAGAACAATCAACAATCCATTTTACTTCTTCATTTGTAGTAACATTGCACTGCCTTGCGGATACTAAGTTCAATAACACAGAAAACACCAACACTAGAACATACATCGTTGTAACAGCTGTTAACATTGACTGAATGTAGTTGTAAACAAAGATCTCTGCTGTTGTTATCAGTAAAGTTAATGCCTGCTTTATTTGCACTAAATCCTCTTATCTCTAAATACAGTCATATTCATACAACACTGGGAACTTGATTGACCAGACTTCCTTATTCATCTATAGGCTACAATTTTTTCAGTAATCAGTAACTCACAGTTAGCAATAATAAAGTAACTGATCAATCTTTCCAGTACAATCAGTTTACAAGTCAATCTGACAACACGGCAACTTTTGTGTGTGTTCATCCATTTCATCATTTAAGTAAACGTAATTTATAATATGGGTTGTCATTCAAGAATGTTTTTAAAAGCCTACCTAGAACACAAAAGACAAATTATTTTCAAAGTTGATTAATGTATAAAATATAAATAATAATGAGCAAGTTTTGTAATTTCATATAGTCCTATTCATCAATTATGAGAAACCGAAAAAAACCTACAAGCCTTTACCCAATATTTTGTTTGTTTCTTACATAGTACTTATTCAATATTACTAATGATTGATATGTGACACTACTTTCTTGGTGGGAGTAATTTTTGTCTTACTTTACAGATTAAATATTATATACTATATAAATAACGCACATTGACTCCTTGTGTGGAATTGAGCAGCAATGTGAATATATATATATTTCAATTTCCTTTCCATGCAGAACATTTTAAATTCATGAATAGTAACTATGTTAGCAGTGAATCAACAAATGAATTCGTCATTTCGCATTAGCTACAATTGAAATTCATTCTATAAACCCCTATAACATTTACCACAAGAAAATAAAATTATGTTAATGGAAATTATTTACAATTCATGAATCTTAACAACTTCTTTCAACCACAGTGTTTTAATTTTTGATATTGAATTGACGAATTGATTTTTTCTTCTCGGTATGTTTATTGATTTGTGAAAATAAAAACTTCTCCGTGAATAACACACTACGTTGTTTGCAACTTATGTATGCAGAATTGAGTTGTCGTTGAAAATGTAGTAGTTCAGTTTGTTTTTCCGCAAAACCGGCCAAACTGGGAGATAAGCCACAGCCCAGCCAGGCCCAACTATCCCGCTAAGTTGAATTGGTCGACCCGGTTTAGCGATTTCTGATACAAAGTATAGTACTACGGATTATAGTTATAGAAATTTTTTTAAAAATGGTATGAATTTTTATTCAGCGCCATAGAAAATTAATAAATATTTCCAAAACTATACGCTCTCATTCCAAAGGAAGTTATTCGTTAATTTTATTATCTAAAACTAGGAGAAAAACTCCTTATTTGTTGGGCCTGTCTTTACTTACAAATTTACAATTAATTAATATATTCATTCAAATCAAATCTAATAACAATGATACTGCCAATTATTTAGGTGTTAAGGCATTAAGAAAATGCTTTCTTTAAATGATCAATTTAATAAAATGTCACTTCCTTCAGTCAAGGCTGCATAAGCTTTTACAAATTATTTTTGTATAATGTAGCCTACTCAATCCTTAAAAGTGAACTTAAATTTTCTAAAAATATTAGTATGAATTTTCTACTCACAAAATAAATGGATTTTATACTACAATAGATATAATACTTATTTTTATAATTTTTGGGTCCAAGGAGGGGAGAAATAGCAAGAGAAATGCTATTAAAAGAATTGTTTATATTAAATAACAGCGAATTTACAAAACTAAATATATATGTTTTAGGGTTTCAGCAAACTATTGGGGAAATTGGTCTACTCATTGGCTCGCAGTTTGCGAGTCTGAATAACTTTTGCCTTGTGGCCTCGGATTATAAACTGCTTCGCTTCGCACCAGGCTTCGTTTAGTTTGTTTTTCCCACATTACATTCATCTAATAATAAACAAACATCTTAGAACAAACATTTTCTTTTTCTCTCACTACTTTGAATATGTCGCGAAAGGCCGTCCGTACATATAAACAAAATAAGAAATAGATTTAATCACTGTCTTCACAACTCCATAACCCACTATGGTATAATTTGTATTAAGATTTTATGAAATTATTGATAGTTTAGAACAGTGTTAAGTGGAAAGAAGTGAAAACTCGTGAGGTGTGTTTCACCATTTGTGTGGGCTATAACATTGGAAGAGTTATTTTATAAAATATTATACAATCAAACTTGGTTTTAACGACCTCGGCTAATACGCCAACTCGGATATATAGCGTCATTTTCCTTTACGTCCGGTCAAATCTTTATCTTTTACGTTAATATAAGCCCCTGTTTTAGCGTCAATAAATATTTTAATCCGATTAATAACCCGTTCAACCTATCCTCTAGTAGAATATACTGGATCCTATAAGTGGAATACACTTTCTATTCCAAACCTCATTATATAGCGAGTAGTTCTTAATATTATTCCTTTCAGGTGAATTGATTGTTTAGATAAAGAGGACCTGTTTGTACCCATGCAACCTATCCTCTAGTAGAATATACTGGATCCATAAGTGGAATAAACTTTCTACTCGGAACTATAGCTCGTACGACTATAGCCAGAAGTAGGAACGTAGGCTTAAGTTTTAGTAAGCCATCAAGTCTTTTTGTACACGAGCGCATGACATTCCACACCGACTTTAACGAGTTTACTAGCGATTTCGTGTGATAGGGTACCAGAAAAGGAAATGGCCCGCTTACGTACAGTGACTACTAGCGATGATGATGATAAATGTTCTATTACTGGTGCGCTTCGGCATTGACCATTAGAACACAAAACCTGAGTCGCCAACTTGTGAAATTAGGGAGACTGACTGACCTCTGGAGTAACAACCCACATCACCGACCTAGCGATCCGGACCCGACGAGAAAAGACATTGATACGAAAAACCCTTAGAGGTTGTCATAAATCTACAAAATATTTTACTTTAATTTCAATAAACATTTTTAAATTATAATGTTTTATAAATATATCATACTGTAGTAAACATCACCTATTAAGGTGTGATGCCACTGAACAAATAAATGTACTGTCTGTTGTGTGTAACTAAACCCTTGTCCTTGCTGGGAAAGTGTTAGACAAAACAAAATGGCGGGATAAACCACTCGATTGAATAGCTTGGAGAGACATTTACTTAGTTCTGATCTCTTCCCAGGCGTATAATTGCTATATATATAGCGTCTGTGTGAATTGTTCCTTAGGAGGAGTGGGAGGGTTAGCAGTGTTGCTATAGTGGAACCTGCTCTCTACCGAGACTTTGATGGAACCATCCGGAGATTACATTTTTACACATTTTTTCAACCTACTTTTTGTGTGTAAAATGTTAAAAATAGTTTCAGTTTATTATTATTATTATTATTATATAGGGGGTTTATGTGATCCACCACCGGGACCCACTGCACCTAAACCATGAGGTCCTCTTTGCCCCATGTCCAGGCAGTAGTTCACATCAAACCCGCCCTTTTTGCAAACCGAAGAAGTCCGTGGGGGCCTTCCTCTCGTATATGACTGGTGTCAGGGTATCCTTGTCCCAGATATTTCTGCCTCATTGATGCGAGGGCATCACAGTCGCATAGAACGTGGAAAGAAGTTTCCTCCTTCTCTCCACACCTTCGACATAATGGGTTGTTCTCCAGCCCCATTAGGTGGAGGTGCCTCCTCAGAGAGTTGTGTCCCGTCAGTAGACCGACCAACAACCTCACTTCCGGCCTGCCAAGACCCAGCAGTGTTTTGCTTAGGCGTCCATCCAGGCCTTCAATGAAGTCGTGTGCCTGTCTCTGACCTCTTTCCGTCTCTCTCCATCTACGCAAGTGTCCTGATTGAACATTTTTTCTTACACTTTCTTTCCCATAGCCTCTTGATATTCCTATCATTGGTTCTGGGCCCATCGGAGGAGTTCCTGCTCCTCTCTTAGCCAGTTTATCTGCTATTTCATTCCCTTCCACTCCTTCATGTCCAGGGACCCAAACAAGTCTTACCTGCCTACTGCTTGACAACTTATCCAGCAGTAATTGGCATTCCCAGACCAGTTTTGATGTTGTTTTTGTAGCTATAATGGCCATTATAGCCGCCTGACTATCAGAACATATCGCAACATCTGTGCTCATGCTTCCTGATTCCAGTATTCGTTTTACGCATGCAAGTATGCGTATACCTCCGTTTGGAAGACCGTAGAGTATAGTCCCAGCGACATAGAGTATCTTCCCTGGGTGTACGGTCCTTTATGCATGTACATTCCGGCTCCTGTACCTTTGTCTGTTTTAGACCCATCCGTGAACCAGATTTGTCCATTTCCAAGATCTACTTGTTTCCGTAGCCACTCTTCCCGAGCCGGAAAAATAGCCTCCAATCTGCTATTGAATCTGTTATAGTTTCAGTTACTATGTGCTCATAAATAAACGTGTGAAAAGAAATGCGTAATTTTTGTATTTTGTGGTTTGATTCTGAGGAGGGAGAAAATAGGCGGCCCGACATCAAAGGAAAGGGGGACTTCTAACATTTTTCAAATTCTAAGAAAACTGAATTCAAAGTTTGACATTGGCACATTTTTTTTAAAGCTGCTACTTAATTTCTAAAATAGATGTTGAAGTTTTAGAAAAAGGTTTTAATGTTGATTAAAAAAACAAAAATTTAATATTGTACTTACAATAGGGCTATTATTTTTGGATTTCAGATTTTCGGAGGCGTTTTGGATAAACCGGGTTTTGGTTGACTCGAGTTCGGTTAGCTGGGGTTTTACTGTAATTTAGTGTTTTAGTAATTTTAGTGTTTTTTTTTTTTTTTATTTCAGTAATGCTACAGTTTGTTAATAATACACAGAACTTGTATTTAAATGTTTAACCTAATTTTTTACTCATTAAAACTTTAAACACTTAAAAATGTTACCTAATTTATAATTGTAGGTGAACTCAGCTCAAATTACCGGAACCCTACTGTACATTAAAAGAAAAGTATAGTTTTTGAAGTGATAACTTCTATTGGCCCGTTGGGCACTTTCGCTTGACTATGTTTCTGAAATCTTACGTCACGCAAACTTTTTGCGTAGACAAAGTCAGAACGTGGAGAGGGAACATTAATAAATTTACATTTAACACATAAGAATTAGTTAATATAATATAACAGCTGATTTCGCCCATCATCTGTAATTCTTGAACAAAACCCAGCGTAGATTATATTTTGGGATTATGTTTACAACTTCAATCATTAAAATTTCTTGTGAAGTAGATTTTTTTTAATATTAACTAATGTAGGCTTCCATAACTATACGTTATATAGGCTTCTATACATTATAAGATCTGCTTTGATATTGTAGGTATATAAAAACAACCTTTTATCATCAATATATTCGTTTATACAAATTTAAAGAAGAGATACTTATTGTTTATCTTCGGAAACATTCGTACATCTTCGTATAACATATTTGATTATTAATTTCTTTACTATAATATCAACAACTTCTAAATCATTTGATCTATCGATATGAAATAAAAAATAACTAAAAGATAATATGTTTACCTTTCTTTAAATATATAATAACAGATATAAATGAACAATTTGAACAAATAGGCCGACAGTTTTATAATCCTTATAATTGTACACATTTACCGAGTTAAAAATCCCCGTGGTCATAGAAGTTATCGCTTCCAACGTGTGGACTTAAGCCCACCCAATTAATTTTTTTCTATTTAATAAACGTCATGAATAATGTTGCCAATAATGGTAATACTGTATACTTGTTTGTCCTTTCACTCAAGGTAAATAAAATACGATTTCCTGTACATCTTTATAACGTCACTCAGACGTAGCGTCAACATTCGTTCGGTCCCTTTGTTGAAGCTATAACCAAGTTTAACTGTATATCGCTGGATGAAAGTAGTCTATAATGGAAACTTCTTTCTCTTCACGATATTGTTCTTTTCTTATTTCTGTTTGCTGCTTCCAAATAGCAAATGCTTTGTAATATAAATAGAACTAGTGCTAAATAATATAACTTATATCATTTCACATACATTTGCTGGTTATCTTATTTGGTTTATACATATGATTCTAATAAATTATCTCAATTCCATTTTGAAAGTACCGCTCTACTGTGCAGTCGCTCGTTTATGCAGCCAAATGTAAACAATTAAGTACGGTACCGGTAGTGAATGAAAAAAAAGCTTTTAATATGTCCTTTTTTTTTCAATACGGGTTTTTCCAAAATCCTGGTCAGGGTTCAAGTCTCAAAAGTAATGCAAGTAAAGATTTTAACCAAAACATCAAAACTACCGTACTGTGACTTAATTGCAAGTTAATGTTTATGAACATATTGATGTTTGTAAAGTTATACATACAAGGTACATACACAACTAAGATAATATGCACATGAATTAAACAACACAAACATAAAACTCACTGATTTTAATTTGGTGACAGAAATTTGTTAGGATTAATAATTTGTTAGTTTTAGTTTTGCCGATGCAAAATAGCAAAACCCTCAAAGCAAATATTCATGATATCCAATAGATACTAAATTAAAAGTGCAGTTTGAAAGTCAATGGTTCAATATATAATAATTAGTTTAAGTGTCATCACAAAATACATACAGGCGTAGTATGCATTCCACAGGATTGGTATCATTACATTTGAACAAGATAATCGCTACAAGAAAGATTATGAAAAGCAAAATACCCAAAACAGTCATCTAGTAAGAAGTTGACTGAGATATTTTAAGAGAGTTGTAATAATCCTTTAAGTGCATCCCTCGGGCATCTTCTGGTTGATTACATCTGCAAATGACAAAACACTAGATCAACAATATTTTCCTTAGAAACATTTGCATTTATTTACTTAACTAGTGTACCCGGCAATGCTTCGCTATTGCTTGATTTAATTTTAATAATAGTTATTCCGCCTTGGTTTTTATGTCATTTAAGAATAATATTACTCAAATTTAGTTGTATAGTTTGTAGGAACTTAGTGCAATTTATTTGTATTGTATAGGGATAGCTACCCCATTTCAAACCCATAGACTGTAGTAATTGTGACGTCTAAACACTCCTGGTAATGATAGACATATGGGTAAACTGTGAAGTTTTTAGTGAAATAGGTGAAGTAGGTTTTTAGTCTATAGAGGACGAAGAAAAAAGAAACATTCATTTTTAATAAGTAAAAACAGAAATAGGCTACATCAAACTTACAAATTTAAAGCAATATTTTATGTAGACCATATAACCGTGGACAGTGAACATACCTATATATATTTTTTAACTCCAGTACATTTTTGAAAAGTCGATGTTTTATTTACATTTTTTTAACTTCAATTTGGTTCATCCTAAGCAACCGTACGCTCTTACAATTGCTAAATCATCAAGTATTTTATAATTAAATTCGTGACACAACTCTATATTAATTTTATTCGAGTAAATGTAGGCCTAAATGAATTGACGACGTTGTGAGCATTTATGTACTGTATGTACATCTTGTTGATTCACATTTTCAACTAAATTATTTGCTAAATCATGTACAGTTGAATAAACTGGCTTTTTAAGAAATATTTTATTAATAGCTGATGCGACAGACTTTGTACTGTACAAATTTCAATAAATTTGTTTGTAATCGTTTTGTGAATTTGTCATAAGCTGTTAGAAAATGAAAAAAAATCTGTTTTTTGCGTGATCATTGGTTTTGTTAAATTTGAGGATTCAGAAGATTCAGAAGAACGCTGATTGAACATTTTACACTGCTGAAATGTTCGAAATGTGTGATGTGCCTAGAATGTGATCGACTTGGAACTTTGCGGATTTCTTCCAAAGTTTAAGTTATAATTGAATTAAGTCAGAATTTCAAGTAAACAGTCAAAACAATGAAATGCTTTAATTTGAGTGGTTTAATGTGACATCACTATTTCCTTCATAGTAATTATTTATGATACACAACATTTTTTGTGTTGTTGTCTGGCGCGCAAACAAACAAAGCTGAAGGTGTTCCGACGCGGGAACAGGCGGATATTTACATTAACTATATATCCATATGTTAAGACATTTTGAGCTAGATGTTTAACTTATAATGAGCCTACAGTAACAGTAAATTGTTTGTTTGCTTTTTCCTAATCTACAAATATATTGATAGTTCTGAAGAGTAATTATCTGAGTCTACATTAGCCAAATTCGTTGCAAATGAACGTCTTTTGGCCTAACAAAAAAATAAAATTAAGTTTTTTATCCAAATCAGCTGTTTTAATTATAATATACTAGCTGGCCCGACCCGGCTTTGCACGGATAGACAAATCAAAGTTAAATGTATTTTAACAAAAAATATATCATATCAATAAATATATTACACTATGTACTTCTTATAGGGATTTTTAGTAACTTTGACCCCCCTCCCCCCCATATCTCCCCTAAATTTTCGATTTGTTTTAAAAACTCTTTCTTAGCGAGCCCCTAGGGCCCTAGAGGAAGCTACATAATAAATTTCATTCCAATCCGTTCGGTGTTTCTTTTTAGTAACTTTGACCCCCCCCCCCCCCCCCCCCC
>JAGFPH010000764.1:351794-366384 GCA_018207615.1 Philaenus spumarius | reverse complement strand
TTAAGGGTCGGCTCTAGTAAAACAGAAAGCAACCTGCGACTCCAGCGTAGCGGTGGTAGGTTACGCGGACATTGCTCATCCTAAATCCATTTAAAACCCGCAATTGTTCAAGTAGGGTTTTTTTAAAAATACCAAACTCTTGGGGACAAAATTCTTCATCCGAATGGCTTGGTAATTTTTCGCTACAATTAATAGTTACAACGTAAAAAAATATTTAAAGTCACCCTATAGCGGCAGTAGGTTACACGGACATTGCTCAGCCTAAATCCATTTAAAACCCGCAATTGTTCAAATAGCGTTTTAAAAAAAATACCAAACTCTTGGGGACGAAATTCTTTATGCAAATGGCTTGGTACTTTTTCGCTATAATTAATAGTGACAACATAAAAAAAAATATTAAAAATAAATTTTTTATATTGTTAATAAATATTAAACAAAATGTTTTTCTTAATTTTGGAAAAGCCATTTGCATGCGTATTGGCCAAAGCTTTAAAATGACATATCGTTCATAATTATCCGATCAAAAATAAAGGAAAAATTTGGATTTTAATTTAACATTGGTCTTATGGAGTGTCAACCAACATGGCCGACAGGTAGAGCCGACCCTTAAGTTTATTTTAGCTCTTTAAATGCAAGTTTTGAGTAGGGACTATAGGAATGAATGAGATAAAACCCAGCAGATTAAATAAGATTTTAGGTTTTATTTTGACAAAATCTTTTATATCAGCTGTCTTACAAAACAAAATTGAGTCTTCTTTGGGTCTTCGTCAGTATGGATAATACACTGTCTGTGTCAACTGGAATTTCCCTGTGGATATTGAGATTGGCAAAGCCATTTAGCCTATTCTCAGACATCGTGTTTCTTAGGTATGTCTTGATTCTCCGAAGAGTGGAAAAGGAGCGCTCTGCTGTGCTGGTCGATACAGGTATAGTGATGAAAATCTAAAGTAGGATATGGATGTTTGGAAAGATTGTTTTATCACAAATATTTAGAAAATCAATTGCACTGACATGGTGTGCCTTGTTTTGTTGGAGAAAAGCTTGCCAAACTTCCACTTCTGCCATCAACACGTTTAAGTTGTTGCTTTCCAAATCTTCTTCATAAACTTCAATCAACTTCAAAAACGCCTCTTTCATCTCTTTACTTTCTTCACTATTCTCTGGATAAGTATGAAGCAAGCAGTGAAACCCTTTCAAAATGTTCTTGTGCTTTAAGAGACGTTCTTCGATGCAGGAAATAAAACTTTCAATCCAGGGGATAAATACGTTAATTCTATAAAATTGTTCTGTGCTTTCGGCTGACACATTGCTTCTGTGTGTCTGCCTCCCAACAATCCTTGGAACACTAATTGTAGTTTCATTCAATTCGGCCATTTTTGTGCCTCTTGAACCGGTTTTCTCCCACCCGCCACCACAAACAAACAAAGCAAGCGCGCGCGAGAAATGTTCCTTTGTGGAGTTTGGAATATGTGAAATACGTTTTATTTATTTTTTAGTGCATTTCTTAGGAATAGGAATGCAGCAATTTATTTCGTAGTTGTAGTGAAATGTAACTCCCGCAAACCAGTA
The DNA here is from genome assembly GCA_018207615.1 of Philaenus spumarius. Lineage (NCBI taxonomy): Eukaryota > Metazoa > Arthropoda > Insecta > Hemiptera > Aphrophoridae > Philaenus > Philaenus spumarius. The sequence goes on along the minus strand of JAGFPH010000764.1, from coordinate 364,815 downwards.
TTCAGTATGCGATGTGCCCACTATTGGCGCATTTAAAAACAGAATGTAATTTTTTTTCTTGAGGGGGGGCTACAGCCCCTTTAGCCCCCCCCCCCGTGAGTGCGCGCCTCCCTTTACCAACTGTAGTCCTAATCATGTCAATATGTGTAGGCCTACCATTGAATCTGTGTTTCTTGGAACTGCTGCGTGGAGTATGTATCGCTCTAAGAGTTGCTGCAATGAATTCACATTTGTGCACATTGCTAATATTATTGAAAAGAATGGAATGGAAGTTGCCTGATGTGTATTTATTTGCATTTCAGAAAGATGATTCGTGTTGCTCACGACTTCGACTCCAAAGATCGGACCGACGATGTGATCGTAAAAGCAAATATAGATTTTAAATTAATGCTTTTACCAAAAAATATTTTGAAAGGACTTTTAGAAGCTGGGTTTTACAAACCATCGCCGATTCAGCTGAAGGCGATTCCGTTAGGACGATGCGGCTGCGGTGAGATATTTGTTTGTACCAAATCAATACAGTAGTGTTCAAGCTTATTGAGAGGTTTGGTAGTGGTTTACTATATGTTTAGTGAATAGTTTATTTTAGTTAGATTATAGGGAATTAGTTTATTTGATTTGAGTATAGGTTATTGTGACAATGAGTTAACTAAGCCGTTCAAGTGCGATTTGGGAAACCCTATAAGTACCTTATTTTTTATAAATATAAAAAAAGACAAAAACTTAAGTAATACATTTTTTATGCATTTTCAGGATATCTCAATCAGACTGATGGCCTGTACATAGCAATTTTTAAATTTCAAAAAATAATATGAATACTTTCAAATAATATAAACAAGTGATTGAAAAACGTGACATGTTAGATATGTTTAACTGTAAGTGTTTTTTCTATTCTTTTAAGTGCCTATTGTTTTATATTTTTGTGTTTATAATAAGTTTGTAAATATCTTCTATATCTTGAAATTTTAATTCAGTAAATATGAATAGCCTCTAAAGTTCAAAATTTTAGTGCAATTTTTTCATTGTAATTTATCATCCATCTATTATTACTATTTTATTCTCTGATCTTTTCTGAACACATTGATATATAATAAGTCATATTATATAAATCCAAATTTGTATTTATTATGAATTTTTCAAAATATGTTTGACCGATGCCCTAAAAATGCTCAGCACTAAAAAGTGAATTGCTCAGCACTTCGAGGGTTGAATCAACATACAACAATTTTCTCCATACATCTACATACTCTTTAATATATTTTGTAATGTACGATAAGTACAAAATTGCAAATGTCTTTAAGTTAAAAATTTTATTTTCAGACCTTATTGTGCAGGCAAAAGCAGGAACTGGCAAAACCTGTGTCTTCACTGTGGTCGCTCTAGATAAAATTGACACATCTGAATCTAGTTTGCAGGCGATAATTCTTGCTCCGACTAGAGAAATTTCCGTACAGATCAAAGATGTTGTTGCCACCATAGGAAAGTACATCAAAGGTTAGTATTTAACATTATAGGTCCACTTATCAACTTTATTTTAATATGTTTTAAATTAATATTTATAATTGTTTTACCTTTAACCCTTTCCACTCCTATTCACTGGGACCCTGTTTTCCTATTAGCTCCATTTAATTTTTAGCAAAATTCAACTCCTAAATCTTAGAAAATTTTGTAAAAATAAAATTTACGAAATTGATTTAAAAGATTTTTAGGTCAAGCACTTTGAAATAAACATTTTTTGTCTCTTGAAAGTTTTTCTAAAAACTCTTCCTTTTCGAGATATTAGTAATTTTATGTCGATTTATTTCAACACGTTAGGGCTGCCATTTTGTTTTGGGTGGTCCGATTTTTATTTTCTTTATTTCATTTTCCTAGTCTTAAATAGACCTTTAACATGACCATTCTTCCCATTTAAAAATTTTGAGTTGCCCCCAAAATCCCCCATTTTTAGGGAACACTCAAAATTTCCGATTGCTTCAAAAGATACTTTGGGCTAAGCTATCGTTCCCCAAAGGATATTTGTTTGTTTTAACAAACACAAAAGTTAAAGCGGGGGGGTGGGACTTTTAAGACACCTGGTAATATACACATTTGAACGTATGTCACGTATATAAAATATTTCTAACAATTTCACCACCACTTTAGGGTGAAATTTTTATTTCAAGTTTGTGCCATAAAAACTTAATAAAATTTTCAAGTTTTTAAACAGTGCCAGTCTAAAGATTTGTAAAGTGTGTTTACTTATTTTCTCTTGTGAAGTTTTTGTTACACTATTCTTGTTATGATTATTAAGAGTTGGGTCTTTTCTATTATACAACCGCATGGCTCAAACTATTTTCTATTCTAACAGAATGATAATTAAGTAGGTTTTCTCAACTCAATTGATGAAATCATCTATAAAATTAATGGTTTTATTGTTTTTCACAAAACAGAAAAACACACTAATACAAACTAATTACATGTGAACATTTTTTTAACTTTTACACTTCTGGTTAGGTTTGGGTTAGGTCTGGGTTACATCTAGGTTAGGTTAGGTTAGAACTGGTCTATTGAACTTTTATTTTATCAAGAAACGAGCCATGCGGTCGTATAATAGAAATGCCGTCGTGCGGACGTATAATAGAAAAGACCCTAAGAGTTTTTCTTTATTTATATTTACTAGCTGACCCGTGCGAATATTTCGCAAGTTCGGAGTAGGCCTACATTTACCTGATTTAACACGTTAATTTAATTCAGTTAATTAAGTTTATTTATTTACATTGGTTTATAAATAACAGTTTCCCTATACAATCTTACAGTGTAAACAATCTAACTAACAGCTGTCATGCTAGTTAAACAGATGGTTAGTAGATGGCGCCTTTCATTAGGAACATACAGAGTATAATATAAAAGTTTTTTAAATCAATTTTTGTTATTAAAACATGAATTTTAAGCTGTTTGTCTATTTTTTCCCGTGTAGTGGTTAAGGAAAGCTTTAAAATGTCGCCTCATTCATGTAATTTGATGATGTATTAAGGAAGTTATGGCGTACCGACAAAAAAATAGTCTTGAGAAATAATATATGCGATTTATTAGTTTAAAGTTGATTTTCTGAATTAGTTTTATTTCTATTGTTAATTATTAGCGAATTTCTATTGGAAAGATGAACTATTCTCTCATATGATGAGACATAAGGTCGGGGGATTGGTCAGTGAGCACCGATCATGGTCCCCAGAATTTTTTTGGGATGTCATTAAAAATTTATGTATACAAGTAAATGTATGTGTATGTGTTCACACTCTAACTCCTGAATTTAATACACACATTACTTTTCGCCAGCCAAAATAATCCAATAACTGGAAGCACGTTTTTTGGCCAAAAGTAAACATTTTTTGAGATTTTTCATAGCAGAATGAAACGCTTTGGGATTTTATAAAAAAAAAACAACAAATAAAGGAGATTGTTTTTTCCACAAGTGTTTTTTTATACTATCTTAACCCGTCTCATTCCCTCGGAATCGTTCAAAACATAATATATTATAAAAGTACCCGGTTTAAATCCATTTGGGGGTTTTTACCCTGGAAGCAGCTTCTGATTCATGGCCGATGGCCGAAATGGAAACTTGTGAAGACAGTTTGTCAGCTAAGAGCAAAGTGAGCCATGTCTGGAAACTGATGTGCAAAAATTTTAATAATAGGCTATATTTTGTAGATGCAAGCAGCTATTCAGCATCTTCGCAAGTAGACTAATTTCCCAAATAGTTGGTTGAAACAATAAAACGTATAAATAAAATTTTGGAAATTCGCTCACCTTTCGTCAGCGGTTCAGCTGCGTGATTGAATTATTTTTAGTTGTATCTAATTGGTTGACAAGCGTTAAACATTGTCCAGATTCAATTTCCATTAACTAGTTTCAATGGCTATTATATTTTGTTTTGATGAGTTATCGTCGGAAGATGTTGTGTTATGCTCCATACGTTACCATGTGATGATGACTTTAACTGTTTTTCCGCCTTAAAAAGGTTTTCTGTCTGCAACCCTATTTCCATAACGCATCCCAATGTTTCTCTGGCTCTCTTCCTCATCTTGCATCCAACTCCTTCATAATATTTATTGTAGGCTGCTACATAAAGTAATTTGATACATTTCTTACCGTACTCCTGGTCTCTCAATGTTTAGATTTGAAAGTTGAATACTTTGTCGGAGGCACATCAGTTGTTCAAGATATTAAGAAGAGCAAAGGCTGTCACATAGCTGTCGGATCTCCTGGCAGAATCCACCATTTAATCAAAGACCGGCATCTTGTAACTAATAGCATACGTGTTCTAGTACTTGATGAAGCTGATAAATTGTTGGAAACTGAATTTCAAAATGAGATACGGTATGTTATTTAAATATTCTACAGTATACATTTTGTTAAAATCATTGTTAAAAATTACTGGTTATTATTATTCCATCTTAAAATCGCCTCAAAGAGAATGCTCACATATTTGTTGCTAAAAATTACCAGTAGAGATTAACCCTACAACTTTCAATGTTCATGTTTTGTAATGCCAAGTCATTTCGGTGCGTGTGCAAGCATATTTTCAAAAATTCGCCAAATATAGTAATTGTATACCAATCCAAAAGTGTTCTGTACCTTTTTTGTAGAGAAAGGTAAAAAAAATCCATACATGTAATTAAAAAACTTATTGATGTAAAATTGTAAAAGTTATTAGCTCAAGAAGCAAAAAATGTTCAGCAACGAAAGGAAAAAGTTCAACCTTAGGCCTACATAACAAGTAGTAAACATTTTTTGTAATTTTTTCGTAAGCGTAAAAAAGTTTTGTAATTTAGTTCTAAGTAGAACTGTATAAAAACATTTATGTATTTGAAACTTCTTATTTTGAAAACACCAGTTTTTATGTTCCAAATACACGATAGCTAACAAAACTAGACCTAGTTTGAAACGTAATTTACTAATATATGTTTTGCCCAAAAATGAAATATTATTATAACAAAGTGTAAAGAATAAATCAAAGAATTGAACTGTATACTTGTTTATTACCTTATCATAAAAGTGTTTTACTTAGAATCAATTTAATTACAAAAAGTGAGATGAAACCTCGTGCGGACAAAGGAAATTCAAAATATGACCGTTGAAGATAATGGAAACAGCCTTGTTTTGCAATCTGAAATGGTATTATGAATTCTGCTGAAATATGTACTTTCAACTGCTGTTTGAATAACATCTAACCAGTCAAATATAGTTTGCTCTACACCAAACGAAAGATTGAACTTTGGTCTATAAATAGATATAAAAAAGTCTATTGAAATAATCCGAATTATAAGAGATATCTCGAACGCAAAATGTGCTGTTTTATTGGTTGAAATCTGACCAATTGCAAGGGTCTTCAAAACGCCCCACAACTTTAGAACTATTTGTCTGATTTTTGTTTGGATGGCAGTTTCAGATAGGTAAAAGTGTGATGAATCCTTCAGTATACAGATATAACTCAGAAATAATACCGGGCGGGCTGTAGGGAGAGACATAGAAACTGGAATTAAAGGTAGTTTCGGCGCATTAAAATTAGCGCGACATTGGCTTTTAGAAAACTCAAAAACTGCAACGATGATTACGTATGTAAATATACGTTTTAGAAAAAACTTGTAAATATGAAAATTAAAGTTTAGATCATTTCCTTTCCAACGGTTTTTGTTTTATTGTGATTGGATGATTTTTGTGGGTGAAATATTCAATACAAGTTGAGTTGTCACAGACTACACAATTCACTACTTCAGGGCGTTGAGACTACTCAATTTGAGTGGTCTGACAGTTAGACGGTTAACACTAATACCACTAATAACACAAACTCAGTAAAACTTCTTCGGGTTAGTAGTTGATAATACTCTCTTGTGATAAAATCATATTTTGGATTTAACTGGCAAGCTAAATAAAGCTTATTAGCAAATTTGTGTAGGAGAAGGTGATTGCTGTTACTCATTTTGAGACCTAAGATCGGGGACCCAAAATGCACGAAATGTGGCCTGCAGGAGGAAACCGCAGAACACCTGATTTAGAGGCTCGTACAGGTGAATTATAAAACCTTTGGAAAACTTAACAAAGGACAGTGCATCCCCTAGGACGACCTCGCCAAAAGGATTCACAGGTTAACTGAGTTTGTGAACCTTGACAAGGTTAACTAGAGGTGTTAATCTGTGTGTTAATTAATGTGGGAGCAATAAGCCCTTTAGGGTGATGTGCATAAGGTTTGCAGCGCCCATCTAAGAAGAAGAACATCTGCTGTTTTCATAGACACCGAATGTTGCAGCATCGGCATCAAACATTTTCAAGTGTGTTCTTGTGCAGTTCATAAAAAACAACACGTTAACAAATCTAACACGGTAACGTTAAATCTAATTGTTTATTAAAAATTGAATTTGACTCCTTATTAATTACAGTAGAACTCCAATTACCCGAACTCCAACTATCCAAATCGCTTTCAGAACTTCACAAAAAGAAATTAAGACGGAAACGTACTGCGATGCGTAAAATAAAGATTCTACCTCCGTGAAGCTAGTGTAGGTGCCAGGTATGAAACGGATGAATACAGTCAAACCACTTATTTTGACCAAGATGTTCAGCAAGCAATGACTTTCATAGTATGTACTGTACATATGCTTAAAGCTGGGTACGCCCTTGTAACAAACTGCCGTTCCATTCGTCTGAACCGAACAAATCCCACGATCGGGGTGGCAAAACTTCAAAGAAGTGATGTTCGAAGAACGGTATGGGGCTGATTTGACGGTTTTTCACTGTCGCATCAAAGGAATGTTCGGAACGGTGTGAGACTAGTGTGGACGGGGTCGAAGTCGCACTGTATCGTTTCTCCGTTCTCCCAATTTCCTCTTGAATTGGGCGAGAACTCGACCAGAAGAACGTTTGATTCTCCCGATCGCCCTCCCGTATCTAATTTGTTACGGTACGATGTTCAGAACGCTACGATGTCTTGTTCGTTAAAATGTTCGGATCGGAGGTACGGTATAGCAGTTTGTTACAAGTCGATACACAGCTTTACATGTAAAAGTGTTGCCTTTTAATTTAAACTATTAAAAGCTCTTTTTATTTAAAAATACAATAGTATTTTTGACTCCCATTATCAACAAACATTATTAATTAAAATACTGTAGACCCTTTTATTTGGAAAAAATCCAATTATCCGAATTTTTGATTATCCGAAGGGGTCTGGTCCCAATTGATTCGGATAATTATTGGAGTTCTACTGTATTCTACATTTCTGTGTTCGTGTGTGTGACCACTGAGAACGAGAAAAATGGTAGTACTTTGTAAGAGACGCATAATAAAGTTTGGAATAAATAATAAGTGAGACGCAAAGGTTTAAGAAATAAATAAATTTAAGAACCAAATTGTAAAATAATCAAAAAATAAATTTAATAAATAAAAGCAGACGCAATTTACATAAATAAAAACAGGTAACTAAATAAACAGACATAATTATTGTTAAAAGGCATTATGTATATATATGTATAAATATAAAGCAGAAAAAGATTAGTAAATAATACATGAACAACTAAAAAGTGTGTAAATATAAAGAGACAAGGTTAAAAAATACAGTGAATGGTTTTTGTATACACAAGAAAATTGAAAGCACATAACTATAAATATGACAATGATGCACAATAGAATATCTATGAACAGTGTAACAACGAAATTCAGTATCAGAGGTTGGCAACAGTGGTTGGCAGAACGGATATGGGGATTTGGAGAAAAAATCCTGTTTGACCCACTTAATCACACATGCTTACTGTGTTGTGCACAATGAATTAAGTGAATACTATATATTATATAAAAGTGAATACTGTTTTTGGGCACATCTAATATACGCAAGTATTACAAGTACATAATTAAACAATATTTTTAATTGGGCATTCTGGACAGTAACTTTGTAAATCTCTATAAATGTTTTATGTAGGCCTAATTTTAAATATTGTTCTTGTGTTGGTAGAGTTATGGTTTTAACGATTTTAATATAATTGTAACTCTTAAATAACCTTAGAAGTAAGTTTTATTTGATTGTCTTTTATGATCCATACGAATTTGATTCTTTTTTGTATTGCATAATGAAAATTAACATGTGTGAGTAAACATCTCAAGTTGATCGCTACAATGTCTTAGATTTAATTTATTACCACAGTCATGTTAATGAAGTACCATTTCAGCTAGACATCCCGCGACAAGTAACTTATTTGATTAAACAATGATATGCAAAATTGGGATAGATGGCATCTACTAGAACTGTGTTTGTCAGTAATTTGCACTTTTGTCGCTAAAGTTGTGTCATAGAGGTTAACATGTAGCATGTGTGGTATGATGTAAGCGTGCATAGAGTTTGAAGCACAATTATAGGTTTGACGTCATAAGGCATAGATCAAATAATATGTGAATCAAGATGGAGATTTCAAAGTAAATAAAATTTTATTTTTTTTTTATTTATAAAAAATAAATATCATTTATAATATAAATATTTATTTAAAGATTATTTTGAGGTTAGATCATATATTTTGCTAAAGTTTAGTTTTTTAAGTAAATGGTATATTATTAGTAAAGTGTTTTTAATTGCAAACAATTAATACATTCAATTAATTTAAACAATAAGTTACTAATAATTATAGCTTTTTAACTTATAAATATATTTTTTATATTGTAATTTAGAATAAATTCAGACTTCAATTTTTTTTACTTTTCACAAATAATTTTTTTTTTTGTAAAAACGTGTTACTGTACATAATATGTCATGTAAACGTTTTATGTTATTCTTTTTATCTAATGATTTTGTAACAATGGCACATTTATTTCCAGGAAGATATATTCGTCTTGTCCGGACCACAAACAGATGATCGCCTGCAGCGCCACTTATTCCCCAGACTTGTTGAGTTTCCTCGGTGATTTCTTCAAGTCAGGCCTGCACGTAACTCCAACTGAAAACCCGGAAACTGTGCTACTTGGGATAAAGAAGTTTGTTTGCGTCTTACCCAGACACCAAGATAAACTGGCTATTATGAAAAGCAAAGAAAAGCATTTACTGCATTTGCTCTCTAAAATTCGTTTCAACCAGTGTCTAATATTCTCCAACTTCCATTCAAGGTATTTTATTCTGTTTGATAGTGGTATGCTTTTCAAATGAATTGTTATTATGTAAGTAAAGATGTGACATAATAGATCATGCCTGTATGAAAAAAAAAATTTCCTTTCTGAAAAATTCCTTTTTCTGTACCAAAAATAGTCTGTATATATAATAGATAAATTTTAATTTTTTTAAACCACCGAACGGTTGAACATATTTTCCTGAACCATCGATTAGAACACGCTTGATCAAATCACATTTCAAACAAAAATAAACGGTACCAGAAACTGGCACATACTTTCTCACAAACCTATTTAAATTATTAACCAGTTCACTGCTAAGGACGAACATGTGAGCTTGACACTGAACACTATGAGATGCGGCCGGTGCACAGTGCATTGCACGCCAACTCCCGTATTGGGAGTATTTTCAATACATAGTGCATTGCGTGCTTCGCACGCCAATTTTAAGCCTATGTGCTATGGACGCACATGAGCGTCTGCTTTAAAATATTAGTAATTATTACGTAAAAAGGTTCTAAAATAAAAAATAAAGTAATTTCTACTCATTTAGGCTATAAATATAAAAAATAAAAGATCAGCTCCTAGCATAGGAAATACAAAATTTGCATGCAGTGAACGAGATAAACAGATTTACTGTGACTTCATAATTGTATTAAAGTAGGAGAGTAACTAATAAATATTATTATTATTAGCTAAACGAGAATTTTTTGAAAGATGGGGGTTTTTAGCATATGTTAAAGGCTACAAATGAGTCAAATTTTATCAAAATCGTTAGAGCCGTTTTTTTATAAAAATAATAACTGTTTTTTGGGGTTTTTTTGGCCAAAAAGGGGGTTGTTTTTCTAAATTTTTCAAACCCTTTTTTCTTGTATCTATACAGACCTAATTGAAATGTTTGGTGCAAATTTGTTCGAAATCGATCAAATAGTTTTCTCTCTAGCTTTGTACATACAGACAGACATTTTGTAAAAATCACTTTTTTGGACTCAGGGTGTCCCAAAACGGATATTTCCACAAAAATCTCAACATCGATGACTATAGTATAGTGAAAAAGTAAAAATGAGGATGTAACTACTAATGAAAAATTTTTTTGGGGTTAAAGGCCTCCCCACCACTGCGACTTTACTTCATAAATGTACATACAGGGAAAAGTCAAAATACCTAGCTTTTTAAATGCTACAAGAATCACGATGACACAAGCGAAGATGGGTTGCTTTTGTAAACTGAAGACCCTTTGACGAACTACCCCACAGAGCAATTCCATAATTTAGATGAGAAGAGAACAGACCAAAGTGTGCTAATTTTAGAATGTGTTCTGAACAGAACTTTGCCAGTGACCTGAGTAGAAAAACCATTGAACTCAATGTTTTGCACAGTTCCAATGTGCTCTGCCCAAGACAGTTTGCTGTCAAGGATCAGTCCTTTTTTTTTTGTGTTTAACGTCCTGCTGTTTTGCACTTAAGGCTAATGAAGACGGGACGTACAGTTTTACGTGGAATCCGAACCACAGCCAACGATGTCTGTTAAGAAACCATTTAGAAAATTATTCGGGAATTGAACCCGGACCTTTTCCATTGATGGTTGCCATGACGATTGATAAAGCATTGACGCCTTAACAATCACGGCCACCGTGGCTCTAGGATCAGTCCTAGAATCATGCAGTGTAGAAGTTAAAATGCTATATCACTTCATTTGATTCATTCCTCTTTCAGGAACTGTTTGATGTCCTGTGGTTCGGTCATTTTATACCCCACTAACTCCCCTGATCTAATGCAATCTGATGTGTATATACAGTGTATTCTAAAATAAGTGTTTTTCTCTAACAACCACCTGCAACCAATGGTGAGTTGGGTGAGAAGATAGTGTCAGTGGTGAGGGAAATGGCTCAAACGCTTTTCAGAGACATGTTTGAGAATCTAAAGCCGGTTCTAAACGATGGTACGAACACCTTCCAACGTTGGTCTTTGATGGTTCGTCACATCGTGTTTCCGTTGTTCAAACCTACGAGCGTCGAACATTCACATTTAACCATCTTGTGGCCGATGTTCATATTCTTGCACCAAATCAAAGGGATGCCTCCAATGTTTGAAGGAAAGTGTTCGTTGGTTCGACTCAACGGCTACACAACTCGTTCATATGAAGTACTATTTACTCTCCATTCACACTAAAGACTCGTCTTGTTTAGGTTTATTTTTGCGTTTAGTTTTTAATCAGTAATATTATTAATTTACATTTTTACAAGTAGCCTAAGTAGGCTGTAATTATTTCATACTTGTAAGTTCCCATGAAAAATCACAGACAGATTAATTAGTTACTATACATTTAAAAAATATAATTTAAAAAATTGCTATTTAAATACAAATTTGATTTAGGCCTACCTAAATATGATGTGGGGATTTTTAACTCGTTAAATGTGTACAATTAAAAGATATTTTATTTAGACTATCATCCTCGTTCATTTTTGCAACTGTACAAACGTTTGTACCAAACTGTTTTCTTAAGTATTGGATCAAACATTCGATTCACCATGTAGCAGGAACATTCGCTGTACCATCTATCGAACTTACTTGTCTCAAACGTTCGGTCCAACATTGGAACGAGCGTTCGTAGCATCGTGTAGAACTGGCTTAAGCAGAAACTAACACCAAACTTCGAGTTGTAGTTCTTCTTATCCGCACTATGTAATTTCTTAACTGTTTATAAAATAAAGTTTTACAGACATACTTGTCATAGAAGTTTAATATACAAACTGCAGGTTTAATTTTAAACATAATTATTGTGATATGTTTTAGGACATCAAGTATTTGCAATTTTCTTCAAAAATCCAACTGGCCTGCAACTTTTATTAATAGCAAGCAGACACAAGAAGAAAGGTTCAAGGCAATGGATGATCTAAAAACGCAGGTCGTTCGCATACTAGTTACTACAGATCTTACTGCGAGAGGAATTGATGCGGAAAATGTTAACCTTATAATCAATATGGATGTACCGCATGATTTTGTGACTTATCTTCACAGAATGGGTCGTGCTGGTCGTTATGGTTCTCATGGTAATATAAAAGTATTTTATAAATAATGTTTATGCATACTTGATCAGTTGATTATTTATATCTGATAGTTAGGAATAAAAGGACATAGTAGCAGTTGCCTTATGTACTCGTATATATAAAGATGAGACAAATATAAACTTTTTTTAAACAAATTTTTGAGTATAAGTATCCAAGACAATGATATGATTAATAAGTTATGAAGTACTTAATGCACACCGTCTGTGACTTCTAGATTTGCTTATTAGGCGTTTCGGGGCTTACGTCCCATCATCAAATATTCCCACTTATTTGAAGTCATTAAACACTAAAAACATGTACATTACTTTACACAAATATTATACTCAGTGGCCGTGCACCTCGACATTGGAAGGTAAACTGTTGTTAACCGCGCTTATTTTCTTCGTTATCTTCGATACTCATTGCGGTGTTGTATAGCAAATTTGACTGAGTTGAGTTTTTCTTTCAAAAGTTTGTGTTTTATTTAACTTAAATGCTTTATATATCTCAAAATCCTTCCATGCCGTCCATGTAGTTGCCTTTTTTACATATACGTAAGGGTGTAAAATTAGTCTCAAAATCAACATACTCATGGTGATTATCAATTAAATAGTGTGTGTAATTCGATTTTATGTTGACGACTTTCCTGTTGGGTAAATGTTCCTTAAAACGCTTCCCAAACTGCCTACTGGTTTGCCGTGGAGGAATTTGAGATATACAAAATATATAAAGCATTTAAGTTAAACTTTGGAACGAAAAAGTCATATTCCCTGTACGACACCGCAATGAGAATCCAAGATAACAAAGTAAATATGCGGGGTTAACATCCGTTCTGCAGTCTTCCTTCAAACT
>JAGFPH010000764.1:305738-351784 GCA_018207615.1 Philaenus spumarius | reverse complement strand
TGTTTTTAGTGTTTAATGTTCGACAAACTCAAATAAGAGTAAATATGAGATATAATAATGCACAACTGTTTTTACATTAACAGTACCTTTATTATTTTTGAACACAAAGAATTAACATAATCAAATTGGCATGTTCATAATAAATTATAATAAGTCCTGAAAAAGTATTTATTTTTTCTATTTTAATTTGACGTTCTCACTGCTGTACTTTTCTGCAGAATGTATTTTATTTAACAAACAAGAATCCCCTTTGATTTGTTAATAAAACCTTTCTTACGTTAAACCAACATTACACTTCAATAAAAGCATTGCTTGCAAACACTTCACTGTTTCAATCTTGAGTTGAGACTTGTTCTCTGTCAAAAAAGTATTTAGAAGTGTGAAAACCCGAACTTCAGGGGCATTTCTTCCAGGAAGTCTAAGCAATGAGAACTTTCAAGTTCTTGTTAGGAATCTGTTTGCTATCAAAATGAGTGAAAACATCAACCCACCGTTGATCAGCAATTGTGTTGAGATCGCTCTATTCCTTAACATTTTCTCCAGTTACATACTTTTTCAATTAATTCATTTCTTCAAAAAGCTTGTTGTCATCCATTGCAACTGTGCCGCTGAATTTGTCACAAATAACTTCAATCCCAGTGACAATTTCTTCTTCCCAACAATGCTTAAACACTGAAACCCCAAAAAGAATACAACAGCGAGGGTCAATCGATACACTGGCAGACATCGGTAACATGAAAAAAAGACGTATGGTCAGGAGAGAGTTCCGAACGCTGGCGGAAACATAAAAGTTTAAACTAAAAGCTAGAAACATTGCATGTTGCATTGCGGTGAGAAAAGGAGTGTAGTAAGTCATACAAGTTGTGTGCGGAACAACAAATTACAGTAACATCGCTGACGGTATGAAAGGAGGAAATTAAAGATTCAGTATAATTATATCTTTTTACTTTAAATTTAGTATCATGTTCTAAGATAAAAACCAATATTCCACCAAAGCGAACCCATTGTGCATCCCCTGGAAAATTTGGAGGGCAGAAATGGACGTCTTGTCCTCTTAATTATATTACTTTTCTTTTAATGGTACAAAACACTTAAGAGCCATGCATACCAACTTCAGTGCGCCGTGAAAGTGACAGCGCTATTAACATAGGAGGTGAATCTTAATTTGTTATTTACCGTGAAACTAAGGATTTTAACAAGATTTTGTTCAAACAGTTCACTACAACTAAATTAAAATTTAAAATATATTAAACATTTTTATTGCATAGTCTTAATCATTTTATATTAAATATGTGTACAAAAATCAGAAATCAAATTTAGCTTTCCCCACAAGAAAAAATACGTGTTTTTCATTCCGTTTTTACATACTTCAAAATGCATATTTTAAAAATAAAATTTATATTAAAAGAGAGCTTGTGATTTCGTTTAGGGTACTATTGAATCGTTTTAATTCATACCATTCTCATTTTTTTTTGTTTAAGAGTGTTTAATTAACCTATTTCAAATAATCATTTTTGTGCAAGTCAGTAGTAGTTCAAGGATTTTGCAATAGGTAGCGGCAGCGATTTACTTACTCTCCTTCCTGCTCCTGTCCCCCACCTTTCTATCCCTCCGTAGACTTCATACAATCGTAGAACTACAAACTGTGTTTATAATATTATGAATCATAATTGATCGTGTTATTGTATTTTCTCGTAAAACAAATTTTGACACTGTCAATGTTAATTCAAACGGACCGTATTCGATTTTTTTTTATTACTGCGAAATCAACAGTTAGTGTTTAGGTTTTTATTTAATGTTGTTTTCGCCACTAAGATTATATTATTGGCCTTTTGTTACAATAATTGCTAATGTCATGCCTTTTAATAATAATCGAAGACTAAGAAAAGGAAAAGGGAAGTCCTTGATTGACTTTAATCTCTCTGCAGTTAGAAAGAAGAGGCGTTTACCTCCAGGATTAAAAACTTTTGTATACAATCTCATTGTAGTAGATGTTATAATTTATAAAGTAATTTGTAGGACTACTTTTTGTGTATTATTCAACAAAATTCAAACTGTCTGAACTCATTTTTAAATAAGCCTATGTTGTCGGAAAACGTAAAATTCAGTTTTTGTTACATTTAAACTTTCGTCCTTCAGTTTAAACACTTTTGAATGAATGAAAAATTAATTGTTTCTAGAAGACTATTTAATATATAATTTACAACTAGGCCTAATATTTGTATTTTACTCGTACTTGTATTATGTTCACTTGCTAAACTAAAATTCTTCAAAATACAACTTATCAAATCAAAACTGTTCGTAAATTTTACAGGAATTTATTTCATAATAGTAACCACATAATTGATTTGCAAAAATTATGAATGTTTACTTTTAAAATGTTTTTTAGTAGCCAATACCCATATTTTGAAATAACTACTTATTTCATGATAGTTAGGTTTGCTTCTATTTTAGGTAAATAATTATAGATTAAAGTTTATTTGTATACCACGTAATTTATAATAATAAATCATAGTCTATTTTTTTTTTCATATTTTTGCATAATAAGGTTAATGTTGATTTAAAATTTTCGCTACCTTATAGTTGGTTTTAGCATATTTCGTTTAGAGTAGGCTATTTTGCAATCTTCAGGCGTAGAATACCTTCTATTTTATATATTGCTGAAAAAAAGGAGCCATGTTTTTTTTCATTTAATCGTTACAAGACTTCCTGTGTCAGTTCCTTTCACATGGATTTTACTACTTTGAAACCATCAGAATTGCAGTCAAAGGGAAGTCGATAATATTGGAGTTTTATGAAACAGTAAACTAATTGATAATCCATGTAACGCCTTTTAATCTGCCGGCTTGATTACCCAAAGCTTGTGGTTATCTAGGTTCCTGGTAGTTACGTTTTTAAAATTTCCTAGTACTGTACAGTAGTATAAAAACCCGCACTTGTTTAGTATTCATTATTTATAATTTGTATGATGAGGCAGATCTATCCCGTGCCCAATTATTTCCCAGACGAATTTATAATTGACTTTGTCTAGATGATCCTATTAGGCTTGTGAATGATCAAAATATACATTTTTGCTAAGACAATCTTGATTAGGCCTATGCATACCGTATTAGAAACATTAGTCACTTTAATTGACTAGAAATTAATGTTCTTTGTTTTTGTGATTATGTTTCATATAGACTATACCCTACAATACGTTCAGAATTAAATTTTTCCATCAGTTAAATTGAACTGCTATTATTGACTTTATTTATAGGCCTACACTGCAACAAATGTTAGGCTAGTCGGTAGGGGTAATATTAGACCAAACGTTCCAGTAATTTACAATACGGCTGATTTTTTTTATAAGTACAATAAAGTATGTAGATTAACATACAAAAAGTTTACCAGTCTATCGATTTCCCAAAGTCAAAAAAATCGACACAATTTTTTTTCTTCAAAATTTCTTAATATTTCGGGCTGGGATTAAGATAAATAAAAATAAAAAATACCACCCTGTAGGGGAAGTATTATTCAATAAAAAGGTCTTCTGTAATTATTTCGTCCGAGCAATGGTTTGTTTGGAGAAAATTCGCAAAGTATTATTAAAATGAAAATTATTTTTTAAAAAATCCAAATTTAATAATAGTACAGACATTTGTGTGGGAACTCGGTGCAGGTTAACCAATTTTGACGGATTTTTTTTGACTTTGGGAAATCGATAGACTGATAAACTTTTTTTTATATTAATCTACATACTTTAAGGTACTTATAAAAAAAATCAGCCGTATTGAAAATTACTGGTAGTTGTGACCTACACCGACTGGGCTATGTAGGCTACATTTTATTTTTAAGCCGTCTTAAATATAAATAGTAAATTAGGATTAAATTTGATATTTATTTTAATTACTTTTGATATAAAAAACAACTTTAAACTACAATTTTATTGATACTTTACTTTGTGATTTATATGAAGTGAAGATTAGATTTGAACATAATATGTATTTACTGACTTTGTCTATAGTTTGTAAGTTATATTTTTATTTTGTAGTTGTCTTCCATATAAATTGTCAACTAGGTTAAATTTGATATGTAATTACAGTACTGCGTTTGATATAGACTAAACTTTTATTACTTTATTATTGACACTTTACTTTGAGATTATTTTATGATGGAGTGTCCTATAATATGAACTTTTTTTTAAATATATGTAACTATAGGTTACTGACTTTATAATAATGATTATTTTGTGATGGAGTGTCATATAATAATTATGTAGGCCTACTTTTTTAAAGCACAGAGCATAATGGATCCATTTACCATTAATCTCTGTGCTTTGGCAATATATTATGTTTCTTCTTTGTATTATCATTTATTTAAACATTTCATCACTTTCAATTATTAAAGTTTTATTTTATAAATAATCTTTATTAATGGGTTATCTAACCATGTTGGTTAAAGGGTTTTTCAGAATGACAACATAACATTATTTACCTATTTAATTGTTATTATACATTTTTTTACAAACTAGATTTTGTTTATATTGCCTAAACCAGTCCTATACATGAGATTTTAATCAGCTGTTCAATAATTTATTTTACTATCTAACCCATTTGTATAACCCATTTCATAAGATTTTAATAATATTCAAATTTCCCACAGTTTATATGTCACAATACGATCACAGTACTGATTATTAATAATGAACTCTAAGTCGGGTACAACAGCTACTATTCCAAATAGATAGAATTTTATTGTTTTACGAATATGTTTTTCGTAAATATAATATTTATTAAATTTATTTATATATAACTATATGGTTTGTAGTTAAAAACGTCAAGAACGTTTGTTGAAAGGAGACTTCTCTTATTATTTATGTTTTAAATATTATAAAAGAAGTTATTTTAGAACTAAGCTTTGTATTTAAAATCATTTATAAGTTAAAATCAAAAATAATATTTCAAAATTAATTATGTAAACTCAATTAAAGTTGTTGTAATAAACGGTTTGGAAAGAAATGTTGTGCATTTGCCTTTATAAATTATCACTTTTCAAACTCAGAAATATTGTGCAGGCCTATAAAAAAAAAACTTATAATGATTTATAAAATCATTACTTTCTCTTATGTCGGACCAACCATGAAACTACTGAATGCGAGAATTTAGAGAAACTATAATAGGCTAGAGAATTTATAGAGTAGGCTACAATATAAAATAAAGATTCTGAACTCAAGCCACGGGAAAGGCAAAGAAGGAATGAGATGAAGTGTTTTAAAACTGTCTGTCTCTGTTTCCGTCTGGTTGCCGGCGAGATGGAGGGGGGACAAGGAGAATTCGCAGTGACAGCGGTTTGTTGTCGGGCACTGCTTGTGGCGATACAGGCAGCGCTTACGGAATAAAAAGTAACTAAAATGTGATTTTTCTCCTCTGGTAAGCATGGCTCTTAAGCCGGTTTTCTACTAAATGGACAAAGCAAAACACAAACTCATGTCAAATGAAACAAAACTGCAACTTTTCGCAAACTTTTTGAAGAATGGCGTGTTTTGCGACAGTTGGAGTTTTGTTTTTTGTGTCCTGCTCGGAAGCAGTAACATCAAAAGGTTTCGACGTTTTTTGAAACTCGAGTCTGTTTAGTGGAAATGGTCGTGTTGTGTTTTCTATTTTAGCCTTGTATTTCGAATTCAGTTATTGAAGAAAAAATGTGTTCTGACTTCCTCACGACATCCAGTGGAAAAAGACCAAAAACAAAAACAAAATATAGACCGCTTGATGAAAATAAGAGTTTTGGGTTTGTTTCAGTTTTGCTTTTGTTTTTCAGGTTCTAGAAAATACAAACAAACATAAACTCAACTGTCCGTTTAGTGGAAACCCGACTTTATACTGTGTGATTGGTTTTACTTTAACTCATATGTGATTGGTTTTTATTTTTGCCAATAAAATGATGTAATTCTAACGGATTTGTTTGTGTTCCAGGAATGGAGATTAATATGCTGATAGAGGGTGATGAATTGACCGGATTCCAAAAGATGCTGGGAGCCGTAAGGGGAAGGACATTCAGCACCTACCTACTTCCTTACAGTGATATCCCCGCTGACTTACTGACTTGTCCTATTGACAGGTTTCAGAAAATAAGTATGATCGAACCAACTGAAGACGATGAGAGTTCAAACGTTGAATTGCTTTTTGATAAACGTACGAATTCGAATGAAAACAATCAATTTAAACGCACAAACATTAAGTTACACGTCAGAGTTAGGAGACAGAATAAAGACTTTACTACCTTACCAGACGATTGCGGTGCAGACTCGACTCTGAGATTTGGAAATCACACTGATAGCCGGGAACGTATCAGGTGCACATGTGAAAAATTAGAAATTGATCCCAAAAGTATCGTAAAAATAACAGATAACACTTTGTACGTGATAAACGGAGACTATCACTCTTCGGATTCAATTTTCCCGGTTTGCCGAAATAAACTCCCACTGAATATACCTTTAGCTTTAACGAACGGAAAGCTTATAAGGCTCCGAAAACGGAATAAGTTTACTTTTGAAAATAATTTAAAGTGCGATACGATCAGCTTAACAAAATGCTTTCAACAAATAGGAAATGAAAATCAAATTAAATCGCTTAAGAAGCAAGAAAGATCCAACAGTGTAAATACTTTAATCAAACGTTTTGAGAATAAAGATGTGACAGAGGAACAGATACGTTCGATGAAATCTAAAATTCAGAAAATAAAGGAAGAAGAATTGAAGTATTTAAAGTTGTGCCAAGTAATAAACAAGTATGACCTTTTAGGCTGGTTCACATTAGATGAAAACTCTAATTTAATAGAAGATATTCAAGCAGATAATACTGAAATAATAAAATTGAAACTTATAAAATGTCCGGGTGATAAAATGCACATAGAAGCTATGAATTTAGGCAATTTAGACAGTTACTTATCGAAAGAAGATGAACATACCAGTGATATAACTACAGAAGTTAACTATGCCTTCGATACCACAAGTATTCCTGAAGACTTGTTAGATAACTCGCCGTTAAGTATTTGTAATTATTTTAATTCTTATCAGAGAAAAGAAGTTATAAAAAATAGTAAACATGAAATGAAACACTCTAAACATAAAAAATCTCTGGTTTTGAATAAAAGAATTGAAAACAGTAGTAAAAATAATAGAGATGCGAGACATATTTCTAGTATTGCGTCTTCATCTCACAGGATACAGCATTCGACAAATCCTTTTGTAGATAAACAGTCTTTGGAAAAATGTAGTAAAACTAACTTCGTCGATGTGCCTCAGTGTTTGTCGGGCGATTTAGAAGCAAACTCTAGGAAAGATGAGGATTATGTAGAAGCTTTTAATATTTACGGTCCTGACGGATATCACGACTTGCAGCGTTCGATAGATCTAAACTGGAACCCTGTTGGAGATGAACAGTCTGCAGAAACACAAGGTGCTGAAGTTCAATGTGAAGGTTATGATGAACAAGAAGCACAAAACTTAAATAGGCCACCTTATTTGGTAGAATATGAACAGTGGTACAAATCTGTACGGGAGCAGAGACGAGTTATTGAGTATAATGTTTATATGTCTTGTTTGGTAGACTAAGGTGGTGTTGTAGTATTTGACGCTTCTCCGCTGACTTTATCACATTCGCTACCACCATACTAAAATTCTCTAGCGTCGCATATATGAGACGGCCGGTTTTGTTTCAACAGACTGCTGCCGCAAATGTGCGATGCCTGTGGTCTGTGGCGAACGTCACAACGGTTTGTCCCAGTCTGTGGCGAAAAACAGTGCGACCCATATATGTGACGCTCGGTAGCGAACGTATTAAGCATAAATAAGGCATCTGTTAAAAAAAATGTAATTATTTAAACTTATTAATTAAATAAAGAATAAAATCAATTTTGAATCGCTTTATTTTTACGTTTTAAACAACATGTTAAAAATCGAGGATGGTATCGAGCTGGCTACAAAATATAAATGGTCATACAATTCTGATGTCCTTTGGCTCGGAGGAAAGTTGAGTTTATCACTAGCCTAGGCAACTGAAAAGACATTTTGTAACCAAAGGAATATTGTTTACCTGTTGGTGGCAACAACACTACTAGTGCCTAGCCATTGTATCTAATCCTTCCTTCTTTCTGACGGACCCGGTATCCTTTTCACTGGATGCTTGTTGCAGTAACTTCCTTCCCGCAAAACGGTTGGAAAACGCAAAGGAATCAAAACCAGCTTTTATTCCAATTTTGTTTCAGGCGTTTTCATCAAGCTTAGGATCTATGTATGTATGTCTCTATTTAACTTATTTGTATAACAATAAATGTACGTTTTTTCACAGACGTCTTTTTAATTTCTCCTGTTTTTATGTTAAAAAAATCGGTATTTTTTTAACTCTGTTTGAAATATCAGGACTCTACCATGTAAAGGTTATCTGAAAAGATGAGTATAAAACCGTAGGGCATTTAACTTTACCATTACAGTACAAACATTCTAAATTTATTTGTTAAGGTTACAGTAAAAATTATTTAAAGAATATTATTTTATTGAAAATCTCCGTCTTGTTTTACAATGATACATAAATATAGTAAAATATTTAAAATCCTTCTGGCATAAATACAATAAAAACATATACATAATATTATCAGTAGTCTTTTATAGAATAAATAACCTTTAGATTTAATGGACAGAAAAAGCAAACTAAGAAACAATTTTAACTTATAGATCATTCGATTAACATAATATGTTACAATATTTTTTATTTATATACAAGAATAAAATCACAATTAAACATCAAGTTACAAATATCCATTACCTAAGTGTAGATTCAGAATATATTTGTTTATTAACATTAGTTTAAATTACTTTAATTTATTTTTTAATACTAAACATTTTTATAATTTAACATTAAATTTAATGATATGAGAAAAAGTAATATTACTGTAGAATGCTTTGTAAATCGACCTTCCTTAACTAAATTTTCTATTCAAACGAAAATCCTGAAATATTGCACTGAAAACTTGATACATCAGTTGGGTTAGAGGTCATATTTCTAGGCCTACGTTTTGTTTTGTTTGGCATGAGAATTTGTTTGGTTTTGAAGGTGACAATAACTGAAGCAGACCTGACAGGTTATCAAACTGTACAAGTACCCGCTTAGTTGTTAGTTCATATTGTTCCTCATATGTGAAGTTAACTTTAGAGGTTAAAATTTTGATTTATGTACTAAATTAAGAAAAATGATCATTGCGATTCTAAAAACCACTTGTTTTTGGAATCAAAGACGCTAAATCAAAACAATCCAAAGTATAAAGTCCTCATTACTACATAAATAAATAAGAAATGAGAAAAAGGTTATTTAAAATATGATTATTTTTTTTAAATTACATCCAACAGCAGTGTCTAGAAGAAGGTCATTTCAGGATTCTTAAAAAATTTTTAAAAACAAACTGTTTCACAAAATGAATTCTGTCACGAAAACAAATTTACAATATATATCTTAATTACCCTGCAAATTAAAGCAAACATCATTGGCATGTTTCATTTTTGTATATGTTTATTTATGCACCTATCTTGGATATAATTCAACAAAATATTTATTATTTTATCTAAACTTGTATATTTTACATCAACAGTTTGCCAGACACGAGGTAAGTAACAAACAATAGAAACTGGGGACCAACTTGCTTAATCCAACTTATTCAAACCTTGATATGTTAGTAACATGTGAAATGGTTTTGTTAAAAAATAAGCAAAACTCTTAACCATAGATTCCTTTTCACTTTGATCTTAAGTGTTTCCTGTCTATTCTGTCAAGTGAGTTTGATTTGACATTTTCTTGTAATCAGGGTGTCTACCAAAATTCAAAATCCAAATTCCCTGACTTTTCCAGGTTTTCCATACCCAGTTTTAAGAAAATTCCAGGTTCTCGAAATAACGCACTATAATGTTTATATTTTCAAAAATTGAGTTTTAATTAGTGTCAAGATAAAATATCTAGCTTAACTTAACGCTTACAATATACCACAATAACAAAAAACTAGTTGCAGGTTTACTTGAGTAATTTTTCTGAGATATTCAAGGTTGAAATAGCCTATGAACCTCATCCCTTTTTTTTAATAGACCTTCAAACTTTGCGATTTTTAAAAAAATCGGCTATTTCAACCTTGAATATCTCAGAAGGAACACACATTAAAATTACCAAATTTTCACAAAATACTCTTTATTTGTATTACAACACGTAAATAAAATTTGATCGTTGAGACTTTTTTGGTTTTTGCAGATAATTGTCTTAACATAGCTGAAATTTAAAAAAAACTTACTTTTTCTGGGGCAGATTTTTATGAAATTTCTGAATACAAATGTTTGTGTTTAGCTCAAAAGTAGTTCTGTTTTCATCTATTTACATCTCACATTTGAAAATATCCTTTTTAGTTTTTAAGGTCGTAAACACACTGCATTTAAGACATCATTGATGTGGAAAGTTGGCTGATTTCATCCATAATTTGTCACTGATATAAAATGAAAGACCTGTAGTGGTTGTGAACTCTGTTGGAGTTAGTTTTCTTAGTACTTTACTGATTGGAACCCAAGTTCTGTCATTTGTTGAGATTTTGAAAGAAGTTCTCGGGCCTTGGGGATGGAAGAAGTGGATAAAAAGGTGGTTGTTCTCCTCACTTATATCTTCAATTGTACCAATCCACCACTTCTCGTCATGAAGGCAAGCTACTCTATCAATACTTTTCAGTGAAAATAAACTTTGCTTTTGAACTGTAGAAGTGCTGCAATCAGTGAATTCTGTTGATTCAGAGTATATATAACACATTATTAAAGTATCGGTTAAAGGAATAAATCTGTGGTATGATCTTGTATTTACATCTCTTTTGCAAGCATCAAATCGCTTTTCTAATTTCTTGCTGTTTAGCTGAACCTCTTCGGTGGGTACATATATGAAATGTACGCCGGGTAAATTTTCAACACAAAACCTGCACATTTCTTCAGCTGTTAATATCTGGTTATGCTATGCTCGCTGCAAGCTAGCTTTTGTCACTGCTCTTTTTGTTGTGCCACCAAAACCATCACATGCATTTTTGCCATGGGGAAGAAGCAAAAACGTTCCACTCAACGTAAAGATTGAAATCAGACTTGTGCTGACATATGTTGGTAAAGTTTTTTTATTTTTATATTGGCTACTGGCGTCATTACTGAATTATACTACATTTTTTACTTCCGGTGCTACTTTCTTTACTTCTTCAATGAAGTATTTTTGAAAGGTATGCATAGCAGCGGTGTTGTGGTCCAAGTTGTTACTTATAATGCATAGGCTCTTGCAGTAAACTTTTTCATCTACATCCTTCTTGAAGTAAAACTCATAAGGGTGTAGGGTTGCTTGTGGATTGGTCCAATGAAAACTCGGAATTTCATCTTGTATAACAAACGTAAAGTTCTCTGCGAAGTCGCACAGGGTTACACAAACATCTGTTGACAAGTTTTCCTTGAGGTTTTTTAAGTATTTTGACTGAGCTTTGGAAATAAAGTGATGGGTTTTCAAACTCATTAGCTTTTCAGCTAGTTCTTCAAAAAATTCACTAAGCGGCATCCTGAGTACCAGCTGCTCCTGGCCAATACGCACCACTTTGGCCTCAGTGAACAAAAAGCTGATCTGAAAACTTTATGACGAGGATACTTTTTCTTGAAACTGACAAACAACTTGTTTAAAGAGAATTAGTCTCTTTTGTTTGTACTCCTTTTTACCCATCGAAACACATTCTTTTTTCCAGGACAAAGTCGACTGTTGTCATCCTCTTCATAGAATTTAATAACATCATTAACAATTTCATCACTTAGTTTGTTACCATGTCTCTTTTTTAAATCAGGTGACACACCTTGAGTTTTCATTTATTTCCTTGCTAATCGTACTTGATAATCTGTAACATTAAACTCCTCACATATTTTATTCTTCGACCAACTGCTTGGCAAAAGACTGATGATCTTTATTTTGTCTTCTTTTTTGACTACTACTGCACATTTTTCTTTTAATTTTGCAATAAGTTCCTTGTATTCTTCTGATAGTACTTCTTCCCTTTCATCGTTTCTTTCCTCATCTGTTACAGTTTCTTCGAAAGAAGACGCTAACCTTCGTTTTACTGCAGAACTTATTTTCTCTGATTTACTTTTCAATGCTGACAAATGTTTGGTTTTGCTAAGTTTGATTATTTTAGTACAAGGTGACAAGTCTAATGAGCTACAAACCGGTTCCCTCTCCAACAACAAACTTTTCAGTATCATTTTGTAGTTGAAAATCCATATCGACATCACTTGTTTTTTTCTTCTACAGCCATACCAAATATTTTTTATTACACGTAGCACAAAGAGAAAACCAGATATTAGCTGAACAGGGACACTTTTTTTTTAAATGCTCAAAAAGAATCTCTCTTAAACCGTTTCTGATTGGCTTTTTGTGATAACCCAAAGGATCACTACAGTTTCTTCCAAACACATGATGGTACTTGTGAAGGTACTTAATTTTATGATAGTTGCAAATGGTTTCAATTTTATTTGATGTTCTTAGTTCTAATAATGTTTGTTCCCTTTCACTTAAATTGTTTGCTTGGTATATTTCCTTAGAAAAAGGCTGATAATTAAGTTTGTGGCACAACTCACCAGTCACTATCCTGAAGAACACTCCATTTTAACACAAACTGAACTAAATACTAGCTCACTACATATGATTGCACAATGATCACTGACAGCATGGTTTACTGACTGACACTGTTGACTCTTGCATGCTTCAGTGGTGGGGAGTCTGCAAGTTCAGACATGCAATATTGCATCATTCAAATTAAATCATCATTAAATTATAACTCAAAAAGTAAATAGAGTCTCAGTGATCAAATTTCAGCCACTTGTCGTTATACAAATAAAGAGTATTTTGTGAGAATTTGGTAATTGTAATGTGTGTCCCTTCTGAGATATTCAAGGTTGAAATAGCCAATTTTTTGAAAAATCGCAAAGTTCGAAGGTCTATTGAAAAAAAGGGATGACGTTTATATAGGATTGAATCTTTTTTAAGAAGTAGTATACTATCAAGCATCTACCCAGAAAAAAAATTGATAGTGAGTCTCATTGCTTTCTATAAAAATTATTATTTTAAAAATGAAGATTTAAATTTTTTGAAGTTAAAAGTTTATAAATTTTTTTCAGGCATTTGCATTAAGGCAGGCTTAACAAAGCACATGACCAAAAACGTTCAGCATTTCACTACCTTTATTATAGTTTTTGTTTGAACTCAATATCTTTGCGCTAACCTCTGTAAATTTCACCGACACGCCAATACAAAATGGCCGCCTAAAAAAAAAAACAAACTAAAAGCCCTACAAATTTTAAAACCCCTGATTTAAACTCTCTGATAGTTGTGCTAACTTGTGTAAAAAAAAAAAAAATTTTGACAGCAACCTTTTTAATTCATATTGGTTGATTTGAAATGAATTGACCCGTAACAAATGAACTAATGGTCTTGACTTTCTAAAGTATGTGTGTACTTATTCACATTGGTATTGTTGTAAGATTCTTTAGAACATTTCACAGCATTTTTCTGGCTCTAATAAAATTCCCTGACTTTCAACAATTTTTCACAAAATTCCCTGACTTTTCCAGGTATTCCAGGTTGGTAGACACCCTGGTAATAGCCTATGCACTGGCGTTTATTTGTTGTGGCTTGTTTCAACTGAGCTATATAAATTGTGCATCGTGCCAACAAAGAGGGAACAGATCCGCAATAAAGATTGAAGAAACATAGAGGCAAGAGGCAATTAAAGAATAACAAATGCTTGGATTTTGATTTATAAGAGACGATCCGGTTTTGTCCGGCGTAGTTCAGATAGTATCATCAAGCACTGAAATACATTCAATAAACATAAAATGTTGGTTCATCAGTCAAGGCCTCAAATAAAATTATTGTGTGTATATTTAATTTATTTTACCTGCCTTAATGGCAACATACATACAATAATTTTAGGTTAGGTCTAGAAAGTAATTTTAAGTCTAGGACAAACCTAAAATTGCCGTTTTGCCGAACCAACATTTTATGTTTATTGAATGTATTTACAATGAATGGACATTTAACTGTGTTTACCATCTTAGCTTTGATGTTATAATTAATTCTACACCATTATTATAATAACATTAAGCATATGGAAACAGTAAATATTTGTATAAAAAACAAACTAATAATAAACGGCAATTGAAAGATTAAAATTACGTGTGTATGTTGTCGTTAAGACTGGTAAAAAAATTGAAGAAAAGGCGTCATGAACTTCGTTCCTAATGGAGGTCCCACGACCGCACACATTTACTTTTTTTATTTGTAATGAGATGGTGCACGGTAAATTTTCTGTGTAGTGCAATGTAACGAAGGACTTATTTGTCTATGAACAGGTAAAGAAACCAGCTGTTTTCAGTGTAGCATGATGAAAAGTCATTTTAAACATTTGATTTAAGATTCATTAGTAGGGTTTAACAAAATTAATAAGTGGTATGAAGGTAAATCTGGGAACATTCTGCCGTTGATAAAAAGTTTTTCCATAAAGTATTTGAAAGAGTTAAATATCACTAAATCCTTTCTTAAACCAATCCTTTCACGATAGCAATCTATAGTTCTAATGTTAAAAAAGTGATAATATTAAGCTATTTACAAAAACCTATATATTTTATTAAAAGCAGGTAAAGACACTTACAGAGCTATTTTCATCTGACGCAGACTCCATACGTTAATAAAATAACATTAAAATTTGTAGTTGCTCAACTTTATAATCGCACAACTTTATAAGTATCCTTTTATAAAAGCATACTTTGATCCTTTTGGTAAAAAAAAAACATTAAAAAGGAATGTACAATATTGTAGGAACCTAAATAAAAACCAGCTTTAAGTAAACACTACAAGCAACACGTATATACTTACAAAATATCACAGTTAATTAGGAGCGTTATTATTGTGGCCTTCGAGCCTCGAACGTATTATCATAGATAAATTATGTACAATCGTTCGCTGAGCTCTGATGGACATTAAAGACGATACTCCAGCGGGTCTTCGTAAGCGCGGTCTGAGAGGTTCTAGAGACTGGGCTTGGGGTACAAGACTGGGTCTAGACTCGCTCGTGGATAAAGACCTCAGATGGACTCTTATACCTTCGGGAAGGACATGTCTGCAAAATACGAGCGATAATAAAAACTGAGGCTTTACAAAGTTTCAAGCATCATTAGAAAAATTGTAAAAATAAACCAAGTTGTCAATAACAATTATTTCACAAAGATTTCCCTAGACTGTCAATGACTGTTTACTTCATAAAATAACTCATACTCGTAAAATATTTTAACAAAATAGTTTTATACGCTTGATTATATCTGTTGCTTTGTCTATACAGATTAATTGAAGAGGGACAAGCCCCATTGTTTTACCTACATATGTAAGTAAATAATTAATTACATGTTAATTGCAAAACTATATTTTACCTTAATCTAGAAAGTTCTGTTGCCGATAGTTCCCGTGCATCTTCTCCCACACAGTGGACAGGAATCTGGCCTTCTCTTCTGCGCACTAAAGGCTGTCAACATAAAAACAATTATTAACCATGAAACTTAATTTGCAGAAAAATAGAAAGAACATACATGCCTACAAACTTGAGTTAATGGTTTGAGAAGTTTCACAGTAGGGTTTTTCTGTGCTAGCATGATAGTTCCCATGGGATTGCAAGAACGGAAAAACATACCGAGCGAGTTACGTACATTAAATTTCATTTACTACACCAAAAAAGTAACATACATTTAATCATAACATCGTTTTATTTCAGAAAATAAAACACCTTCAATTTGTTCTTATGGGGGTCATAGACTAAGAAAGGATTTTGCAAAATTGTAAAGTATTTTAAAGCGTAAAAATAGTGAAAACTCGGTGGGTCTACTCCCAGACCTACATCAGATAAAACAGCTGTTCGGATCAAAAGCTTAGCAACACATGTTTGTTCACATTCATTACCAAAGTAACCAACTTAGCAAATTTAGAATCAGTGTATTATTCTTCACAACCAACGGCTTTCTTAGGTTGGATTAACAAACTAAAAACAAATGCAAACAAAAATCAACGGATAATGCTTACTGTATTGCAATTCAATTTAAACATCTGTTGTTACATATTACACATAAAACAGCTGATTTGGATCAAAAACCTAACATAATTTTAGATCCGGCCTACGACAAACTAAAACATGTTTATTTGCAAACAATTTGGCAAATTTAGATTCACGTAATTATTTTTCATAACTACCAGTTTTTTTTAGATTAGGAAAAAGCAAATAAAATGCTTACTATTGTAAGTCAAAAATCTTGTGTTACACATTATATTGTTTAATTTAGTTGGTACAGTAGAACCCCTCTTAACCGGTCTGGTCGGGACCGAGACCTTGGCCGGTTACGAGTTTGGCCGGTTGATACGAGGTTCCCGTAAAAAATAGATGTTTGTTCAAAAATAACCTACAATACATATTTCATAAATAACCCAGCAAATGAGACGTTATTGCAACTCATTTTATTTTATGCACTGTATATACACAAGCAAACAAACATCAACCAATTAAACATTTTAACTTACATAAACTTTGAAAACTTAATTTACTAATTTATACGTGCAAGAACTTTTGTTCTCACGAAATTCAGTAAAGGTTCTACAAAGCAACAGACGAAGAAAGAGAAACAAATGATACAGCTTTGTTAATTGATTCTAAGAAAAAATACAGGTGCCGCGGAAGCAAGATGTGATTCCCCTCTTGCTTCCGCGGCAACTGTATTTTTTCTTTGAATCAATCGACAAAGCGGCATCCTTTGTTTCTTTTTTACACCCCTCCTCCCCTGTTCCCCTGCCGCACACCTAACGTTGCGTCACCCCGCTTTATTTTCTAGGAAATGTTCATCAAACAATCAATGTTTGAGACTTCGGCCAGTTAACATATTTGACTCTGTTGTTCCTTGGGATAGGCCGGTTAATCCGAGGACCGGTTGATCCGAGGCCGGTTAAGAGGGGTTTTACTGTAATATCAAAACTTGTTTGAAATTATTAATGGTGAAATTACAACGCATGCCACTATTCAAATTATTAGGGATGGTCGTGTCTATTTCGATCTCAGTCATACAGTAGCTATGTAAAGCTTATTGCTCATTCATCATTTCTGAGAAAATAACAGAGTATGCAACAATATGTTTGCATGGATCGCCACTGGGGCCCTAGTTATAAAATATCCAACTAACATCGGAAATAAATATTAATAATTTACCTGGATCACAGTGTTTGATAAAACCTCTGGTAAACTATCTGAAGGTTTCTCCACCTCTGCCTGGTTGGCCTGGATGTCTGGTAGCTGATGGTCTTCCTTCAGGTCATCTACGTCTGGCACAACCTGAAAACAGTTGGTCTTTTATTGTACATGACAATAGAAAGGGTACGTAAACGTTCTTGCCAAAGGCCAGTAGTTAGTTAATATCTTTCTTTTTGAAGAAATAATCTACAAATAAATGGTAACTAGTTTACTCCAAAATGAGATATTAGTACAATATTGTAGAAAAAAGTCTGCTGGGGCCAAGTCAGGACTTGTAATCGTCCCGTCGCCATTTTTCGTCAGGTAGTCGGTCACGTTGGAGCAGGTGTGGCTGGGTGCATTGTCGCGATGCAATTTTCCAATTTCCGGTGATGGCTGGCCTCACCCGGTTGACCCTTCTCTTCAGTATTTTCAGAACTTCTAGGTAAAAAATACCATTTACTGTCTGCCCTTCAGGTAAAAATTCGTAGTGGATCACCCCCTTGGCATCGAATAAAACAATTAGCATGACTTTCACTCTGGATTTGCTCATTCGAGCTTTTTTCAGACGAGTTGATGCAAAAGCGTGCCATTTTGTACTTTGTTTCCGAGGCGATCAAAAAACCAACTTCGTCCACCGTGATTATATCGTTAAAAAAACCAGGGTCTTCTTCAACGCGTTGCAGGAGGTCTTCGCAAGCAGACACTCGCCTCTGCTTTTGGTTGTCCGTCCAGACCTTCGGAACGAGTTTGGCACAGATCTTTTGCATCGCTAAATTTTCAGTGATAATGGTGTGCACTGTCATCTTATCAATGCATTTCGATCTGCGATCAAGCGCGCACTTAACCAACGGTCTGAATTTAGCACTTCACGCACCTATTGCACGTTGACAGCCGTCCGGCGCGGGGCTCGTCCTCCACACTCTCTCGGCCATCTTTGAAGAGCTTGTTCCACTTGAAAACTGCAGTTTGTGACGTGCTTTCATCCTTAAAAACACTTGACGAATCATGCCCAATGTCTCCGTACTCGATTTCCCCAGTCCAACACAAAATTTGATGGCGAACCGCTGTTCATTCGTTCGCTGCATTTTGAGCTTACACCGAGTCACTCGACAGGGGTCCACTGAAAATTCGATCTAGCCCGAAAAAACGCCCTCAGGCGACTGACACTTGGCACGTTTTGGAGGCCAGACCACCCACCACCGAGCCCACTTGGTGCGAGCGTGCTGCGACGTACAGTCACGTCAGAAAAAAATTCTCCCGATACCTTTATAAACTGTATATCTAATGTATAAAACCCCTTTTCAGCAACACGTATG
Organism: Philaenus spumarius; assembly: GCA_018207615.1. NCBI lineage: Eukaryota > Metazoa > Arthropoda > Insecta > Hemiptera > Aphrophoridae > Philaenus > Philaenus spumarius. The sequence goes on along the minus strand of JAGFPH010000764.1, from coordinate 333,134 downwards.
AAGATTTTCAAGAACTCTAGCAGAGTTGGCTACAACTTAATGGAGGGAATATAAAACATGTGAATGTTGAAAATAAAGTTTTCAACTTCCTTTTCAGGGCTGGATTTTGGTCATAAGGGCTCCTAGGCTCAGCGTGTGGTGCGGGCCCTACCGGGGGGTATTTAATACCCCAGCAAAACGGGGGGTCCAGGGAAATTTTTAAAAATATAACCTCTGAAAACATTTTTTTTGCAATTTGGAAGTCAATTTTACTACTAATAAAAGCACTTTTGAGACTGGAATTTATAATACAGTAAATATTTTACCCAAGATTACATTTATATTCTAACAGTTTTGAAAAAAGAATCGTAATAGTTTTTGATAAAATGACCTTGAAAATCTTTAAGGCTTATTTGTAGTTAAAAATTTAGGTATAAGATTAAAGAGTACTCTACCAAATTTAAAAAGACGGGAAATTTTAATTTTAACTTTAATTTTGCATGGTGATAAATAGGTTAAATAATGAAAAATTCAGCAAAACAGTTAAAAATATTTATTAACACGACTGCTAAAATTATTATTTAGAAATGCACCCATAATTAGGTAGTATAAGTTACCGTAAATTGTACATTATTTACAATACAACATTTCCATTCATTGAGTCAAACACTACGGTACTTCAAAAAATTCACTAATTCAAAAAAATAATAAAATAAAACATTGGTACTACACATGTACTTGACAAACTACTGTATTTTGAAAATTAAAACATTGGAAAAGTTATTTTTGATTTTTGATACAGTACATTATATTTAAGTTCTGAAGAAGGATTGATTTTATTTCATGAAATGGATTTTAGTACTGCTTTTAATAAAATAACATACATATTTAATTACTGCTTACTGCTAATAGGTTTCCTCCTGAGCTTAAAATTTAAAAAGGTGTTGATTATTTCTTCTTGATTTAGCTGTCTTAGTATGTCATTTTCGATGCTGAGCAACGCCAACCAGTTTAGACAGGGTTCAACCATTGAGGTCCTCAACCTATTTTTTATGAGTTTTAGTTTAGAAAACGATCTTTCTGCCGAACAGTTTGTAACCATTAGCGACAGGTACATCCTCAACGTAACTTCTACGTTTGGCAGACAGTCTTTTAGATTGTTTTCTAGCAGCAGTTTGTAGAGCCATCTCTTTTTACTCATGATAACTTCAATTTTTTCAAGGTCTGATTGGTATGAATAGAAAACGCTTGAAACTGAATGAATTCATTTCCTATATTGTCATCCAAGTCATTGCAATATATGTTAGGAAGTTTTTCACTTGCAGCTAGGACTTCTTTAGCAGACAGTGTCATTAACTTGTTAAGAAACCCAAAACGAGTGTGGACAAGTTTGTAAACTTCAAGTCTCATAACCTCTCAGCCAAACCAATTTTTATGAGCTCTGCACTATTAGCTGTGTTTGCGAATTTCAAATGACAATATTATTATCATATACTAGTGGCATTTCATCAACCTTGAAAATCCTTTTATCTAGCCTACCGGTACTGCCTAAAAAATTTAATTTTTTTTTGTGGTGCGGGCCCTTGTGTGGCGCGGGCCCCTAGGCGCGCGCCTACTTTGCCTGTGCCTAAATCCGGCCCTGTTCCTTTTAGTTTGTATATTTGTCTGAAATTAAACCATTTAAAACTATTGAGTTTTAGTACTGTTAACTCACATACAGTAATAAACTAAGCATGTTACTTGTTCAATACAGTAAGTATATTCTATACATTTCCCCTGGTGTGTTAAATCTCAATCTTTCTTTGAAAATCAAGCCCTTTAAAATACGCACCGTAGTAATAAATAAATCCAATTTTTAAAACCCATAAGATTGTTTCCGTCTTTGTGTCAAAATAATCGAATAAACTATTTCCAAAGCTAATCGTAAACTTACTTGAAGGGGTTCTAAAGGTGCCAGCAAACTCTTTGTTGTTGCTATGATTACGCTTAAAGCATCCAATACTTCCGTAGCCGTCATCCTCTCCATGGGTTCTAGTACAAGCAGGCGACGGATTAAAAATGTTGTATTTTCACCAACACGTCCGTCTCTATAAAACAAAAACATGTGAAAGTATTTACTACTGCACAATTTACAAAACAAACTCAAATTTTGATGAGGCATATAACAAATTATAACTTTTTCACAATTACCTTCCTTCATCAACCCAGTCATTATCTGCTAAACAAACTGTTTTCCGAGTGTAACCATTCACCAACAGTTTATCTGCAGGCTTAAGTGAAGATTTATTATTATTTTTAGTAATAACATCGACCAATCTCTGGAGGATCAGGATAGCTCAGTGGTAGTGTTGCCCCGAAAGGCAAAGGTCCTGGGTTCAAATCTTGGTCTTGGTCCATGTTTTTTCACTTGTAATTTAATTAATTTAAGTGAAGATGTTTAACTGTCACAGGCCACAAACTATTCAGTTCTAATGACAGACTTCGTCTGCAGATAATGAACTGACACATTAAATAACTGCAGGCAAACTGTACACTCACCATACATTAACAGTTTTGTCAACAGTTGAGTTCAAAGTGTATTGGTAAAAGTAAATAAAACGCGTACCGTAGATAAAAAGTGAAATAAAGATAGTTATGTATTCAAATAAAAAGTTGCAGCTTTATTAATATTACTAAGTAGGGAAGAAAGAAATGCTACTATGCAAAAGATTGGCTACTTGGAATTTAATATTTTATTTTTAATGTTTCTAAATCTATTTTTAATATCAGAAAATAATCGCATATATTATTTCTCAAGACTATTTTTTTGTCGGTACGCCATAACTTCCTTAATACATCATCAAATTACATGAATGAGGCATCATTTTAAAGCTTTCCTTAACCACTACACGGGAAAAATAGACAAACAGCTTAAAATTCATGTTTAAATAACAAAAATTGATTTAAAAAACTTTTATATTATACTCTGTATGTTCCTAATGAAAGGCGCCATCTACTAACCATCTGTTTATAACTAGCATGACAGCTGTTAGTTAGATTGTTTACACTGTAAGATTGTATAGGGAAACTGTTATTTATAAACCAATGTAAATAAATAAACTTAATTAACTGAATTAAATCAACGTGTTAAATCAGGTAAATGTAGGCCTACTCCGAACTTGCGAAATATTCGCACGGGTCAGCTAGTTATATCCTAATTTTATAAATTTTAAATTAAAATAATTTGTTATTTTGCTAAAAGAAGAAAGAATTGTAATTTTTAAAAAGAATAAACAAATTTATAAAATCAGATAAAGCACAATCATTTTTTAAAGGCCTTGATTGTGTGTCTATGTAGTGAATTGCTGGTTGAGGTTGAACAGAATAATTGTATTAATTAATAATTTAATTGTATTGTCATCAAACTTGAAGGCATACTGGTAGCATTCAATTGAATTGTATTTACTTTGATTTTGCTTTCCATAAAGAAGGATTTTGCAAAGCGCATAAGTGTCTGTAAATTCCGTCAAAAAAGTTACAGGTTTATCACTCATTTCGTATGAAATACAAGTAAATCTGTCACAAAACTTTCAACGAGCGTAAAGATTTCAACTGCAGATGAGAACTCAAGTTATTTGTCCACACACAGTTAACCGACAGTCCATCGAAACTGCAGATCTCAGCCTGTCCGCGAACTGTGTGTCTGTGGCGAGATTTAACTTCAGTTAATTGGCATGCAGATAAACTGTGTAGTGAAAGGTAACACATACTCTGCAATACATCCAATCAGAAATAGCACCATTCTTAGATATTTTCTACTAATAATTGAAACAGAAACTTATTCATTGATAAGAACTGTAATCCTACATTACCATCCTTTGTTTAATTATGTTTACACTACAAAGTTAACCAGTATATATACCTAATAGTATATTATGATTGTTTAGAATTTAACCACTTGAATGAATTTGTTCAAACTTTTACTGGCTTTGTTAAGAGATACTGTCACGCTAACATGTTATGTTTCACCAAACTCTTTCTAAACGGGACTGAGCAAATAATTGAGCAGGTTTTATGAAAATATCCACCATTTGGGTGCATTTTATCATTTTAGACTTTACACTAGCTAGAACCTCTGATCGTTTTGCCTTCAAACGCAAAGGAATTTATACCTAACACGCACAGTAATTTTTACAAATTCATAAAAAATATTGTTTTTCTAATTAATACATGGTATTATACGTCATTTTGTTCAGAAAACTATGGAGAAAATAGCAGAAGTAAAATGTTACTTAACAAGTAAGTGGCTTAAAGTTGTCCTTTATAAAAACCCGCACTAAAAAATCTTGAAAATATTTCTTGATTTACCACTATAACACACATATAAAAAAAAATGTTTGATCAAAAAACCATTATATACAAAATATAGACAATTTCAATCCTTAAATAAAAAATATATGCATTGTTGCACCGAAATGTAAAAACCATTGAAGTACACTGTTCATTCACATTATCATCACTATCACTTTTTACAGTTCACCACTGCCAAATGAAAAATTATCACAATCATCCTCGTCATCTTCTCATACAATAACACACAGCTTCCTTCATTATCCTCTAATGCTAATAAATAACCCCGAATCTCACTACTTCCCGACAATTCAGTCGATTTTTATATCAAAATACTAAAACTGTAACTTCAACGCCTAAAAAAACAAGAACAAACATGTCAGCTGAAAAGTTACAAGTTTTATCAGGTTTGACAACATAATGGATAGGAAAAAACATGAAGAAATATTGTACTCTATGGACGCACCAATTCTTGCTCTTTGCAATGATATAATACATATAACTTTGAATAAAAATCAATGCCTTCATAATCGAAATACAAAGCGTTTGCTTAATGCGTCTCAACGTTAACGGTTGAGCAACACGAAATGGTTAATAGTCTTAGAACCACTACCCAAGCGGAAATTACTACCCAAAATGTTTGGTGATTTTGTAACAATGTCTTTAAAATTCACAAAAAAGTTTTCAATTCAAAAAATTGTCAGGTCTTTCATATAATAGTCAAATGTTTCAACAAGCATTATTTGAAAATTATAAATCGAAAAACTTTTCTTTTAAATAGCCTAAGTCTTGATTTTCGTGAATAAAAAACATGTCATAAATAAGTAAATCTGAAAAATACATTCGTTTAATAAATCCAGATATACTTCTAACATTTTATAAATGAGTAGGAAAATATTGGCAAATAAGTAACTTACAAAAAAGTCTTCTAGAGGTTTTTTCATTTATTCATGATTTGGTAATAAAGTGAAATTACAAGTCACTTGAATAAAGGTGTGCCTAATAAATAACTGGCTGACTTGGTGTTGGAACTTCTATGATTTCTGACAAAAAAATTTAAAGTATTTACTTAAAAAGCACATGTCTCATAGGCACAAATTAATAAATGGAAGTGTAAATGTCTATTTTGGTTTAACCCTAAAGTTTTCCAGGAAAAGCTTGCAAAGTATGTTGGGTATAAGAGCTACTTGTAAATACCTCTCAATTCAACACAAATGTTATCAAAATTTAGACACACTTTTAAATAAAACAAACATGTAGTTCAGTTGGCAACACGGTGATGGCATACACTACGGTTCGACAGTTCGAATCCAGCTATTGGCGTTGGATATTTCGTAGAGTTATTGAATTTCCCATATTGATTAACAAAACCAATTACTTATTTCACCGATGCAATATTTTTTGCAGATAAACAAAAACTGCAAAATAAAATACAAACTACAGAAATATATGAAACTTACGGTGGTATTGTGTAGGACGCAGCTTTTATTTTGTTGAACAGCTGAGTAGGGCTTGAATCGTAAAAAGGAAACTGTCCATACAGCATGGTGAAAAGAACAACTCCTAAAGCCCACATGTCTGAAGGTTTACCTAGGAACAAAGGAGACACATTCAAATTGAAGTATGTTACTTAGGAAGTAAAAATACTAAGCATTATTAAATTAACATAATGCTAGGCTATCTTACACATCTACACTATGATAACGAATTTTTTTACCAAATTATAAAATACCAACAATATCAAACTTTACGCTTTTGTTTGGGGATATTACACAGAGCGTAACAGACCACCTGCTTGGTAAGTACTGCGTAGAGAACAAATAAACGAGTTTTGACGCCCGTTTCCAAATAAAACCATAATATTTCGCACCTAAAGAATTTAAGGTATTTTTGTTCAAATCCTAATTTTATTTATTTATGCTTTCGACAAATTTTACATTTCGTATAGGACAAGTAAAATATCGATTTACAGTAAATAATATAAAATATAGAGGCACCAAGAGAAAGGCCAACACTATAGTTAGTGTACACTAACAATTAGTAAACATAAAAACACAATAACCTATACACACAAATACTTTAGAAAACCTCAACAACGATTTAACATTATTTATAACAGAAAACCTTTATAGATAGAAGAAACTGTTTTAACATCTTTTAAGTTACGGAATCCTAACAATCAAAAATTGTATTTGTCGATTATTAATGGTTCACTAGAAAATAGAAGACAATTTCATAAAGATGGAAAACAACTACACTTAATCTCATTTAAAAGATGATGTGAACGATAAAAAGTAAAAATTAATAAGGTCAAGATAAAATAAATTACAGTGAGAAGTTGCATAGCCTCTAATTATTCTTCATTACTCTATAATAGTAATCTGAAATTAAAATCAAGTAACAGTACCTATGTAAGGTTTGCCACAGAGTACATCGGGCGAGATGTAAGCAGGGGAACCTCTCTGGTCTTTCAACAAGTCCTGCTCACTTCCGAGGTGTTTCCCCAGACAGAAATTAGTGATAGTCACCTGATGTGTCCTTTGGTTCAACACCAAATTCCCAAGCTTCAAATCACGATGTACAATGTTTCTCTGAAAATGTAATTGCATACTGTTATAACTTCACAAGTCTGCAGCTTTTCATACGACGACTGTACTGTATTGATGAAGTAGATGAATTACCAGCAAAATTTAAATTTGAACACTTCTATAATAATAGAAACGTTAATGATTTTAAACTTCCCAAACAACATCTAACTTTATTTGAAAAATTCCACAATATTCCGATTTGAAATTGTATAACAGGCTACCGAGTGATTATAAAAAGTTAAATTTCAGGCAGTTTAGAGAAAGAATAAAAGATGCCAGTATTGATAGAGCACACCACTCAGTTAATGAATTTTTAGTAAGGCCTGCAATTTAGTTAATACCGCAGTTAAATTTTAAAAGTGATTATGCTAGTTAAGCCAGACTATATGTAACAATGTTTTTACTTTTGAATAGATGTTGAATTCTAATATGAATTCTCTTTCAAGTTTTATTGTAAAGGTGGGTAATTTTGTCCAAAATAGACTTGCCCAGTTTTGCATACACAGTGGAAATTCCCTTTCCTGCGAAAGAGATATCCAAGTTTTTTTAAATTATCAATTCAAAAAAATATTACCTCTTTAATATGATAGATCTTAGAAAATATTGTTCCAGGAATGACGAATGTGAAAAAGAAATATATGGTTTATACAGAGTACTTCAGTGAACAAGAATCCCATTGATCGATGCAGTAAAACAATAAATCTGAGAACATTTCATTGTATTTTTCATCTAATGTCCAAAATTCTTCTCTTCAAAATATTTACCTTCCCAAAAATTCTTTTTTATCTTGACATTTTTACCTTTTCGCAGATAATTCTCGACTAAATATGTTTAGAGATAAATAGCTTTTATCAACAAATCCTTCCAATTTCGTTTAAACTTAAAAAAAAGCAATACAATATTTTGTTCAGATTTCATTTGGTACGGCGTATTTTTGTTCTAAGGCCTACAAAACCTTTACAAACCTTATGCAAGCTCTCCACGACTTTCACCGTGTTGTACAGTATAATGGCGGCTTCTCTCTCGGACAGTTTCTTTTCTCTTATCACATAATGCTGAAGATTGATCAAGTCTGCAGTGCGTGGACTAAAGTCGTGCGCCGTCAGACAGTCTAAAGCTAGACACAACCGCTGACGCACTTTGCCCGTGTACAGTACGCCTTCAGTTGTTACTTTCTCCTCCAATGCAATATCCTAAACACACACAAAAATGATTATAACCTGTACTGAACTATGTTTTAATTCAAACTTAGTCAACAATATGAATAAATAGAATCTATAAAAGACTGCTGTGACCAAATTAAAATTTTTAAGGTACTACAGGGAAGCCATACTGTTTTCTTTTATGTCAAATCGTCTATAATACTGCCACGTACTATGTACTTTAATACTATTTCCTTCATCTAAAAAAATGCATAACAGAAAAATTGAATGGAAGTGAAATAAAAAAAGCCTTAAAACGTGGGCTATTTAAATTTCATCAAACAACTATCTATTTTATAAAGAGGAAATTTTTGAGTGAATGTTGTTTTGTTTAATTTAGCTAAAATCCTAATTATCAAATTTTAATTAATGTGTCAAACATAGCTGTCAAGGAAACATAGGTTATGTTCGATCAGTCATTTTCAAAATGGGGCATTCACTAAGTCACTGAGTAAACACTTTAAATTTAATAAACCAAAACGGTAAGCGGAAGATATGTTGGTAATTAACAAATTTAAGAACAAAATTTGGACTAAAAATTAATATTATGAGGACGTTTATAGAGATACAACGTAGTATGCAAAAGTTTAAATATTTTTTTTTACTAAGTCACATTTTATTCCATTTTAACAACTTGATAAGTTCCGGAAGAGCTTAAGAATTACTCTCCTGAACTAATTAATTACCAGAAAGAATTAGTTTTTCTCTAATTAATGACTCAAGATAGGTTGAGTTCAGCAGTGAATATATAAAGTGTAAAGTGGATTTTAACAGTGTATTTTATTCCTTCATTAATATATCCTACGACTTACACTAAGTTAAAGCCACAAACTTTAAATAAACAGAAAAGATGGAGTGGGTGTTCATCTAAATTATAGGTGAGAGGTATTTTCGAACCTAGTATTTTTACCAAGTATTGACAAGTTGGAACTCGTGAATTTGTTTAGTTCCCGTTATTGGTTTTAACAGTTACTCAGACTTGGAAATAATATTTAATTTACTTAGTTACCGCAGTTCCCCTAGACCGTGATATTGAGGCCATAACAAGGCTAACATATGAATTGTGATGTGGCTATTTTTCTTCCATCCGTACTTAATCCCTACCCATCAAACCGTTGTTAACCGCAACACTTTATTATTAACTGGTTTTTCGTTTCTCACAATACAATAGTATAGAGGAAGTATAGTGATTGCAAAAAAAAAAATTGATTTTGATATTTTTGTGGAAATATCCGTTTTGGGACCCCCTGAGTCTAAAAAAAGTGATTTTTAAAAAATGTCTGTAATATCTACATGTATACAAAGCGAGAGAGAAAACTATTCGATTGATTTCAAACAAATTTGCACCAAACATGTCAATTAGGCCTGTATAGATGCACGAAAAAAGATTTTGAAAAAAACCCGCTTTTTGGCCAAAAAACCCCCAAAAAATCAGTTATGATTTTTTTATACAAAAACTGCTTTAACGATTTTGATAAAATTTTGCTTATTTGTAGCCCTTAATGTACCCTACTATATGAAAAAAAACGCATCTTTCTAGAAATTCTCGGTTAGTTAATAATAATAATAAGAACTGATTTTTGGGGGTTTTTTTTGCCAAAAAGAGAGTTGTTTTTTTAAAAAATTTTCAAAACCTTTTTTCGTGCATCTATATAGGCCTAATTGACATGTTTGGTGCAAATTATTATGATAATAATAATATTATCAGGACTGTCCTCACAAAACCCTGCATGGCAACCCTCAGTAAGGTGTATAACCCTATTTAATTGTATGTTTTTTTTTTCTTCGTCTCCAACATACACTAGTATTGTTATTAGTTTGTCTGTGCAACTCACTGGCTATTTATGAAAGTAATTTCCTGCTTACCTTAAAGAAGCCATGATGATGTATCACATTCTCTTGGTTGTACAACAGAGAGAGCAGAGAATACTCTGTGTGCAGTAACATCTTTCCTTGTCTCTCGTCTTGGGTTTCTTCTTCTCCGCATTTTAATGTTAAAATCTGAAAAATTAGAGTGGTAACACAAAATGATCAATATTGCAGTATTATAAATTACGGAACATTTTTAAGATTATTTAGGATGTTTCTTGGTTTTGCTACTGCTTCCTTACTGCAATTCAATTTCACTACATTTCCACAATAGTTCATTAAATGAACTAACAATTTAGATAGGCCTATACATCTCAACATAAAGGTATATCTTTTTTAAGCTACCAAAATAGACATGTTTAGAAACTAAAGACATTCTGAGATTGCACAAGTTACGGTAATTCCTTATTTAGTTTTTTTTTTAATTGTGGAAAAAAGTCACTGGCTCGTATAATAGGCTACATACTGTGCTGTACTCATGAGTGTGGACCTGGAAAGAATGCAACCAGCACGACACAGTGCATTGGTTTTGCCCCGTCACTTATTTTAAATGCATTTCTAAAAACATCGGTCTGCATTTAAAATAAAAACATCTCTTCTCTTGAAGACACAAAAATTATCTTTATTAAATATTAGTAAGTATGTTTAACAATAGTATTGAAGGATGTTATCGAGGTGATCCACTAGGATTTGAAAGTCGGCATTTCTGATAAATCGGAGGGTTGATAGTTCTGCAAAACATATTAGCAACATGTCTAGTACAGCCTTGGCCAACGGCACCAGTCTTAGCGTCTGTAAATCTCAGGTCCACGCTCGTGAGTACTACACAGTAGGTACCAATTTCTTTTAATACTCACTAGGGGCTCTGCCCCTGGACGCTCCGCGTCCCAACCCCGGCTCGGCCTTCGGCCTCAGATGGCTGCTTCGCTTCGCTCGCAGGTGGAAAATTCGATAAAGAATCTCGTTAATCTTTGGCTCGTTTGTACATAGGTGACCGAGCATAAATCAGCTGTTTTATTTGGCAGCTGACTCAAACTCATTAAACATTATTTCCATAAGATTAACATGAGAAATTTGAAGGATTGTATACCAGAGCTCCTTCTCGGGTGAATAGCGGCTGAACAGATGATAATATATAAGACTTGACATATCTGTGAATGATTATGTTCAGTTTTTGATCCAAATTAGCTGTTTTATATATAATAGGTTTGTAACAACCAATGTTTGAATTGAATTAAAATATAGTTAGCATTTTTCGTTGATTTTTGTTTGTGTTTGTTTTTAGTTTGTCAATGTAACCTCAAAAAGGTAATACTCTTCAAATTTTCTAAGTAATGTTGCTATGGTAATGAAAGTAAACAAACATGATGTGTTGCTAAGTTTTTTATACGAACAGCTGTTTTTGTGCCCCTGATAAAATCAATAGAAATCTTTCTTCCATAAGATTAACATTGAAACTTTGAGGGCCACTGGGGCGTAGCCCTAATGTCCTAGGACTTTGGTAAATGGCCTAAAACCTTCCCAGGGTTAACCTGTGTTACTATGCAAAATTTAAAATCAATCGGATGAATGGTATACGAACGCAAAGTGGACAAAGAACCAAAAAAAAACCCCCCATAAGGAATACACAGCAGAAATTTGCATTTGATTATAACGTTTGTAAGGCGAAAGATACATGATTTGTAATGCTTGATGACATATCTGTGAATGATAACCTGCAATTTAAAAAAAAAAAAAAAAGGAAATCGGCCGGATAGAATGGCCGTACTGACTGCCACAAGTTTTCATAAATTCTTTTAATACATAGATTCTAAATTATGTTTTTACAATAAAGCAACAAATAGTAATAAAAAACAATATTTCTGATATTTGGACAATTGGGTCCTCTCAGTAATTTATTCTTAAAACTAAATACAAAATATTTTTAATCATTTGACTATGATTAACTTAATGAGAACACTGTTAAACTAAGTCTCAAAAACACTCTGCCTACCCAAATAGCATGTTAGTCACAACACATTATTGGTCTACAATATACCAAAACCACAATACACTAGACCTAACCTGATTGGGCAACAGATTTCAGTAAGTACATATTACATATCCCCGACAAGTCTAAACTGTACAACTTAGAACCTATCACAGTCCACCACTAACAATGCCATTTGGGATTGGATCACTTCCAAACTGAAACTGTGGAAACTGAATACATAAAGACCACCTACAGCTCTCCCGAAGACTCGTCTCTACAAGCTCTCGTCTCAACATCTTGACTTATACTAACCGCAACGCATCTTATTAACACCTCCAAAAATGTTTAAGGATAAAGACTCAGCAGTCAAAACTACAAGTACCAAACTACAATGAAATATCTCTTTAAATAAGCATCATCCCACAAGCCCAAATCTATGACATCTGACAGAACTGAAATATACTAGAAATCAAAACAGTGTAAATATATGAACCCTTCTCTGAAAACATCCTATTATGTTCTGATATGTACCCAATTACAAATATTTTCTTTTAAAATTAATGTTTAATATTTGGTGATGTATTATTACAAAATGAATATTTCAAGCTTGTGTTTGATTAATAGCAAAAGAATAAACATTTTCAACACACCAATTACCAACAACCGTAATTTTCTTAAGTTTGTAATTTTTGTATACTGGTTTTATTTATTGTTTTCAATCAGTTTTTTTTTTAATTCATCAATGGCTTTTTTAAAATAATCAAATGAAAAATCACTTGTTTGGTAAGATCCGAAATTGGATTGCTTGAGGGATGGCAACAACAGGTTTTATTAAATTTGGGTTTAAGGATATGTTACCGATTTTTAACCCCCGACGCAAACAGATGGGCGTTACAAGTTTTGTGTCAAGTGTAAAAGTGTCATCGTAGCTCCCAAACGGATGAACCGATAATGATTTAGTTTCTTTTGTTTGAAAGGCGACTTGTTCGAGAGTATTCTTAGCTATGATTCAAGAAAATCTGTTAAAATATCATTAGCTATTTATAGTTGATGCGTCGGGGGATTTTAAATTTATGATTATAATGCAGCAACATATTAAAAGGGAAGGCGGACCCTCAATAAATTATTTAAAAAAATTTTTTTTTAATATTTTTTTTCTTAAAATTTAGGTTTTTCTGAACGCAGTGATATATAATACTTGTAGGTTTGAAGTATATTAAGCTGAGAAAAAATATTTTGAATTAAAGTTTACACTGACTTTTTGGATAGTAATTTAGGAATACGGTAGTGAATTAAACATTGAAGGGTTTTGTTTTGTGTTTTTGTAATACATTTGTGATTGAATTAGGAATGGGAAAGTCCTTATTGATTAAGTCTTTCACTTATAGACTATTATCACTTAGAAACGTCTCACGAATACAGACTAACTTAGTAAAAAACCGAGCTAAGTAATTATTATAAACCTCTCACGTATTCAAATTATACAGATTCAAACTTAAGAGCAACCCAGCAAACTTCCTATAACCACTCCTAGATGGTGCTGATAAACTATCTTTTACTTTACACGTAATATTTATACCGATAGTAAAGTAACTGAAGTTTTGTTAATTTGTCAGTTTTCTTTAATCAAGCCTTAGCCTAGTGGATAACGTTGCGTCTTCCCGATCAGAAGATGCTGGGTTCGAATCTAGGCTAGGGAGACCAGATATGATATCTAGTCATATCTGTGGTTTGGGGGTAGGAGGGCGGAAGTAACGCAAACGGTGGTTGGCTCGCTTCAAAGCTGACGGGATATGACTAGATATCTGGTCTCCGGCTGGGGTTGTTTTGCATAATTTTACTAAAGTATTTATGTATGTATATGTACATTTACTAAAAAAAACCCAGGAAAACATACTAAAATATATATCAAACTAAAACTTGCCTACTCTATCAAGTTTGACTTACAATGATGTATAGAAAGCTTAAAAAAATTATCATACCTCTCAATAACTAATAAGATACAAAAATACTAATTGTTTTTAGTTTTTTGCGTTTTCCCGAAAGTTTGGTTTTTTACCAATTTTTCAAGTTTATGTTACTTTTTTCTCAGGAACTATTGAACCGATTCTTTTGAAATATTTTGACAGTGTTTACTAGTTTATTGTACACACACTGAGTTTTTTTTTAAACATATACTACATCAATAAAGTACTTAAAAAAAAAAGTTGAAAAATAAAAAATGGATTTTTCAATAGTGATTTTGTAAAAAAAATTTAAAAAAAAGTTTTTGGTAAAGAGAGCTAAAAAAAACTCAGTGTATGTCGAAAGGCCTATTTAAACTTAGTGTAAAATTTCAGCATGATTGGTGTAGTAGTTTCTGAGAAAAAGGAACAAAGGTTAACATGGCGTCTTATGGAGGTCCGCCTCCCCTTAGTAAAATTAACATTTCCATAGCCACAATGAAGCTTCATCTCTTACCTTTAACGTATAGAAATCATCAGTGCCTTCTTTCCTAGCTAGGCACTGTACTATGCTCTTGACAGGAGAAGTGCCTAAAGTGGGTCCTAAAAGATATGGTCCTGCCCGTTTCACTATATTACTTGGTACCGGTGAGCCTTCCTTGGGAACTGCAAAATATTTAAGTCTATTTACAGTAAATTCAAACAAATAATAATAACTTAACTACAAAACATGTGCTTTTACTTAAAAAGTTTCAAATATCAATTCCGGTACCTAGTTTAATATAGCTAGCCTTGATTATTGACAGCTCTGAGTTACCCGAAACGTTGGCTGTGCTCAACATACAGGCACTAGTTACACGGACAACCTCCGCATACCAAGAACGTAGAATAATGTTTGTGATCGTGGATGTCTACCTTTCACAGTCATCATTAACAACAATAAATTGTTGGCCTAGCTGTTGCAATTTTGGTACCTTTGACTAAGGATGAAAAATTAATTGTGCAAAACTCTGTGGCTTATTGTAGGTTACGTTCAAGGTAAAAAACTATATTTTATCAAGTCAAGTTGATTCACCCCCTTTTTATGAATAAACATTATTTTGATTAGTATCAGCAGACCACATGAGTTCTAGTTCATAATTTTTCTAAAAACAATCTTTTATTTCCTGTCTGATTTATATAACTTTTCTTAATTTCATTTTATATGTTTTACTTTCTCACTATACTATAGTATAGAGAAAGTATAGTGATTGCAAAAAAAATCGATGTTGAGATTTTTGTGGAAATATACGTTTTGGGACCCCCTGAGTCCAAAAAAATGGTATGTCTGTATGTATACAAAGCTAGAGAGAAAACAATTCAATCGATTTCGAACAAATTTGCATTAAACATGTTAATAGGCCTGTATAGATGCACGAAAAAAGGTTTTGAAAAACAACCCTCTTTTTGGCCAAAATACCCGACCATATGAAAAAACCGCATCTTTCTAAAAATTCTCGTTTAGCCAATAATAATAATAACTGATTTTTGGGGGTTTTTTGGCCAAAAAGGAGGTTGTTTTTCTAAACCTTTTTTTATGCATCTATAAAGGCCTAATTGAATTGGTGCAAATTTGTTCGAAATCGACTGAACGGTTTTCTCTCTAGCTTCTGTAATAATAATTTTTATAAGTTACTCTCCTACTTTAATGTATCCCCTCTCCTACTTTAATACAATTATGGAGTCACAGTGAATCTGTTTAATAATTTATTTAAATATGTTTGTGAGAAAGTATGTGCTAGTTTCTGGTACCGTTTATTTCCTTAGTGTTTTTATTATTTTATAGTAACTTAATGCTCTTACCAAAAAACATATACAGTTTCCAAATTAATTTTTTTAAATAGTCCTTTTCTTTACACTCCTTAATTTAATAACATCCTGTAAATGGAATTTGTTAAATAAAATTTTGTTTGAGTTTAGCAAATTAAAAAAATTTGGAAAACGGTTGACCCTAAATGCCATCCATGTAACTTCCCGCCAAGTTTAATTACAACAAACACTATTTTGGAAAATTTTGAACTGCCATAACTTTTGAATGAATTAACCGATTTTTATGCGATTTGCGGCAATTGATGCAGTTTTTTAAGTCCATTGAAAGAATCAACAACAAAAATTTTTCAGATGAAAAGTTTCGGAGAAATTGAGGAAAAACACTTTTTTTGATTTTCTTTCGTTTACGATATCTCGCGAATGAATCAACCGATTTTTATGCGATTTGCGACAATCGATGAAGTTTTTCGAGTCCATTGAAAGAATCGACAACAAAAATTTTTCTGATGAAAAATTTCGGAAAAACACTTTTTTTATTTTCTTTCGTTCACGATATCTCACGAACGAATTAACCGATTTTGACCGGACTGGTAGCGATCGACGTCGCTTTTCAAGGTTAAAAGCTGATTAGATTTTGGAATTGATCGGTAAAGCCGTTTAAAAGTTATTCCAAAAAAACCTGATGTGAACAATTTTTATTTCTTAGTTTTTTTTGAAATTTCTCAGAACCTACCGGTCCGAATTAGTTGAATTTTTCAGGAAATCTAAGTTTGATGGAACTCTTTAGAACGCCGTTTGGTAGGATCCAATCGGTTAAGCCGTTCAAAAGTTATAAGCGGGTCACATACTTACATACACACACACATACATACAGACAGGGTGACACCCTCTCGGGAGTGGTCAGGGAAGATTCCTAGGACCTCAAAACGTCGAGATCTGATGAATACTCGATTTTCGAAAAACGGGGTGAAACCAATAACTTCCCGATTTTAGAAAATTTTCAATTTTCTTAGCGGGAAGTTAAAAAATTTTTTTAACTTTTGTTTGTGGCAAAATTCTTTTCCTAGGAAAAGCTTAAGTCCACAGTGCTAATCATTTTGTACTTTTTAATGGGTTTAAATAAACTAAATTTGCAACAGTGGTTTTAAATTGTTTTGAACTCCTTATGACAGCTTCTAAGCTTTGGCTAACATTTTTCAGCTTTTAATACATGTGTTGGCTAAACATTTATTTATTTATTTATTTATTCATAGCAGAAACACCACAAGGTGCATAGCAACGTCATTATAATAACTACAGCTTAGTCCTATACATAACATAATAAACCCAAAATAACAATAGCAGATATAGCACCTAAAAATTAATAAATAATAAAACTCTAAAAGAACAATAACAATAGTAAAACCAACAATACAAATAAATACAGAAACAGGACTAAATTCAACAACTTAAACAATCAAAGTACCAACAGAACTTATGAAACATTCAGTCCCCTACAAACTCCAGCACATGCTCGCACCCGACCACAAGAATATGCAAGAGCTGAGGAATACTACCAGTCAATAAACTCCTCCACCGAGTAAATTCCACATGGGTTATTCACTCACTAAGCAAGGACTAAGGTAGGCCTTAACTCCGCTGTACCGGTCCCAAGCCCGGGGTCCCTTTTGGGAAAGGAGGAGGGGGAGGAGTAACACCTCATCAAAAACCTTGGTCCATCTGGCTCCGGATGGTAGCACCTTGTGAGGGCCCCTGCCTAAGGGTTACTAGGTGAAAAGTGGTCAACGGCTCTGACGGCGGACGAGGATCCCGATCCCAACGGCTGAAGAGGCGGAAGAACCGGAAAACGTGCTGCCTTGCACACGAGGGTGTGGCAACCCTAAGGCTAGGAGAAGGACACTCCGACTTCAAACCAAGGATGAACTCCAATGCAATGAGTGTGAACAATTCAATTTCCCCAGGTGGTACCCCGAGCGGGAGCTCGGCTAGTCCACCCTCTTCGGAGGCAGGCCCTTCGGATTCTGGGGAGGGCCAAGCATCATTGTCGGCGGAAGAGAGGAGAGCGGAAAGGAGTAGGGTGACAGAGGGTCACCCTGGAGGCCAGCTCACAGAGGAGACTCTGGAGCTGGTACATCAAGCAGTGGAGTCTGGGGGTCTGACCCTGGACGTCACTGCTGATGAAACCACCATCACCGATGAGGACATGGACCTCGATGATGAAGAAAGGCTACTGGCAGGTGTTGGGGAAACGACCAACACTGAGACCAGCAGAGAAGTGCCTGGAAATGCAAGAAGGAGGTCCAAGGCAGTGAGAACAGCGGCGGGGGAAGAATGGCTGACCCGCGCTGAATGGAGGAAGAAGGTTGGGTTCGTGAAGAAGGTGAAGTCGGCTGGCGGGGAGAGTAAGAGGAGTCTCTCGGACACTTCATCTTCCGAAAAGAAAAACCCGATGATGAAGAGGCCGAAGCAAGGAGGGACAGACCCCTTGACTCGGCCAGAATCTCGACCGTCGACGAGTAGGCAGGGTCAAGGGGGTCCAGACCCCTTGACTCGGCCGGAATCTAGACCGTCAACGAGCAGACAGAGACAGGGGGGTCCAGACCCTATGACTCGACCTGACGTGCAACCATCCACAAGTGGGCAGGGCGCGGGCAAGACCGCCTACAGGGACCAGCTTGTGGGAGAGAAGATGGCGATAGTCCCATTAGCCTATCCGGAGGTTAGACTCACGGAAGAGCAGCTAGAGGCCCTTCAGGAGGCTCTGATTGAGGAGATTAGTCTGGTCGAGGAAGGGACCACTCTTCAATTTCAGAAGACCTATAGAGAAAGAGGGGCACTAGTCATCACCTGCGACAATGCAGAGACGACAGAATGGTTAAAGAGAACGGCCCCCAAGCTAAGTACTGGAGGGGAAGGAGGGACTGCGGTGCGGATAGGAGGGTATAAAGACCTCCTAAAGACCACCAAGGTTCTCCTTAGGACCTCTAAGTGCTTGGCTAGGAAAGAGCCGACTGCCCTTCTTAAGATGCTGGGCAGACAGAATACAAACCTGGTCGTTGGGGACTGGAGGATAGTGGGTGGCAGGATGGAGGAGAACTTTCAAATCATCATCCTGGTCATCGATGAACTGTCAGCCAACACGCTGAGGACCAGAGGATGGAAGGTGTACCTGGGTCTTGACCAGGTGCTCCTGAAAGTCCTACAGGGCAGCCGTACTGAAGATGAGGAGAGGTAGAGTCCTTCAGATAAACCTCCAGCACAGCAGGGCTGCAACAGCGGTGCTGTGCAGGAGGTTTGCTGCAGGCAAGCTGGACGCTGTCCTGATACAAGAACCCTGGGTCAGACAGGGTAAAGTATCAGGACTAGGAAACACAGGAGGTAGGTTGGTACATGCCAAATGTGATAATGGACCTAGAGCATGCATTTTAGTTAATAAGAGACTAATCAATGTACCTGTTCTAGAATACTGTTCCAGAGATATGTCCGTGGTAAGAATGGACATTGCTGGAACTGGGAAAACCCTGCTGCTGGCATCGGCATACCTCCCGTATAACGATGGCAGAGATTCACTACCACAAGGGATCCAGGACCTGGTGGAGTATGCAGAGAGGAAGGGGTCAGACCTAATCCTTGGGTGCGACGCCAACGCACACAACGTGGCGTGGGGGAGCACCAATACTAATAAGAGAGGTGAGGCATTATTAGATTACGTTATCTCTAATAATTTAGAAATTATTAATAAAGGTAATGAACCAACTTTTGTAACTAAAGCCAGGAGTGAGGTGATTGACCTTACACTGAGTTCTGCAAGGGTGGCAAAAAGAATACATGATTGGCATGTATCATCAGAGCCATCTTTGTCAGATCACAAGCACATTTGTTTCAGGATAGGTGAGCTGAGACTAGAGCACCAGACGTTCAGGAATCCGAGAAGGACGGACTGGGAATCTTATAAGCATGATCTTGGTTTGAAGACAGGACTCATGACAGGTAAGGTCCAGGGCATAGATGAACTGGAACATATGTCTGATCGGCTCAGGGAGGCCATTGTTGGTTCCTACGAGAAACATTGTCCGTTGACACGTGTGAGGAACGTAGGAGCCGGATGGTGGACCCGTGAGCTGTCAGTCATGAGGAAGAGGGTTAGAGACCTCTTTAAGATCGCTAAGGCTGTCAACAACTGGGAAACCTATCATGACCTTCTATCCCAGTATAGTAGGATGATAAGGAAAGCCAAGAGGGACTCCTGGGGGAAGTTCTGCACGGAGATGGAGGGGGTGCGAGAGGCCTCCAGGATTCACAGACTCTTGGCTAAAGACCCAGTATCACCGGTAGGTAACATCACAAAAGCTACTGGAGAGATTGCGGTGGAACCGGGAGAGGTGCTAGAGGAGCTTCTTGTGGCACACTTTCCTGGCTGTACAGTAACTAGGGGCAGTGGGGGAGCACCCTCGTGTGACGGTGCTAGACCCGCTGCTACAATCAACGACTGGAGACTGGCCAGTCGGATAATTACGTGCAGTCGGATCAAATGGGCAGTGGGCACATTTGAACCATACAAATCTCCTGGGGGTGATGGGGTCAGACCCGTCTGTCTCCAGCAGAACGTAGATAGTTTATGGACAGTACTTTGCAAGCTATATAGGGCTAGTCTAGCAACTGGACATATTCCACGATCATGGAGAAAGACCAGAGTTGTGTTCATTCCGAAACCAGGTAAGGTAAACTACACCGATCCTAAGGCGTTTCGACCAATAAGCTTAACATCCATCCTGCTGAAGGTATTGGAAAAGATACTGCATAGGCATATATGTGATGGGGCGCTTGTAGAACGTCCGATTCACGCCAATCAGCATGCTTATTTGCCAGGTAAATCCTGTGAATCTGCGCTACATCACTTGGTGGGCAGAATTGAAGGAGCCCTGGAATGTAAGGAGGTAGCACTTGGTGCCTTTCTGGACATTGAGGGAGCCTTTGACAACACCAGAACAGAGACGATTATTGAGGCAGCCGGGAGGCGTGGGGTTGAAGATCTGCTGTGCAAGTGGATCGGGGCCATGCTTCGGGGCAGGACTGTAGAGTCTTCTCTGTATGGTGAGACTGTAGAGGTCAAAGTGGAGCGAGGATGTCCACAAGGAGGGGTTCTTTCGCCCCTTCTCTGGAACCTCGTGGTGGATGATCTTCTCACAGAACTCAACAGCAATGGAGCATACGCGCAAGGCTATGCAGACGATGTTGTAATACTAGTGGTAGGTAAGTTCGTGCCAACTGTTACGGAGCTGCTTGGGGTGGCACTGGGAACCGTTGAGAAGTGGTGTAGGAGAACGGGGCTGAGTGTCAGTCCGAGCAAGACTCTGGCAATCCCATTTACCAGACGGAGGAAACTGGAGGGTCTTCAGCCCCTCAGCCTTCAAGGTAGTGAGATCACTATAACAACAGAGGTTAAGTACCTGGGAGTGATACT
The DNA here is from genome assembly GCA_018207615.1 of Philaenus spumarius. NCBI lineage: Eukaryota > Metazoa > Arthropoda > Insecta > Hemiptera > Aphrophoridae > Philaenus > Philaenus spumarius. The sequence continues at coordinate 311,979 of JAGFPH010000764.1, read as the reverse complement.
GGACCAGAGGCTGAACTTCTGTGCACAGCTCAATCGAATAATCGATAGAGGTAAGTGGACACTCATGGCGAGCAGGCGCATGGTTGGGCGGACATGGGGGTTGAGGCCTAAGCTGATGCATTGGCTTTACACCTCCGTGGTGAGACCGGCCATGACGTATGGCGCTATTGTATGGTGGACAAGAACAGAGGTCCAGGGCGTGGTGGCGAACCTGGCAAGGGTGCAGCGGCTTGCCTGTCTTGCCATCACGGGAGCGCTAAGAAGTGCTCCAAGTGCTGCCCTGGACTGCTGTCTGGACATTCTCCCCCTGGATCTATTTATTAGGGCAGCGGCCAGGAAGAGTGCTTATCGCCTCCAATGCGAGGAACTCTGGATACAAGGCCCAAGGGACTTGGGACACGCCAGGATAACCACATTGGTTGCCAGAGATCGGGTGCTGGATATGATCTCGGACCATATGAAAACTAGATACTCTTTCTCAAAACCATTCCGGGTGGTAATACCAGACCGAGAGGAATGGTCAGAGGGAAGGAGACCCCTCCCTGAGCATGAGCTGGAATGGTACACGGACGGCTCAAAGACTAAAGGGAGTACAGGTGCAGGGATCTGTGGTGGATACCCCAGGCAGGAATGTGTGCTGCCAATGGGGGAAAATCCAACAGTGTTCCAAACAGAAATCACAGCTTTATTGGAATGTGCGAGGGAAAACCTAAGACTCGGGCACATGAATAGAGAAATCTGTATATACACAGACAGCCAGGCTGCATTAAAAGCCCTGAGCTCAAATGAGATCAGGTCAAAATTAGTCTGGGAATGCGCCGAATCCATCAAACAGCTTGCGGGCATCAACGAGGTTACACTCTGTTGGGTTCCAGGACATGCTGGAGTAGATGGAAACAAACGTGCAGATAGGCTGGCAAACAGGGCGTCAGCTTCTGACTTCACAGGACCGCAACCCTTCTGTGGCATATCCAAGACGACAGCCATGCAAGTGGTTGCCGACTGGGCAAGGATGGAACATAGTAGGAGGTGGAAGAACACTCAAGGCTTAAAGATGAGTAAGCTTTCACTTCTTGATCCATCAAGACAAATTGCATCGGACATCCTGTCATTAAGTAGGTGCAAGGCAAAAGAGGTGATTGCCCTAATCACAGGGCACGGCCACTTCAGGAAACATATGAAAAATATGGGTATCTTTACCGGAGATCCTAAATGCAGGAAATGTGGCCTGCAGGAGGAGACTGCGGAACACCTTATCTTCGAGTGTGAGAGGCTTGAGCAGGTGAGTCATAGAACCTTTGGCAGGCTGAACAAAGGACAAACAATACCTCAGGATGACCTTGTCAGCAAGATCCTTAAGTTCAACAGGCTTATGGATCTCGACAAGGGTAACTAAGGGTTCAACATCCTTAAGTGGGAGCGCAATAAGCCCAAGAGGCTGACGTGCTTAAGGTTTCGGACCGCCCACAGAAGAAGAAGAAGAAGAAGAAGGTAGGCCTAACAACGAAAGCTATAGCTAAGGCTAAATGCTAAAGACTTTGACTTATTTTTTATTCAACATATCCAATGTACGAGGGCTGTTCGGAAAGTAAACTCCGAGTTTTTTTTTAAATAGAAGTAGATACAAAATTTTTATTAGCCTATATACATCTTAAAACTACTACTTTCCTTTACTTTTCAAAATAGTTTCCCACTTATCATACCTATTAACTAACTTTGAAATTCCTTCTGCAAAAAATTCTCCCGCCTGTGCCTTGAGCCATCCGGTGACCGCATCTTTGAGCTCTTCATCGTCCTCAAATCGCTGGGAGCCAAGCCATTTCTTCATATGCATAAAGAAGTGAAAGTCGCTGGGAGCCAAATCTGGGCTGTATGGTTTATGCCTAGAAACATCCCATTTGAACTGGCACAGAAGGTCTGAGTAGCGTGAGGACGAGCATAGTCATTCAGGAAAATGATGCCAGATGAAAAAAGACCACGGCGTTTGTTTTGGATCGCTCATCGTAGGTTTTTCAGTGTCGCAGTGTACGAATCCGCATTGATTGTCGCACCACGTTCAATGAATTCAACCAGCAGCACCTCTTTTGAGTCCCAAAACACCGTTACCATGAGATTTCTGCCGAAAAAATATTGCCGGGCTTTCATTGCTGCTTTGTGTGGCAATGCCGTGTGAATCCACACCTTTGACTGTTGTTTAGTCTCAGGATTCATGTAATTGACCCAAGCTTTATCTTTTGTCACAATTCTGTTCAGAAAAGATTCTCCTTCTTGGTCATAACGCATCAGAAAGTCCAGATCCGAGGTCATTTGTTGAGTTATGTCGTCATCTGAACCATTGAGCCCAAAACTTTCGGTAGCCTAACCGCAGTCACTAGTACAAGACAGTCCTGGAAATTTGTGAATATTCTTCCGAAAGTTCTGAGATGGTGAAACGTCGGTTGTCACAAATTTTTGCATGATTTTCTCAACCAGTTCATCAGTGACCGCAGATGGTGTGCCACTTCTTTCTTCGTCATGGACATTTGTTCGGCCATTTTTAAACGAGCGCACCCATTCCTGAACAACTCCTTCACTCATTATCTTTGGGCCATACACAGCACATGGTTCTCTATGAATTGCTGCTACCAAATATTGTTTAGTGTGGAAAATCTAATGACAGCACGCACTTCACACTTGGCGGGATTTTCTATTGCAGCACACATTTTGGCAAGCGACCGAAAAACAACTAGCGCTCGGACAACCTTCACTCTACTACGGCTGGACGCCGACTGACCTGCCATGCGCATCGGCACAAGACTGGCGGCACTACCCCCTTCACTTCCCATGCAGAGAGCAAACGGAGGTTACTTTCCGAACAGCATTCGTATATAAAAGTATGGCACATAAAGAGTAAAGCTTATTTAGTGTCTGGCTCAACTACCAACTTGCTTACATATTAGGCTACTGAAATAAGACAATTACCTAAAATATAATCTAAAATACTCACTGTTTAGTTTAAAGTCAATTCCTTCCCCAGAATTTGTTGTACTAGCACTACTAGATTGTTCTGATTGCCCACAAATATCTATACTGCAAACAGGAACTTCTTGGGAGTAATCGGACTTATTGGCTGGCTCATCGTCATTGGGCCCTGACTGAAACATAGCTACTCTTCTGCGACAAAGTTGTTTTCTACTAGCTACTGGCTTCATTTTATTCTGAAAATTTTAATCACGAGGGTTAATTTTATTTTAAAATGTAAAATTAAATAAATGCTGATCTAAACCAAAAGGAAAAACTATCCTTCATTTAATAAGGGTTTGCAAAAAATAATTTTGTACTCGTAGCCTAATAATCTTAAAACACAGTGAATTTAAACTTCATTAGGTACTGATGCTAAATGGAAATATATTCACTAAAATTATTTAGGCAATACAACTAAAACTATTCTACTTATGTCTGCTCCTCCAAATATTTGTTTATTGCATGACGGCCGTTTCGACTATTTATTCAGTCATGGTCACATGAGTTTTATCAGTATCATATATATAACTTATATATGTACCTCATAACACTGTTATAACACATTTAAAAAACACATTACAGTTTTGAGAAACATTTATGAACACTGACACATTTGACGTCAGTAAAGTAACAATCACAGCTGGATAAAGTCGTGTAAGGAAAAGGTTTGTTCCTTAATAAATAAACAAAGTATCTTTTAAACGCAATTAAATGTGTCAGTATTCATAAATGTTTGTCAAAACCGTAATGTGTTTTTTACAGTGTGACGAGGTACATATATAAGTTATATATGGTAGGTACCGATAAAACGCATTTGACCATGACTGAATAAATAATCGAAACGGCCGTCATGCAATAAACAAATATTTGGAGGAGCAGACTTAAATAAAACAACATACATATTATTATTAAAAAGCTCTCCAGTAAGGTGAAAAATATTAATATATAAAACTATTCCAATAACTATGTGCGAGTACACACATTTAGGCTTTATTTGAAAAATCTGTGTTTAAAAGCATTAATATTAAAATATACAGGGACAAAAGAGCCATTAATACAATCATCCTATTAATGTTGACAGTGAACGTTCCGCAGCTTCCACTAAGCCTAACCCCTGATGTTACAAAATTAATAGGGTTTATGAAGAAACCTATTGCCCTACTAAATACAACACATAAATAATATTATTAATTTAATCATATTAACCAACGCCCACCTCTACTTCAGTTGTGTAACAGGGACCTTCCACCTTGTAGTAATAAAAATAATAATAAATACATATATATTAATAAACAAGCATTGAGTGACATTAAACGTGGTCGAGCTATATGTCAGATGTTTGGGTTAGCAGGACAGTATATACAGTAGTCTGGGAGTGATCTCATCTGCAAGAAGACCCATTTCTAAGGGGAATTCTGCTCGCCTGTGCTTTATGCATTAAAGTTAGTAGGCTATATACAATCGGGCCAACAGAGAGATTGTTTTTTAATGGTTTAAGAAATGAAGTAAACTATTCCACGTTTAGGCCTACCACCTTATTTGAAGAACTTCTTCCACCATTACCATCCTGACAGCCCACTTACGTCTGCACGAGGAATAAAGTCACACCGAAAAAGGGAGATGCACCCATAGTAGGGACACCGCTGGGGTATCCTGGACGGAAGGCCAGGTCACAGTTGGTAAGTTATTACAGCATTAGCCAGAGGTGTTTAATACAGTACAAGGTAGAAACAATTGAAAAAGATAATGATAACCAAACAAATTTATTGAAAAAAAACAAAGAGGCTAGATTAATTGATACGGTTTAGGAAAGGATTTAAAGTGTCTGTAAGATAGCCTAGGTTCAGATTTTTTTTTAATTTGGCTGAAATAAATTTCTGTTAGTAACTAGGTTTTAAAATACATAATATTATTATATACTAAATGCAATGAATAACAGCTTTACGAATTGAAAACATATTGTAAAAGGTTAGGCAAGGCCGACCAGAGAATTTTCGGGGACTGTGGCAAAACTTCTATTGGGGACCACAAGGAAAGAGTCGAAAACACACAAAGTGCTGAAGACGACAACCAGTCGTACCATTGCGAGGGGAGCTAGTATGACCTTGACTTTTATGATTACGTACGAGAATGTTTTCTTGCTCATAGGTTGGTACTTCAACCGCAATATAGTAGAGAGGCGTACTGCAAATTTGACCTCCAACTGTGTTGCATTAATACAGTAGATAGATCAGCCTAAATAGATATCATGTCTTATAAAATATGATAGCACCTATTAATTAACCATGAAAAGTTTGATTTACAGACGGTAGTCTCTATCGCCTTTAAAATATATATATTTAGCAAACATACTGTGACTAAATAGGTTAGGTTAGAACCTTTTAGGTATATTTTTTATTATTACTTTTGCATTTCTGTTGCCATAGGTTAGCCTAGAGTCGAATATAAAAGTTGCGCCGCACCAATTAATTATACTCTATTCTTTCAAATTAAAATATAAATGACTATTCTATTAGGCTATATAGGCTAAGTCACATTCCTTATTAGGCCTATGTAGGGCCTAGTTAGGCAAGTTAGGCTAAGTTGCCTTACACCACAATCTAACATCTTAAATTGGTATTTTAAGGCATATATTATTCTTAGAATTGAAGAGTTTTCCCCTGTTATTGTGGCACTGATGTGTTGTGCTTAATCTTAAATAAAAAATGAATCATCACTGTCCATATTAATAATAAAATTATAATACTTGACAACTTACATGAAAACAATTTGGAGGTTAGTTCAAAAGTTGAAGTTTAAACGACTTATTTCTTAACCTTGTTTTACTTAATAGTATTCGACCATTATTTAAGTGAATGGCTCATAAATTACAATACACTATTTACTGAATCGAAACTTTAGAAATAAATTTATAAACAACAAAACTGGATACATCAAGCAAAAACAAGACAGCTGGCTAGGTTTACGAATTGAATCATTGAACCAGTGTTGCCGTTACCAGATGCTATACTCGTAATTTCCCCACCAGCTATATAAAATTCCCCAATATAATGACTTTACCAAAAAATCGCCAATTCAAAATTCATAATACTGTAGTTAGTTTTTACGTCGATTTTTGATGAAAATGCAAAAATTTGTATATGCATATTATGCCTTGAATTAACTCGTTATAGGTGTACAAACATGTTTAGGGTGTTTATACGCCTAAGGGAACTTTTATTTTTTCACACAAAAAAGC
>JAGFPH010000764.1:254282-290738 GCA_018207615.1 Philaenus spumarius | reverse complement strand
CTATAGCCAACAAGTAAGTTTTTAAATGTTTGACAACATATCTATTACTAGTGTTTGACAAAAGTATACTATTAAACTCGTATAGTAGCCTATAAGTAAATTTACACAAGTTTATAAGTGATTTACAGGTACCAGTAAACTACCACAATTAACTGGTTTGATAAGAAGTCTAGACTAAAAACTTGTAGCTGACACTTGAAGAGCTACCAAGCCATTACTTGTTTACCTAACTAAAAAGGCACAGTAGGTCATTTATTTTACAAGTGCACCATTGTAGCAAAACGTGATCTAGTTCTGCCTCAGAAGTTCAGACACACGGGAGATTTTTAAGGAATATAAATTTCACTTTTAGTCAGTACGGACAAGTCCAAGTTAAGGGTGTGTATTACCACTCAAGTAAAAGCATCGAAACCTTGAGAAGGCTGGCCTATGATATTACATTGGTAAAACGCTCAAGCGCGACTAGAATATCGATAGTGTACACTTTCGTTTTTACTAATGCTGGTCTTATTTTTAGTTTCCGCCATGGGCGAACGACATATAAATTTGCAGAAAACTCCAATGTATAGTTAGTAAGTAACAAAATTTGCACCGATGTTTTACTGCTATCAAGTGATTCGACTGAAAATCATGTTTTTCGTCTTCTTTATAAGTGAATATCTTTAACAAAAACGTATAATTTACAAGTTGTGTCACCTACAAATTATTATTTAGATATTCATGAATGATTTCCTGCAAATTACAAAAACTTATCTTCAAAATGCAATGACAGATAACTTATTTTCAAGAGATGGGACTGTTTTGTTCTGGTATTGCACATCCTTAAACTTGTTACTGACCAGTCCACTTGAATCTTTGTGAAAAAGTTTGTTATTGAAAAATATTAATTACAATTGCTTTATATCTACAATTATTATTACTAACGAGTCTTGAAGCTATTTGATACAGCCCCCAGGTGGTAATAGTCATCATAATGCAAGGCCGTAGCCGGGGGGGGGGGTTCAGGATTCTAAAAGCATTGCGTGCTTCACACGCCAACGAGTATTTCCAATACTCAATGCATTGCGTGGTTTGTTAGAGTGAAGTTTTTCGTTGAACTTTCATAGTTTTCTTATTTAATAGATCAGATCAAGCTCACAAAAGAGTAAGGCTGTAACCTACTGCATCCATGTGTATTGCACGTTGTAGTTTAATCAAGTAAATCTGAATGACAGTATGCATGCAATGCACAGTGATGTAAAATACAATATGTTGTTGGATCCTCTGTTGTGTTGTCTATTTTATAATTTAATTTGCACTTTTTAAACATAGTATTAATTTTTACTACTAAATTTCGGTATTTCGGGGGAGTTTTGACCCCCCTAACCCTCCCCCCACTGGCTACGGCCTTGTCATAATGTATTTATTATATTTTCCAAGTTGACAGAATGTTCTGGTATATACTTTAAGACACAACGGTTGTATCGGTATACTATAGCATTATTATGTACTATTTTTTTTTTTTTTTTTAATTATTACTATTAAGGCACAATATTTTTTTTAGTTTCTGTATTATGACTATTATGTAGTTGTATTATTTGTTAATATTTTTAGAAACACAGTAATAGATATTTTCAAATAAGTTATCTGAAATAACCTTATTTGTGACAAACTATCTTCTATAATGCACTATAACATATTTTTGTAATTTTATTAGAACTGCTAAGTAACAGGAAATAATGTTTGCAAATAGATTTAGAAACTGAATTTTACTTCAGCCTTCAAATATATTCAGAAATCCATCAATTTAACTCACAGTCTTAGAAATTTTGTAAAAAGGTCATCGTAAAACTGATAAGATATTTTCGGTACAAAAACCTAATAATGATACAGTATTTTGTTTTAAAGATTTTGGTGATGTAACAGCATCTGTGTTATTTTGTACAAAATGTTTACTTAAGAAAGTAAATATTTTTTAATGTGCTTCTGTTAGGCTACTGTGTGCCTAATTAAGTCATTTATGTTTTCCAAATATCACAAATAATAAGAGGACAAGATAAAATACTGCAGAAAAATTAAATATTAATCCTTCAATTTTAAAAAAAATAACAAAATCTTAAATTTGTATCATTCATAAGTAATAAATAATGTATGTGTTCAAACTCTGTAGGTAAATTGTTTTCAACCTTACAAATGATCTTGATACGATAAGATTTTCTTATTTGACAATATCAAAACTGACTTGTCAAACGTGTTCTTCAAACTATACTTTGGATTCTACTTTCATTTAATTAGTCTGATTTCAATAACAACAGAATAAAGCTAAAACTGATTGAACAATCAGATGTGAGAAAATTAATTTGACATATTTGATAAACTTAAATGAAAATACAATTTTTCCTCTTACATAATATACTGACTTGGAAAATTTTCACTGAATTCTTATAACTTCTTGAACTTGTAAATTTCCGACGTAAACATAGACAGAACAGGAAGATACAAGACTTCTATACTATATCAGAATCAAAATTAAAGAAGGAAACAAGATCATGTCAAAAGTTGCTAAGATAAAATACAAAGGTTCATGCATAAACATTGAATTACAAATTCAATCTAATTTCAATTTAAGATGGTATCTGCTATTGTTTTATGTGTTTGAACTTTAGGCGCCTTTATATCTTGAATTTAGGGTTCAAATACTTATCACTTAACTCTTTGACCAGTAAATATTTATATCCAGCAGACCCCCTGCGGCCAGTGTTTAGTTTTTCGTTTAACTTTTTCGTCTAAACATCTAGTTCAACAAAAAAGTTTTCTGCTTAAAGTAAATCTACTGCTTAGTCGTACTGACAACTCATCTTTATGATCAATAATTTTGTTACCCAAGTATGCGTAAACAGATTTATGCATTAAATTATCATGTAGTAATTGAACTGTGGATGTAAAAATAATACCATAAACAACTCAGTAGGTTACATTAAGATTATCAGGGTTATCACGGGATCACTAAGTTTGCTGAACGGATGCCAATAACGCTGCCACAAAAAACAAGAACATGTCATTGCCACTTTAAAATAAAAGACCATTTGTATAACGTTAATTAAAAACGTTCCATATATTAAAGTCACAGCCTCCATAACAATTCTATAAATATGATAATTTATTATGGTACTAAAAAGTAAGTCTCAGGAATATACTGTTATATTTTTATACATTGATTTACTTGTTATAAGCCAGATTAAAGACATCGCAGAAGAACGAACATACTTGCCAAAGGTATAACGCAAAGAGCCTCTAATAATATTATACAGTTCAGAATTTCTCTTATCTTCTAACCTATTATAATATGGAGTCAAATGACCTTTAAAACAATAAAATTGCCATTCAAAAATATCTAAGCCTACTAGATCTATTTTCAAATATATATTTTTTTTTTCTAGCATAATGCAAGTTATTATTAAACTTGGGTTTAAAGTTAGGTATGAAATGTCGAGTTACTTCTATCTCAATCCTTTTAATTTATTTTTAATCTGTAGGCCAAGTGTTAATAAAAAGAATAAATTGTTTACTTCGTTGTTATCACTAAATCGAATAATACTAAAAACATTATATGGTCATCTGTTCATTTCTTTTACTGGAGAATGGAAAGCTACAGTTTATGCTAAAAAACAACTAAATGTTTTCTTCTAAAATATAAATGTTAACGTCTTAAAATCACTCTCCAAAAATCAACAAAACACTTCCAAGTAATATGATGCAATTTGAAACACCATTATACTCCATTACGCAACTGAGAAAGGAAGATGACATTTTTTCAAAAGATCTTTTTTCTTCTTGAAGTAACCTAAGAAAACCTTGATAGAAATAATGTTGTAGCTTTAAATAAACCCCAGAACTACAAATATAGAGTTGAATTTTAGAATAAAACAAAATGTATTGTAGTATTTTTTCTAAAACATAAATTAAATACAACCCTTGAAAATGGAATTCCGTACGATTGGGTATCGACCATAATTGTTTTGTTCTTTTGTATTACTGTTTAAGTTATGCAATTATAGTTTAGTACTATGCTATTTGATTAAAATAATATATTTTGATATCGTTAGAGTGGAAACGTAAATACATTTTAATGTAACAAGTTTTGTTTTTTACAAATAGATCAGTAATTACAATTTATTATTATGTAACACTTGAACGTATAAAATTACAAATAATAACAAACTTTGTCTCTTGTTATAAAGTTAAACTAATTTATAATCATCCTGTACTAAAAGACTACCAAGATAAGTCGACGTATTTGGTAGAACAGTAGTAATATTTTATACTATTACAGTATTATTAAAATCCATTCTCTCTCCTTTGTATTGACAATGTTCTTTTAATAAATTAAACACATTCTGCAATAAAATATCTAATGTCAAACATTATCAAATTTTGCAAAACGTTTACATCGAATCATCCGTCCGATATCGATGAACATATCTATTAAGGGCTTTGCATAAGCTGGACTAATGCCTAGTGTTTTCGTTATTAAACACTAACGTCTACGAGTGTTGGGTTAGTTTACATTATCCTCTCACATTAACGTATACTTCCCTTCCACACATACTGTACTAGTATCTAAAAACTTATACAGTCTCTGGTTTCTTTTCTTCAGCGAGCCTTGCGTTGCGTGCAATCTCCCATTTGTTTATCGCACCCAGTGGATAACACATTACTCCGGAAAGTAAAATAAGACTTCCTGACATGTAGAAAGCAGCATTATGACTTCCAGTTAGTATCATGAAATATCCTGCAACAAATATAAATTATTGTTAAGATAATTTTTCTGAAAAAAAACTACAACGTTGATTTTTTATTATTATCTGACTTTAATTAAGAAGAGAAAAAATGGCTAGTCTTTGACAGTTTCAGTTTCTTAGAAAAATATTTTGTTGGAAGATGTTCTAGTCAGATCTCATTATTACTTCCCAAATAATAAGTTCTTAAAAAAAAGTATGTCGTTTCGTTTTTTGAAGTCTCGTTTTAAGATGTATATTTTTTCTAATCTAAAAAGCAAACCCTAAAATTAAATATATTTAACAACAGTAGTATAACAAAACATTAAATTTACTAATCTGAATACTAGGCCTACATCTGAAAAAAATTCTATAATATGAAATTTTGTGTAAGGAGAGAATTGATAGATCTGCAGAATATACTAAATCGTTATCTCTATGGTAATAATATTCTATCGTATACACAAAATTGTTCTATCTTTTTATTACAGTTCATAAGTAGGACTAGATTGGATAAAAAAAATCACAAATCAACTTTGATAAATATATATATAAATAAATACCTCCACAGTCTAGATTTGTCCGGTACATGTATCGCTGATATTTTGGACAAAATAAATAATGTTTGAACGTATTAACAGTATTGCGTTGTGTGTTTTTATATTTCTTTGTGGCGACCTCTCATGAGTGATTTGACAGCTTGTACGGCCTGAGGACGGAAACTTTTGAAGGAGTTTTTGAAACCGCGGTAGCCCTTTACAAGGTGAGTTTAAGACACTAAGTTATTTGTATCAAAATGTTAATTTATTTTTCTAACGCAATAGTTTACCTGCCAGAGGAGATCCAATGACAGCAGCCACTCCTTGAAATAAAAGTAAAAGTCCAAAACCATTGGTCAGTTTCTCCAGTCCAATCAAGTCTACAATTAAAATAGAACGAAGAGATGCGAAGCAAGCTGAAACAAATGATTTTGAAGTTGAGTAAATATAGACGCAGTAAAGTTTATGGTAAAAAAAAAACAAGTTATTTCACTTACACCTAATCAGTTTTGGAATATCTAGTTGGATCATTAAAGTTCGTGTTATATTTGAAAAAATTATTTCAGGGCTGTTTTATCAACCTTTGGACCTTAAAACTTGCGTATAATTTAAATATAAAAGTCCTAAAATAGACGGAGACAACTAATTTATTAACCCTAGAAGTGGCGGACAATACACTGTGTGACGTGTCAGATTCCCGCAACTGTACGATTGCCCCGTTTTAGACAACATAACTTGTATTGAATATTTCACCCACTAAAAATCATCCAATCTCAATAAAACAAAAACCATTGGAAAGGTAATGTTTCAAATTTTTAATTTTTGTATTTCCAATTTCTTTCTAAAACGTTTTTTTACATATATAATCATCGTTTTAAAACTGTAGACTTCTAAAAAGCTAATGCCGTGAGAGAAAACACAAAGAAATTACTCAACTTTGTCACTTCTCTAAGGCTCAATACCACTTGTCAGAATTGTTTTGAAAATAATATAAAGATACCTTTGGATTCGTCAAGATTTGAACTTTCTAAATCTGCCTTCCAATCAGTCGTCACTCTTATCGTTCCGGAAATATAAAGTTTTCTGTAAACTGTAAACCCTTGCAATTGGACAGTTTTCAACCAATGAGAAAGCACAATTTGCAATCGAAATATCTATTACAATTCGATATATTTGTGTACATCTGTTTATATCGATTTAAAGAAAAAACTTCACTCTTTCGTTTCGTGTAAAGTAAAGCACATTTACTGTTACGATTTTATTCGTACAGTTGTGGAAAATACAGACAATAATTGTTGAATTCAATACGCCGAGTTCCCATGGTTTCGCTATGCGTTAGACCGGCAGACTATGAGTACGTTGAATCCGGGAGATGTTTTATTTGTTTGGTCTAATTTTGTGATACAAGTAAAACTAAGTGAAATACTTTTATAAAATAAGATTTTACAAGTACTCAGTTCAATTCTATGATTTATTCTCTACACTTTGTTATAATTATATTTCATCTACAATATTCCTAAATTAGTATTCAAACAAGGCCTAGTTTTGTTAGCAGTCTTGTAGTAGGAACATAAAAACTGGTGTTTAAAAAAAAAGAAAGAAATTTGAAACTTATATACATACAATTTTTAAACATTTCTATTTAGAACTAAATTATAAAACTTTTATACATTTTGAAAAAAAACATTAGAAGCATACATTATCATAGTTTCCGCTATGCTTTAATTTACACGATCTTACCCTAGACAGATTGTAATGATTATAGATACATTTTTTTTAATAAAATCATTTAAAACGCTAACAAAATAAACTTACATATAGCGAGTCCAAAGATAGCAGCGTAGGCGTACTGGTAGTTAGTACTCATCGATAGACCACTGAATATAGTCGCAATACCTCCAAGTGTGAGAGCAATGTTGTTGATTGTAAGTGCATCGATTCCAGGTAAACTTGAAATAACTCCGCAACCAATTCGCCCCAAAGTGTTGGTGATTCCGATGGCGGACAACAGCCAGTTGGCAACTGATGGATCCATTCCTCCGTTTATAGCTCGGTCTATTGTAAACAATCAAGTTGTAAAATGAATTATAAAATAAATAAAAATTTACAAATACATAATTAATAGAAATTTTGTTTCTTGTGAAGAGTTTTTTAAATTCTGCTATTCTATTATTTTTTAATTGATCTTTGGAGCTATCAACTTTATAAAATTATATGTACGTTTAATATTATATTATTGAGATTTACAATTAATTTAGAAAAGGACATCTAGGTCAGAACTATTTAAGGAACTATTGTCAGTAGAAATACCACCATATATTCTCAGATTCAGTTTGATAATTGAGCTTTGAATAGCATCTACATGTACAAGGTGTGGTTAGAAAACATAGGTTGATTTTTAACACCTGACGCAAACAGGAGTGTCTAACGTAAGTATCTGTGTACAGTATCTGTCTGTGGCATCTTAGATCCCAAACGGTGAACCGATTTTCATTTAGTTTTTTTTTGTTTGAAAGGTGACTTATCGAGCGTGTTCTTAGCTATGATTCAAGAAAATATGTTCAGCCGTTCGCGGGTTATAACATTTTTTTCGTTTTTCTGTTACCCTACACTCTACAGACAAACAGTGCTAGATAAGATTACATGATAACTCTACTGTATGATCATGAAGGTTTCACATCCTCAGTTCAACCATAACATTGTACCAATTTGAAGTCTTTTGTAAGACTCGGAAAATCCACTACGAAAACTTATGCTTTGTTAAAAGAGAAGTTTTTGATTGGTTTAGGTTTACAGAGGGCCAAGAAGGGATCAGTCTGGCCTATACACAACTGTTTGTTTTTTAAGATAATTTTGACAAAGCCTGTGACCTCTATGGTAGAAAATCCGGCTTATTCAGCAGATCTGGTCCCTTTTTATTCTCCAAAATCAAAACAGCTTTGAAAGGAACCAGGTTTGAAATTGTAGAAGCTGAGAGGAGAAAATGGTGGAGACCTTATACATGCCTTTAGAAAATAATTTACAACATTGCTTCAAGCAATGGAAAATTTGACCTCACCGTACGCTATGTCGAACAAAACGCTTCATCAACACCAAATGATGTTATGTTCATGCGGATGACGGATTATTGCATCTTCAAGTCAATCCAATGCTCTTCGTCAGAAAAAAAAATCACTGACTTTACTTCTTAGTGTAGGTTTACACCATCCGGTTTTCCCTCTAAAAACGGAAGAAAAGGGATAGGTTGTTCAAACTCTGCGTTTTGTTATCCCGCAGTCTGACCGTTAGTACCGCATCGTCTTGAAAAAAGATAGAGAAAAAATAAAATTCCTTCGAGATAACGAAAACGGAAAAGAAAAACGGATGAAAGCAGCTGGTGGCAACAACACTACTAGTGTCTAGCTGTTGTATCTAATAATTGCTTCTTTCTGAAGGACCCGGTATCCGTTTCACCTGACGCTTGTTGCAGTAGCTTCCTTCCCGCAAAACGGATGGAAAACGTGAAGGAAACAAAACCGGACAATTCCAACAGGCCTATTGGGATTAATGTGTTGTAAATTTCCGTTAACCAAAACGCAACGCAACGGAAGGTAAAAACGGATAATGTAAACCTACAATAAGTGTGTGTAAATTAGTTATTTTTTGAGTTTAGCGGTGATTAAAAATTATTCTACAGAATTGTATACATGGAGCCGACATGTGCTATAAGTAACCAGTTTTCATTCCAATTTTGGTTTCAGGCGTTTTCATCTAGCTTAGGTTCTATGTATGTTCGGAATAGGCGGATTTTCGGAATGGCGAGGTTCCGAATAGCAGGACTCTATTGTAATTGAAAAACTAGTTAATGTTGCAGAAAAAATATTGGGGACAATAATAAATGAACATAAATAACAATAGTATCACAGGAATTGTCAAAATAAAATGTCTCCTTACTTGCAAGGAACATAAACGGAACAAAGAATCCCATCATGGTGATGAATCCACTGATAGAGAGCAGAAGAAATGTTGGTGACTGAAGAAGGCTGATATCCAACATGGTGGCCAGAGTACGTTGGACAGCTTCAGGACAAAGAGAACAAGTGTTTTGTTCCTCTTCTAACACATCATTCCAAGTGGGAAGACGAGTTACCGACATAGTGTAGTCCAAAGTATTAGCCTGCAAGGCAGTAAATGAAAAGATGAATTAATTACAACAAAAGTACATACTTAAACATAACTGCAATAGGTAAAAAATAGATTCATAGTTACTCTTGCAGTTTAAGAAATTGCATTTCCCTTCTACTAGGATAGTGTAAGAGTGGATTGTTAATTAATATCCATATTTTTGTTGTCTTGTACGTAATTATATTGTGGCAAACACTAAGGGCAAAAAGACACTTGAATTTTCCTACTGCCATGGCAAATTTTACCAACAAATTAACTACAGATTTTCTGTGCTACTAGCACATACGAATACTATTAGGCCTATTGATCTGAGGACAGTATTTAGTTACATGCAGATTCATCAAAGAACTACAGATAAATACATAGATAAAATAAAACCTGAACACAAAATCTCACAATAAATACGTTTACTAATCTCAAACGCGTTTCAACGACAATGTCGCCATCCTCAGTGATGCACGGGCTACAGTAACCAAACTATAACTGATCTAACAGTGTGACAACGCACCGTATAAATACCTAACCAGATGGGGCGTATTTTTTTATTTTATCTAAGTTACTTTCTCACAAGTCAAGCTCATTAGTTATTTATTAGATAAATACATATTTAACCCTAGAACCGGCAGACTAAACAATTGTGTAGTTACTCCATGCCGTGACAACACATTTGTAATGCGTGATTGTATTGAATATTTCACCCACTAAAAATCTTCCAATCCCAAAAAGACAAAAACCGTTGAAAAAAAAAAGATATAAAGTTTAATTTTTGCATTTACAATTTTTTTCTAAAACGTATATTTACATACCGGTATATAATCATCGTTTTAAAATATTAGTTTTCTAAAAAGACAACGCCGCGCAAATAAATCACATGGAAAAACTCAACTTTGACATTTCTTTGAAGCTCTCTACCACTGTTTGTATTTACCACACGTTAATAAACACAAATTTTTTATCTGCATTCAAGTGAAAGTTATACTTGGAAAAATATTTACTTACAGCATTAGTTTCAATAAAATATTTTATTTCTAGATTTTGTACGGAACCTGATTTGAAGTGCCAGGAAAGATCTGTATGATATACTCCTTGACAATTAACATACCATAGTCTAGTTTATTTAATAATTAGGCCTATATGTCTGGGAGAAATCTTACGTTGACTGGCTAGGCTGTATGTTGCAAACCTAAACCATGAACATGAAAGTATTTTTTTAAAGCCAACTTCTTTATAGGATTAACAAGTGTAACATTGTTTCTATGCGTTCAAATGGCATAGTAACAAATTAGGACATACTAATGATTTCGAAAGCAAGTTATATTTCTTTTCTTTTACAGTAGATGTGATGTTATTCTTGGGCTGTTAGTTTACATATTGAGTAGAACATTATTTATTTTGGAGTATGTTCGTTTTCCTAATAAGAACACGAGTAGAGAATAAAGGAAAGATTTTAGGAATATTTTAGTTGCGGTAAAAAAAAACTGGCAAATAATTGAAGAATCTACACTTAACCAATTAGAAACAATATAACTAATCAGCATTGTCAATGTTATGCAAATGGCTCATTTAATAATTGTGGTCCTGGCACTAGACCACAAGGATTGATTTAGGTCTAGTGGCTCAAAATTTCTATGGTCACCGTCTGTGGGAGAAACAATAATAGTTACCATTAGTGTGACTAAAGAGTACAACAAACTGGAGGCCTATTTCTAGTAAAATACATAAATTTGTTTTCTATATAGGCCAGTCGGTATAGGTAATTTTAGACCAAAAGTTCTAGTAATTTACAATATGGCTGATTTTTTTTATAAGTACATTCAAGTATGTAGATTAACATAAAAAAAGTTTACCAGTCTATCGATTTCCCAAAGTCTATCGATTATCATTTTTTTTTTCGATTATCCTTAATATTTCGAGCTGGGATGAAGATAGAGAAAAATAAAAAATACCAACGTGTAGGGGAGGTATTTTTCAACAAAAAAGGTCTTATGTATTTATTTTGTCCGAGCAATGGTTTGTCAGGAAAAAATTCGAAAATGCAGGTATGTATTTTGCAGCAGGGGAAATCACTAAAAGGGGACATCCAATTCATATATGAAGCGTTGGCTCATCTAAATTGGCCAAATTTTAATATATCGAATTGAAACTTGACATAGGAGTTAAAATATATATTTTAATTATTTATGCTGAGTCTCAGCTTGTTATCTTGAAAATGACCCGATCTAGGAGTCGATTTCGATTATCGATTTTAGGAGTACCGTTTCCCGTTTCGTCAATTTTTGGAATATCAACACCAAATTTGTTTTAGAAGTTGAGTACACCAGTATAAATATTCTTAGTAAGTATGAACGATTTTTTTCTTGTTATTTTTAAAAACGAGGCGCTTGAAAATAGTCTTCTGTTTTACCTATCTCATTTTAACTATAACACTTTTGGATTCGACGACTCCATTTTCGACATATTTGAACATATTGATTTAAAAATTTGCACAGAAGTTACAAATACAATTGTTTTTTTGCTATACTTATTTTAAAAACTATATTTTCAAAAATGACTAATCTGCAGCTGATCAACTCAAGCGTTTTGATGAAAAATCTAAAAAGGTCTAAAATTATACTTTTTTAATTTACTTGTGCTTTTAAAAGTAAATAATAAAAAAGGTTTATACTCCTTGAACTTGTTTGAATCTATATATTTAACTTGTAAAAAAACTTTCAGGTTGTTATTTTGAAAATTTTCAAAACTGGAGCCGATTAAAATTAGTTCGTGGGTCCGGTACCGGTACTCCTAAAATCAAGAAACCCATTGATAAGTCAAGTGGCTCTAGATCGGGTCATTTTCAAGATAACAAGCTGAGACTCAGCATAAATGTTTAAAATATATATTTTAACTCCTATGTCAAGTTTCAATTCGATATATTAAAATTCGGCCAATTTTGAATGACCCAACGCTTCATATATGAATAAGATGTCCCCTTTTAGTGATTTCCCCTGCTGCAAAATACATACCTGCATTATTGAATTTTTTCCAGACAAACCATTGCTCGGAGGAAATAAATACATATGACCTTTTTTATTGAAAAATACCTCCCCTACACGGTGGTATTTTTTATTTTTCTCTATCTTCATCATAGCTCGAAATATTAAGGATAATCGAAAAAAAATGATAATCGATTTTTTTTCGACTTTGGGAAATCGATAGACTGGTAAACTTTTTTTATGTTAATGTACATACTTTAAGGTACTTATAAAAAAAAAATCAGCCGTATTGCAAATTACTGGTAGTTGTAACCTATACCGACTGGGCTAGTACTGTACATCCACTTTGTTCTTATGAGAACTGGGTTGTTTTTCACCAACCAACCAATGAGTTAACTATTAATCATTATTTGTATTCAAAACTATCCACTTAATTGAAATTTTACAATAAAATTTTGAGTAGTGTTTACTTAAAGTTTTGTTACTTTAAAGAAAAATATTGACTGTCTTCATATAAATTTATTTGGTTTACTAATTATATATTCAAACAAATGAATTACAAACATTATTAAACCAAGAAATGAAGTGAAAGCGGAAGTAAATAATAAGTAGCTAAAATAACAGGTTTCCTGGAATGTTGGAATCTGAATAAACTATACAATGAGCATTTTATTCTGTTGCATAATTAATAATCAAACTATAAAATTCCAATTACCACTAGTTAAAAAGTAACTCAAAATTGTTTGTCTCATTAATTTTTTTCTAAATAATTGCTACAATACATTGCTTCTATATTTACATTTATTACATGGTAGGGAGACAAGGGAATTAGTGTAATGTATTTTTAGTAATGACATAAATTGTCAGATTTAGTATTGTTTTACAACACTAATATGATTCTCACACATTGCTTTATGGAAATACTACAAAATTATCTTGCATTTAAAACAATAATATCTCACTTTGTTACATGTTCCGGCAATTTATTAGTTCAGTAATAAAATCAAATATATTCATGATTTTAAAACAAACAGAAGTACTGGAAGGTTATTAAAGTCAGCAAGAACACAAGATGAGGTAAAAACATTTCTTACAATATTACATTTACATAATGTGTTAAATGATGTACATTTTGTAGCAATTTGTAAATATTCTTCCACTTACATGAGTAGTGAATTTTGGAAGACGGCTTAAACTGGCTGCAAAAAAGATATCATCCCTGTATAGAGGCCGAACACCGGATTCAACTTTAGACATAGTGTTTCTACGACTGCGAGGACCGCCTTGACTACCCACTGACGTAGTTCTAGGCCGTGAGTGATAACGAAGGCTGATACTGTTTCTCCTTAAAGCGGACGCTTCCAAAATGGCTGCAGCTGCGGAAAGTCTGCGCAAGTTTTGCCTTTTTAAATAAAACGTGTCTTCGTATAAACGTCTGGATAAAAGCGCGTCATCGGGATTATCGCTGACAACTTCATCGTCGATAGTGATTTTCGGTAGTTTTTGGTTCAGTTTAAAATTTTCTGGGTTTATCTGCGCAGACTTACGCTTTTCCTTGTAAGTGGTCACGTCGAATCTTCCCTTGTTCTTCGTCTTCTGCGGACTCAGATGCACCGAATAATCTGAATTCATCAATTCGTTCATGTTGTTCGTAAAGTTGAGCACTTCTCTAGCCGTCGGGTATTTTAAATTGTGATTGGCTCTCAGAAATCGGTGCAGTTCTCTCGGCGCTTCGGCGGTGATGCTGACTTCGTTGTCGAAACTGATTGTCGAATCCGCCCTTCTGAGTTCTTCGCGGGCTAGTTTGATTCTCATCAAAAGTGGAATTTTATTTTTCGCTTCTTCTTCTTCTTCCTCGTTCTCAGTCTCCTCTTTGGTTTCGGACGACTCATCATCTTCCGTCTGTACGGTCACGCTGATCGGTTTTAACGGACGAAAGAGTGCACCGAAGATTGCACAGTTAAACACAAGACCTAGAAAATCAAAATTATTCATTAATATAATATTATATTAGTGAAAAACTTGTTAATAAAATATAGCTTCAGAAACTGTACATAATTAATTATACAAATTAGTGCAAGAATAAGTTTCTAGAAAACAATGGATTACTCAAAGCCTGTAACTCTTCTAATATCTACTATTAGTAAACAAGATTTTCCTTCCTGGAAATTAATGATGGCAAAATTTTACATTATTATATACAATAAATATAGTATTGTAGGTACATTCCTCGCTGGGTGGACGTACATGGTAATTCAATAAGAACTGTGGAAAAGAAAACATTTGTTTTGTTTTGGTATAAAATATTACACTATTATAAACAAATAAGTCACTATATCAGTTACCAAGTTTTTTTGGTTATGTTAGGTTAGGTATATAACAATAGTACAACTGGTACAAAATGACTACAATAAAACAAGGAAAATGTTTACGGTTAGTTAGAGTTTGCTCAAACGGGAGCTTTTTGGCAAAACGTTTGTCTCATATTCAAAAAGAATACTCCTTACATTAGTTACATTCGGATCTGCGAAACAAATTGTGCAAGGCACTTCAAAACTACCGGTAGTTTATTACTGTTCTAATATTAGTATACGTTTATGTTCAGGAAAAAGTACGGGCTGCCCACACACTTTGTAAGAAGCAATAGATAGATTTTGTACTATGTATGAATGTAATTCATTTGTCAATACATACTATAGCAGTCGGGACATACAGGTACCCCAACCTATGGTATGATGAATCCTACACCTACATTCTAAGCTTAACAGATTGCAGGTTGCAATCTTAATGATATCCTACATGAGATTTGGATTGGTTGAATCGAAAATTAGGGTTCCAAAAGTTTTCTCTGGACTCCATATTCACCAGCCTCAACTCTCAAATATTTCTGTATGGGAATGTAGTCTACCAAAATCCATAGTCAAAAAACTTACGCCACATCAATAGAGAATTGCTGTTAATATCAGAGGTTATATTGCAGAGTAATTAGGTGGAGTTAGATTGCCGCTCGGAAATTTGCCGAATCACTAACAGCGTTCATATCAAGCACTGGTAATGTTCAAATAAATTTGGTCGGTTTAACTGTTTGTGTCTATTTTTGTTTGTTTGTGATAATAAATAAATTGTATACAGTATTTCATTGTTTATACTTATAATTCATAATGAATCTGTTCCTTTAAACAATTTTATACTGAGAAATCAATTTGCCTACACTAAAATAAAATACACTACTCTACTACCACTGACATTCTAATGCAATATTAAAATTACTCTTTGATTATACAATTTTACTGTAATTAAGTTATTTTGAATTTATATATGTGTTAACTATATTTACCTGCTTGAATAAGAATCGCTCCTCTCCAGCCGAACTGTTTGATGCAGTAAGCTGTGAACGGAGCCAACAGAAAGGTACCAATACCAGATCCGCACACTGCGATACCGGTCGCTAGAGCTCTCCATTTCTCAAAGTAAAAACCAGTAGTTATAACAGCAGGTACGTAAATTAATCCAAATCCAATGCCTATAGAGGACAAATGAAAAATGAATCCAATGGAACGGGATATTTATAAACCCTTCTACAAAACATCACAGTTTCCAACCACCTTTATACTGTATCGGACATTCTATTGGGAACCACATTATCATAGCATAGGAAAGAAGAAAAGTCACTTACAAATATTGTTAGTAAAGTTCTTAGCCAATTATGTATGTTCTTAAAAATTACAAGGTAGTATTATGCCCTTAAAAAACAAAAATATTATTGCTAATAGTACATTTTTTAATCTCATCAATAAACAAGAAAGAAAACACATAAGTTTTCAGAAATTTAAATGTAGAAAATTGTTGTGTGTTTTGTATGAAGGAAATAAAAACATATTGTCAGAGATACATTTTTAAACACATGCATTTTAAAACTAATATTTAATGAGTTAAATAATACTACACTGACTAGATAGATACAGTGCGGCCAAGTGAGTTCTTGTTTTTTATTGATCGGCAGCCATGTTTACCCTAAATTCTTATCTGTTTATAACTATTTGTTATATCTTTTTGCACGAAATAACAGAATACACTTTTTAAGAAGAAACACAATTTTTATTATTTCATCTATACTTATAAAAGCCAAATACCATTGATTCATTGGACTCATTGACTCATCACAGTTTCTCCAAAACCACGAGGCCTACAAACATGAAATTTGGCACTAATACTCTTTATAGGCTCTAGACGCGCACTAAGAAAGGGATTCCTAAAATTCTAAATTTTAGGAGGGGTTTTGGGGGGTCAAAGTTACTAAATCACGATTTCTCAAAACCTACCGAACGGATTGGAATGAAATTTGGTATGTAGCTTCCTCTAGGGCCATAGATGCTCGCTAAGAAAGGGTTTTATAAAATTCGAAATTTTAGGGGGGTTTGGGGGGGTCAAAGTTACTAAAAAGAAACACCAAACTGATTGGAATGAAATGTATTATATAGCTTCCTCTAGGACTCTAGGTACTCGCTAAGAAAAAGTTTTAAAAAAAATCAAAATTTTAGGGGAGGTTTGGGGGGGTCAAAGTTACTAAAAATTCCCATAAGAAATACACAGTGTAATATATTTATTAATATAATATATTTTTTGTTAATGTACATTTAACTTTGATTTGTCTATCCGTGCAAAGCCGGGTCGGGCCAGCTAGTTTCAATATAAATATCAAACTGTGACATTAAATCGCATGTTTTTCCCTTTATAAAAAAACAAAGAGGTAATTTCTCTTATAATTACAAAAAGATACAACACTATTCTTTACATTATACTTCTGACTAGATGAAATTATATTTAGGTTAAACATGGCGGCCGATTCCGTATGGCCGCACTGTCTCTATCTAGTCACTGTGAATAATAATACTGGTTAATGTTTTAAAACACAAAACAGCAGGTGACAAAATTGTAGCAGACAACCTAATCTAACTTTTTAAGTCATCAGCCTCATAGGCTAAATGTTGAGAAAAAACTTCCTTCTCATGCAGGTGTTGATTTATTAACAAACTTAAAGATTATTTACAACTGGAAGTAAATTTCATAAAATTCAAAAATAACTTAAGACAATTTCTGTCGTCAAAGTAATTTTACTCGGTAAGTGAGTTCATCCATCATATGTTTTAGTTTGATTTTTTGGTGGCGTGTTTTGGCTATATTGTAAAATCTAATTCGGTTTAGTAGTGGCTGTGTTACATTCTAGCGATGGTTAATGTGATAGTGGTTTGTTATTACCTTTGTATATTATAGATGTTTCATTGTAATTATTTCTGTATATTATATCTTTTAACCTGGCCAAGCAAACTTTGTTTAAGCCTGGATATAGAAATGAAAGGAAAGTATGCTTATTGTATTTTGACCTGAAATATGTTTGGGTTGTTAAGCTTTTGCTGATGTTTGTAATTCAGGTTTTGTTGTTTTCAATCTGATATCAGTTGTAGTATTGTAATTGACTATTATTGTAATTTCATTAACTTTGAATTATTTAACTATACATATTAATTTTTTATATGTTAGCATGTTAGCAAGATTTGATAATTTGTTCTGGCCAAACAATATCTTGTAAAACGGTAAGGAAATAAAACAAATAAATTTATAATGACACAAAAACAGGGTAAAATGTGTTTATTACAATCTGATAAGGTTATACGTTTTAATAACGAAATCATCAAAAACCTGACGGCCATTCTTGGAATAAACCAATTATTTAGTTGCGCTTGTTCACTAAAATCAAAAGGCAATGATTCAACAAAACACTAACCAAAAGTTGTCTCATCATGTCCATGAAAACCCCCGATAAGATCATCTTCAGATCCACAGAAAGTTGTTTGTTTATATGAACTTCATTTTGTAAACAGTATACACATAAACACCATCCTACACAACAATAATAATACACAATTTTTATGGAACTGAAGATGATCTCTTCGTGTGATTGAAACAGGTAATCACAAAATAGTTCAAGAACTGACAATTGTAAAGGTAAATAGCCTATTTACAATATTGAAATATTAATTAATGAGGCTCAAATATTGAAAGTGAATAATTTATTATTAGTTTGTAAGTTGAAATTTAACAAGTCCAGTTATTGCTTTTATCTAACACAATGTTTGGAGAAAACAATAAAATTGGTATGCAAAAGATGTCTTTTTATGGACCCGGAAATGATTCGCTATTGCTTTATTTTAGTATCTATATATTATATAAAAGCCAAAATCCACTGACTCACTGACTCACTCATCACGATTTCTCAAAAACTACCGAACGGATTGGAATGAAATTTGGTATGTAGCTTCCTCTAGGGCCATAGGTGCTCACTAAGAAAGGGTTTGAAAAAATTCGAAATTTTAGGGGGGGCTTGGGGGGGATCAAAGTTATTAAAAAATGACTTCTTCAAAACTAGGTACCAAACGGATTTGAATGAAATTTGGTATGTAGGTTCCTCTAGGGCCATAGGTGCTCACTAAGAAAGGGTATGAAAAATTTCGAAATTTTAGGAGGGGTTTGGGGGGGATCAAAGTTACTAAAATCATAATTTCAGATCTTTTATTATTATGACAATAGTGCTTTTATTATTTAAGATCTATATATATAAAAGCCAAATACCACTCACTGACTGAACACTTAAAAAGAATACAATTACGTTAGAAAGACTGAAAATACCAACCACCACGGGCAACGCCGTACGGGTCAGCTAGTATAAGTATATACTTAGATTAAATTAACAGACACGATTCAGTGAGTGTATTGAAAAGTTAATTTTGAAGTGACTTGTGGTTAAAATAAGATTCTTATAAACAGGGCACTTGCCTGATAGAGAGCTTGTTTTACACATATGGGTGTTTAATGTTAATTTAATTTATTTTATATGGTTGCCTATCCCATTTTAATTATTAAATTTTAAGGGTAGTTATAAAATTTCATTACCTCGACTTAAGTAATCGAATTGCAAATGGTTTTGTATATCACTTAAGAATAATATTATTCAAATTTAACTCCATAGCTTGTAGGAATTTAGTGTAACTTATTTTTATTGTATAGGGGTGGCTACCTTTTTTAAATCTCTTTGATTGTAGTGACCATATTCTCTAAACAATACTGGTACTATATGTGTAAATTGTGAAATTTGTTGATATTTGTTGACATTAGTTGAGTAGTTTTTGAACATAGAAAAAGTAAGTGTATAAAAATGATTTAATTTTAAGGGTAGTTCATTTCATCCCTTTGACTTAAGTAATCGAATTGTAAATGGTTTTTTATATCACTTAAGAATAATATTGTACAATTTGAATTGTATAGCTTGTAGAAAGTTCGTTCAATTTATATTTTTTGTATAGGGGTAGCAAACCCAATTACAACCCCTTAGATTGTGGGATTTTTTTTATGTGTAAACACTCTTTGGCATTAATACGGATAATATGTGAAATTTTTAGTAAAATCTGTCGAATAGTTTTTGAGTCTATAGAGGACAAAGAAACATTAATTTTTATACATAGAGATGTTCATATAAAATTAATTATTGTTGTACTTTTTAATTAATTTGAGTACAAGAATTTAACAGTGTGATACAATGTTGAGTAACCAATTTAGTTTAATTGAAACTTTATGTTACAGAATTAACACCTGATTAAATGATTATTACTACAAACAATGTTTAAAATAACACAACCGTCATATATTTTCGAGATAACCCTGTTTTTGATATCTTCCACTGCAAATGAACGGCTACAGTAAATTTCATAATTTAAAAAATCATAAAATAAGACAATTTTAGAAGTCTTTTTTATAAAATATACTGGATACAAAGAAATTGGTTCAGTAGAACTTTAGTAAAGTAATTTCAAACAATTACTTTTTCGGTTAGTATATTTTAATTCATTTTACTGTTATTGGCATTACCAAGAAAACGATTAAAATTCATTTCATAAGAAAACACTTTTATCGCTAACATTTGTATTAGAGACTTGTCATTTCAACATCATGATTTAATTAACCGTAATTCTGCACCAAAAACTGCATCATACAAACAACGCACTTGTTTATGAGATGATTTTATTATAATCACTAATAAGTATTACTTGTAAAAATGCTTTCATATTGAACTCACCTCCTAAAATACCATAAGTTATACAAAGGAACTCGATACTAGTAGCAAAGCTGGAAGCGACAAAGCTCAGACAAGCGACCACAGCGCCAAGGATGGTGACCTTACGGAAGCCGTAACGAT
The DNA here is from genome assembly GCA_018207615.1 of Philaenus spumarius. Lineage (NCBI taxonomy): Eukaryota > Metazoa > Arthropoda > Insecta > Hemiptera > Aphrophoridae > Philaenus > Philaenus spumarius. The sequence continues at coordinate 270,052 of JAGFPH010000764.1, read as the reverse complement.
TGGCCAACGCACTCACAAATGGACCTGTGACAGAATAAAAAAAAATTACTTAAAAGATAATGTTTTTCATAATATTACTCTAACATTGCACTTATGGTAAATCAGTTGAACATTTTCTGACGGAAACGTAATACAAAAATCTCTTAGTGAATGACAAAACACAAGAATAAAACAAATATAGTCTATTATATATAGTATCCCTTAAAAAGGTTGCTGTTTTGCATTGATAAGCTGGGCATTTAGGAAACTCTACAAACTTTAACTATATTCTATGGATGTGTAAAAAGATTCCTCCAAAGTTCAACTCTTTATGTTCAACAAAAATAAAATGGCTGAATAACAAATAAACATGTTATTACTAGAGGTAGCTTAATTAGATACATATCAGAAATACATCATTCAACAAAATACTATTTTTAAAGCAACAAACTTTATCTAGGCCTACCTAACTATGCCGAGGGTGATTTTTAACTCGGTAAATGTGTACAATTATAAGGATTATGAAACTGTATGAATATTTATTAAAATTTTGTATTTGTGTATGTTATTATATATTTAAAGAAAGATAAAAATATTATCTTTTAATTGCTTTTTATTTCATATTGATAGATCAAATGATTTAGAAGTTATTACAAGACTTATATTTACTAGTGGACCGGGCAATGCTTCGCTATTGCTTGATTTACCTAACCTAAAATTATATTCAGTTTTTGATCCAAATCAGTTGTTGATCAAAATCAGCTGTTGATCAAAATCAGCTGTTTTAAGCTTTTCATACGAACAGCTGTTTTTTGTGCCCCTGATAGAATCAAAAGAAATCTTTCTTCTTCTTCGTTAAGGCTAAACATCCCTGAAAAAGTTGTGTTTTTGGCCCGATAGATGGCAGCACCTCTACGGCAAATTTGTACTACGAATAATTTCCGTAATTATTATCCGATTTTTGTTTTGTAAGTTATTTTGTAAATGATATGAATAAAACATTCACGCTATTGTGATGTTTTTTTTTTTAAATTTATTTATAAAAAAGTTTTATACAGATTTTTTTTCTGTAATATTTTGTTTAAATCGCAGGTAGTCATTTTGTAAATATAAATTTTAAAAGAATTTTGCCGTTTTCAGATATTAACTCGGTCAAATGGTCGTATCGGAATCGTTTTTTAAAGATATTACCATTATTTCTCTCACGCTCCGGTCCCCCCCCCCCGCCCCGTCGCCCCCCCCCCCCCCCCAGCACAACCCAGCCAGCCGCTCTGCCCGGCCCTGCAACTGTAGCGTTCGTCAACTCACTCACTACTCGCATTCATACTCTGGCCGGACACACTTACTAGACTAGACTACTGATTACGACAGGTGTTTGTTATCTGTTAAAAAGTATTTTCTGTAAGTCGAAAAGAGACATCTAGAATAAATATAGAAAAATATACAGTAGTTCAAATTAAAGGAATTATGAAAGTAGGCCTATATACAGGTTCTTTGGCCATACATTATTCAATAACACCAGGGTATGAATAATATTGCCCTATAACGTTAGTTATTTGTTTCAAATAAAACTTATATTTTAATACATGAAAACGAGAAATAAATAAAAAATGAATAGTGCAAAATACCATTTATTTAAAGTAAGCCTGAGGTGTAAAAAATAAAAATAAAATATAATATAATTCAATCTGTTGCATGTCAAGGTGAAAAGTTCTACTTTAATAATACCGGTATGTTTAGCAGAGTAAAAAAATGTAGGGAGAAAAATAAGAAGCGCAATAATCATCAATATCTCAGATTTCGCTGGGATATTAATTTATTAAATATCATATTCTGAGAGGTGACAAATTTAAGAATATTTTTGGCAAATTACAACAACCTACAGTAGCCCAAAGGACATTTTACAATTCTTTACGAGTTTCCACTAGCATTTGATATTTTTGAAAAATGAATGAGCTTATGAAGTTCCAAATTGTTAATTCTAGAATTTGATTTAGCGATTATTTTGTATTTATTTAAAGTTTTAGGCCTATTCTATTAATTCTTGATAGGGGCATATATAAGACTGATCTTTAGTAAGTCTAATTCATAATAGGCCATAAGGCATGGTATAAAAAGTTCTGAACTATATCCATGTAATGTATTAAGTATATATATTTGTTAAATATAAGTTTTTTATGAAATATAAGTTTTTATTTCTTATAGTGATCAAAGAAAGGTTTCAAGGTGAGGTCAATTATACTTCTTGTTGTTATTTGACACCTTATTATTATATAATATATGTTAAAATTCTTAATTTTAGCAACAGCGTAACACCCGTTACATTTTAATGTAACACCCGTTACACAAGATTTAATTTTATGTTTAAAAAAATTGAATGCCAATATCAATTTGAATTACAGTATCATTACATACATTTACTGTGGAATAACTCATATTTTTTTCACAATTTTACAGTTTTAAAATTCACAGAGTTTTAAGAACATTTACATGAAGTTCAACTTCACTATCCATTTTCAGTAACACCCGTTACACTCCTTTTTTCTATATTTTAGGCTAACAGTTAGCCTTCGTTGAAAGAAGAAGTTGCTTTTTAGATTGTGTTGTTCCTCGGCGATCCATTGAGAAAACAAATGTTAAACGAAATAATGTTCTCAATAACAATAATTACAAGACGACGCAGTAGTACAACAAATAAGAATCGCGGGAGAGCACATGGATGGAAATGCGGGAAACCGTCATCCAACTGTATACTACAAGCAACATCCGAGACGCGTGGTGGGGGGATTGGTGGCGCAAGTGAGTCACAGCGGCACTGCACCTGCTTCGTGTCACTCTCGCGTTTGTTCTCATTACTGTAAATGTATAAACAACGATACCGACTAAACCAGCCAGGCGATTTTAAAAATTAAAAGTGTAAAATTAATTAAAAACTATTGTCTTCAAAATGACTACCTGCGATTTGCATTTTTCGTTTTGTAACACAATTATTTTATTATTGTTTTTTAAACCAGCAACTTAATTAAAATTTAGCTTCATTGGCGTGAATTCTAATCTTATTTCGTTCACAAATCAGTTTTGCAAATGAACATCGGACGAAAATTCCACAAATAAACACCAATACAAAATGGCTCCATTTTGGTGCTGCGCCGTGGTGGCAGAATTTGGAACTAATCCTGGGATGTTTAGCCTTAAGATTGACCTTCCATAAGATTAACATGGCAACTTTGAGGGCCACTGGGGCGAAGCCCTTAACATACATTGAGCTCATTTTAAGGGAAGCACAACTTCAGAGTGAGCTCTGTAAAATGACACCAAAAACATCAAAATCGGTTAAAAACTCTAGGAGGAGTTCTACTCACAAAATGAACCCTAGCAAATTAATTATGTATAGATAGATAGATTAAAATATAAACATAACCCCAAAGGTATAGGTAATCTATGCTAGGTTTGTGTATTACAGATGATGGGTGAAATCAGCTGTTTAGATGTAGGAATGTTTCCTAAGCTAAAGGAATATGTATCTTTTCTTTAAATTTGTATAAAAAATATATTTATGATAAAAGGTTGTATTTATTCCTATTTTATTTATATATAGTTTATAACCTCAAAGCAAATATTATATAACGTATAGCATACATCAGTTATTAGCTCATATTTAAAAAAATCTACTTCACAAGACATTATAATGATTTAAGTTGTAAACATAAAATCAAACCATCAAACTATACTATACACTGGGTCTTACAGATGATGGGTGAAATCAGCTGTTATATTAAACGTTACTCCACGTATGCTAGTAAGTACACTCGCTTTTATAAGAGTTGATTATTCAACAAAATGACTTCATTTGCTCAACCATTAAAAGTTATTTCATTTGTCGTTTGCAAGAAGGTGCTTAAAGATTTATTTGAACTGATGGACACGAATATTTACTAAAAGCGACGGAACAAAAATTAGTCTTATAAGTTTTTTGAACCGCTGAATTGCAGTCAATAATTTTTAATCAGCCTAATTAACTCATCATCATTATTTGCTAAAGAGTTTACAAATAAACCTTTCTTTTAAAAGCCCTCATAAATCATACAGACTCAAATAAAGCGATCTTGGACGCCAAGATCTAAAATTGCTTTTCACCACAATCGCATGAATAATAACGTGTTTGTTACCAAGCCATTTTGTATTTGTTAAACACAACAGTTGAAATGCTAAGGAATATCCTTTACATATCTATGGCACATAACTGAAAAGTTTCAAATTTTTGGAGTTCCATATACACTTATATAAATCCTCAATTGCAAATAAAAATCCAAAAATAGCAACCTCTTCATGAAACACCCATTTTACAAAACTATTCGAGAATAAACTGTGTAAGTAGTCTTGAATAAGTGACACAAATATTGTTAAATGTTTGTAGTTTTATTGTTGTCATTCATTTTATTGTTATTTATTATTGTATTACACTTAAATTATGCATGTACAGTATTTTCCTTTACACTTACAAAATCCTTATATTAAAAAAATTACAAAAATTAAAAAAAAATAAGTTATTAAAATGTTGTTTATGAATATTTACTGACATTTTTCAAAAAGAACTAAGAAATCTATTCCAATGAAGCAAAGTGTAATAATCACTTTTTAAGCCATTTTTATCACTTTTTTAAGCCATCTATTGTCTATACTATGTTAAAAAAGTAAAGTTTGTAATCTTTTTATGATTTAATTATAAAACTATTCATTAAATTCTAACAAACCTTTCCTGGCATTTCAAGCATTGTCATTTAAGTAACTTGGGCCTTCTTTAGGGGCACTTTTCCAAATTAATAAAGGATGATATGAAAATATATTGTGAAGAACTGCTATTTGAGTGCCTTTTGTTCCATTGCTGGCTGAAGATAAACTTAAACAGTAAAGCCTAATAAAAGTTGGAAACGATTTCATGAACAAAAATGTCTGCGAAACCATTTGTCTATCTATCAGGGTTTTCTTGTCAACATTTAAATTCTGTTTAGCAATTTTAGTTTGCCACATAATAACGTGAAAGAGCTAGCTAAACCATTTTAAGTAATCTATGTAAAACATTTAAATTTAACCTAAAAATAATTTCTGTTCAATGTAAAACCGTTTATTAAAAGTTGGCATAATACACATTTTTACAGGACATAATAAAAAGTTGGTATTCTGCCTATTTTTCAAAAGTAGGCAGTCTAATCATTTTTGAAACTTTATCACCCTGCCCATGTTCTAAAAAACCTTACTTATTTTTCATATCTCGGTTATATATGCTAATACTGTATTTACAAAGTAGATAGTCCACAATTTAAATTTGGAGGTAGGTGAAGGTTTAATGAATACACAGGGCTTCATTAAAGTACACCCTCTCTTCAAATCACTTACCCGCTATTAAATAGAATCCCGACAGAAGAGAACCAACGAAAGCCACAGTAGCTTCAGGGGTGTTGAAGGTTTTCGCCATATCCGCAAGGAATACACCGGCAGAGTAGACGATCCCATCCACGAAGAAGTTGCAGCAAAACGATGCCGCCACAATGACCCATCCCCAACCTCCATCTGGTGGTACCGTCACGTAGGTAGTGACAGTTTGTTCTCCCAAAGCATCCTTCGAAGGAGGATGAGCTCCATTTTTCTTTTTAGGGATGGAGTTATCCTGTTTTTCACTTGTTGTCGTCATCGGCAAAAGATTTATAGAAGTTTATCTGGAACAGAGAACTAATAATGTCAAATATGCCACAGAACATTTTTGTAAACATATCTTCAATGGTAACAAAGATTTCAGAAATTATTATGTGTAACATTGTTTATTTTGATAACTATTACGGTGTTATAAAGTCACAAAATTATTACTCATTTCACACTTTTAAAGACAGGTACTCAATATCATTATTTATTTCAATTTGGTATAAAACGTAATACTGTAATCTAAATCAGCTTAAATAACTCAAATGCTATTAGCCTAAATAATGTGTATGATTTGTTTAAGTAATTTCCACTCAAGATTGCAATATGGTATCGAGTGTTGGGGTCATTCGTCACTAGATAAAGTGAAACTGCTTACTTCAACTCAAAACTATTTTACCTAGATTATCACCTTGCAAAACAGATTTGCATCAGCTTTTGTTTTATTTAAAAACAAAAATACTGGGGACGTTCTACAACCACCGCTCAGGACCACTATTGGTACTACACTGTGAGCATGACAAGACCTGAGGGGTATTAATAAGTACCCCATATTGTTTGACAGCATTTGTAGAAACAATAGCTGCATATCTGTAACTAAAACCATGACACTACAGTATAGAACTTTATTACTTTAGGGGGAATATATTTTGTGTGGAAACGAGATGGTGAATCCGTGTTATACACTGGTTATAATTACTGAAAGTGTTTAGTGTTTAAGAATGAGCTTTGATTTTTAAAATGCTTATGGTTGTTCGTAAACCAGACATAAGGGTCGTTTTCGTTTGTCCTGCAGAGGGGCAGGATCTGTGATGATTTGTTGTATGTGTGTGTGGTGAGAACCGTGGGCTCTGTGCCTGAGTGAGTTTGTTAGCTTTAAAATGAAGTCCTCGAGTGTGGAAATTTTGTGCCCTTGAAAGATGGTTACGTTCGATACGTACCATGGGGAGTTTGTGATTAAACGGAGAGTTTTATTTTGGAAGGAGACCAACCTTTTCTTCCAAGCAACAGACAGGAGAGAATACCAAGATGGAGATGCATACGTGAGTACTGGGTGGATGTATGTTTTGTACATGGACAGCCTGATTCGAAGAGATAGTAGGCTCTTAGCCTTAATGACTGGAAGGAGTCTGCCACGGACAGATTTCGCCCTTGGCAGTGTTTGCTTGACGTGACGGGACAGTTTTAGTTTAGAGTCAAGAGTGATTCCAAGATATCTGACATGACAATTCCATGCTATGGAGGATTTGTTGAGAGTTAGTTGGGTGGTCAACGTTTTGCAGAGAATTGGATAGTTTGTGTTTTATCTGTGTTTACTTCAATTCTTAACTTCCTGAGTCATGGCTGCAGCCTATCCAAATGTTGTTGAATGACTGACGAACATATTCCAGGTTAAGCGATGTGATTGGTACTACAAGCGTAGTGTTAGCCTACCATCATTGTCCTGAATTAGCGATACACACTTAACAACACCGTTCGTAGTGAAACTATTCTAGGACGTTTAAATGAAGCTGGTCTTCTCTTCAACAGTCCTATTATACTACCAGCTTTGTGCAGTGGAAATCGCGCTGAGAGGCTTGCACGGGCAAAACAGCACTTTGATTGGTCTTTGGATGATTGGTCTAATGTGCTACTCACATATGAATATCGCTTTCGTTTTCATCCTGAAAGTTGTCGAGAATGAGTTATGAGGTGATCTGGAAACAGAGATAGGTTCACAGCCTCTTGGGAGGTCCCCATTGTGGTGTGGGCGGACATCAACATAGGTGGAAAAACTGACCTCATTTTCCCGAACGGGTTCGTAAGTGCACGAATGTACCAAGAAACCATTCTAGATCCTGTGGTGCGTATTTATGCTGGTACAATGATACCTCATTTTCAAGTCAACGACACTCCAAACATTGCGGCTCCGTTTATCGACAACCTTGTTAGGAAGATTTAAGTTATGTTCTGCCCAGTACAGTCTCCAGGCCTGAATACCATTTAACATGTACGGTATGTGCTTCAAAGCAGTGTCACTCCTGATATGTGACATGTCCACAATGCTGCAGACTTCCACGAGCTTCTCCAACACTACTGGCACGCTGGAGCAACGCCGAACGACCACATCATCCAAGGCGTGCGGCATGCGGAGAAGTATACCAGCAATCATCAACAATAGAGAAGGGCCTACTCTGTACCAAGGCACTCTTTACTTGTCCAATTAAATTTTTTAAATTTATAAGACTGAAATATTGTATTATATTTATAAACTATATCAAATTAAATTAATTAAATGTCTATTTAAGTGTCTGAAATTAAAATAAATATTTTAATTTATTTATATTTTAATTTGGGACAATCAAACGAAACTTTTATTTTTTTTATATAGGCCTAATATGTAGGCCCTATGTTGTTTCATGCCATCTACTACAACCAGGTGTGTACATAACCTCCTGTAAGTCATGTGTGTTTCTATTTTGCTATTTTACTCAAGAAAATCCAAATTGTCCAACAGTTGAATGTCTTTCAATTGTTTTTGTAATTTCTGTTATCACGAACAACTGCACCATTACACGAACAAAGTATCTACCTGTAATTCTAACATTAATAGGTAGAGATAAACAACAATTGTACATTTTGTAATTCGTCCTGTTAAAAGGATGTTTCAATCAAATAGCCGCTATAAAGTCGGTTCGCTGGATCACAACACACACAGACAAAAATAAACACGTGGTTGACATTTCAAATCCCGTATCGAAATCTATTTCTAGACTAATCATGGAATGTGTAGGGAGCCGGACTCCAGTCCAGTTTCAGGCGGGCTACACACTGTTGTCTCGTACATCTTGTCTAAGACAATTGTCTTGTCTGATGAAATTTGAACGCGACATGTATGTTCCGTGCTTGTCTCGTGTCTGTTTCACGACCGTGGGTGCTTTAGTAAGTTGAGCGCAATATGTCATCAGAGGAGGACGAAATAATGTTATTAATTGCAGTTCTCATTTTTTACCTGTAGCTTGGAATTGTACTCCTAAAAGCCTCCACACATTTTTCTGTTGCTGTATTCTTTGAGCTTGAACTGGGCGTTCTTTTACAGCAATGTCTGACTTGTTCACTGTCTGGTAACGACATTTTGACATCAATGTTAAACACAATGCGCAGAACACAAACACTGAACGCCGCTAAACACTAAACACCACTAATTTAAGTAGACCTACGTCGCAGACGGCTGATTTTACCCAGGACTGTACCTGCGATGTGCGCGTGCGCGAGGCCGGGCTTCCCTTGAGACTGTCTTAAGGGTCGGCTCTAGTAAAACAGAAAGCAACCTGCGACTCCCTATAGCGGCGGTAGGTTACGCGGATATTGCTCATCTTAAATCCATTTAAAACCTGCAATTGTTGAAATAGCGTTTTTTTTTAAATACCGGTACCAAACTCTTGGAGACAAAATTCTTCTATCCAATGGCTTGGTAATTTTTCTCTATAATTAATAGTTACAACGTAAAAAATATTTAAAGTCACCCTATAGCGGCGGTTGGTTTCACGGACATTGCTCAGCCTAATTCCATTTAAAACCCCCAATTTTTCAAATAGCGTTTTTAAAAAAATACCAAACTGTTGGGGACGAAATTCTTCATGCGAATGGTTTGGTAGTTTTTCGCTATAATTAATAGTGACAACATAAAAAAATATTAAAAATCAATGTTTTAAATTGTTAATAAATATCAAACAAAATATTTTTCTTAATTTTTAAAAAGCCATTTGCATGCATATTGACCATAGCTTTAAAATGACATATCGTTTATAATTTTCCGATCAAAAATAAAGGAAAAATTTGGATTTTAATTTAACATTGGTGTTATGGAGTGTCAGCCAACATGGCCGACAGCTAGAGCCGACCCTTAAGACTGCAATGTGACGGGACTGATGCGTGTCAAGCGAACTTTAGAGATGTCACGTCATACAACTGTCTCACGCAGTGTGTTAGCGCTTATTCTATGACACCCCGGTTGGTGTTAAGTGAATCACGTCTCAGATACGACAGATACATTTCAGCACTTGAAGATAATATCTGAACTACGCCGGAAGGAACGATCGTCTCTTGATTTGAATTGACGAACCAAAACGCATGTTTCTTGAATGCGTTTCATGTGAATTCATCGCCATAGCAACCAATTTGATAACGCTTTTTCGTTACTCGTATTTTATTCTTGTCGTTGCCATAGTAACCGATTAATAACACTTTTTTCGTTACGCATTACATTTTCTATTTCTTAACCCCTACCCCAACCCGCGTTAAGGAACTTCGCTCCAACAAAAATGGTGGATAGTTCGAAAACTGAGCATTTCCGGACCTATGTTTATTGGAACCTTTTTCTTATTTTCTTACTTCACCCGGTGAAGTTTGGGACAATTTATACAGGGTGGAACAAAGTTAGTGTTAAAAACTTCGGGAAATGGTTCTATGGGTCAAAATAAATAGAATAATCAAGAATAATATTTTTTCAAAAAACGCTTCATTTTCCAAATATCCGCCATTTTGTTTCTTTTACTAAATAATATCTAGGGAGCGGTGTAACCGATTGAGTTCAAACTTGGCATGAAGTTTAACCTAGCAATGATCCATCTTAAGAAAAATAAGCGATTTTATCCAATTATGCATTTCAAAATGGCGGCTGTTTGAATATTTCAAATCTAAATTACTCAAAACCCGTACATTTTAACAAAAAATGTTAATACACTTTTTTTGTAGCCCTTTTGATTCCCTATCGGTTGGTGTACCTGTTAAAACAATCGAATGAAGGATAAAGCTAAGTTATGTGTAATAATTGGTTTATTCAACCCGACATCCTATACCAACACACTAAATACTACAATATTGTATGTACATTTGCTGTCACTATCTTTAACTTAACTATTATTCTTCATCTGATTGTTTTGAAAGTTAAATCATCCGTTAGAGAATTAAAAGGGCTACAAAAAAGGTACCTTGACATTTTTTGTTAAAATGTACGGTTTTTTAGTAATTTAAGTATGACATTTTCAAACAGCCGCCATTTTAAAGCGCATGATTGGTTATAGGCCTAATCGTTTATTTTTCTTAAAATAGAACATTGTTAGGTTAAACTTCATGCCAAGTTTGAATTCAATCGGTTAAACCGTTCTCTAGATAATAATTATTTAGTAAAAGAAACAAAATGGCGGATATTTGGGAAATGAAGCGTTTTTCGAAAAAATATTATCCTTGATTTTCTATTTATTTTGACCCATAGAACCATTTACCGAAGTTTTTAACACTACCTTTGTTCCACTCTGTATTTTCGAAAAACAATCTGAGAAAATTGAGCTAGGGGCACAATCTTACAAATTAAGGATTATCTCGACCGAAATGAACTTAAATAATCAACTTATCCTATCTGTAAAACTGAAGATATCTTGTCTGACCAAGATACTACTTAATCTATTTGAAAACAAACTCAGAAAAACTGATGACAGATAATGTCTATGTCAATGACTTTGAAATACGAGTACACACGCTGACTAATAATAATTGTAGAACTGCGCCGTGAAAAGTTAAAACAGAACTTCTAAAACGATAACATACATAGTCATTCTATGATACTGTAGTAGGTAGATCTACAGCAGTGACTTTTATCAGGTTATAGTTCGGGTCTGGCGCCAAAAATATAAGCACTGAATTTATTATAAATAGAGCTTGACTCGTGAGAAATATTATTTCTAAAAGTAAAAATAAAAATACAGAACACAATTCTCACAAAAATAGGCTACGTTTATTGGTCGAACGCGTTTCAACGTCAAAGTCGTCATCTTCAGTTACACATGTAAATTATAACCATTGACTATATAAGCATTAGTAGACTTCCCGAGCATATAGTAGTAAATGAAGCCGGGAAAATGGACGGCACAGCAAGGGCACCTATCGGCAGTAAACTGAAGCAAGTCTTAGGCGTAGCAGTAGGCCAGCGCTCCGTGGTGAAATCACGAACTATAGATGGATTTAGACGGTGACCTATTTTGAGTACTTGTGCTTTGTATATACTTTGGAATAATTTTGAATACTTGTATAGTCAATGTTATAACTAAAGAGACAAGGTGTTATGCAACATATTTATATCCTCTCACTGAGTATGGCGTAGGGCGTGGTCTCAGTTTACAAACAACCAATAGAGTTGACAATAACAATACAATAGTACAAAGTAACCTATAGTCTTATGTCTAAAAACTAAGAGTAATAAGAATGATTGGTTAATTTCTAGGATAGTTTACGAGTAAGATAAGTAACTAGATAAAATGACAGCAAATGTACATAGGCTACAATATTGAGGTATTTACTGTGTTGGTATAAAATGCCGGGTTGAACAAACCAATTTGCACATAACTTAACTATTATCCTTCATCCGATTGTTTTCACAGTTACACCATCCGATAGGGAATTAAAAGGGCTGCAAAAAAGGTATCTTGATATTTTTTGTTAAAATGTTCGGTTTTTGAGTAATTTAGGTTTGAAATTTTCAAACAGCCGCCATTTTGAAAATAAACATTGTAAAAAGTAAATTTTTCCTGGAATTAGGTCTTTGGGTCATAAAGCTATGTACCGAATTTCAATTTATTACAGTCTTTCTCAAATTAAAAATTTTTATGTGAAAAAAACAAAATGGCGGCTGTACGGGTAACTGTTTTGGAAATTTTTAACGAAATATTTTTTTTCTTTGGTCCAGGAATAATACCTGAAAAGGTCAGTAGAGAGTTCGGGGACATCCTGTATATTAAAAACTGTACTTTAAAATGAGAACTTGTGCCTAATAAACAGAGGGCTTTCGCCCTCACAACAAAAAAGATTGGGTCTGCGTCGGACCAGACGGTGAAAGTTATACTTGTTTGACCATCCAATGGTATAGACAGGTAGACCTACTATTGGTTTAATATATTTTGGGAAAAACTAGTCGTAACTTAGAGTAGCCCTACTATTTTGTAGATGATATTCTTTTATAAATACACTAACCAACACTGAAGGCATATTTTAAAATTAATATCCCATTTTTCCTTCTTTGTTACATACGCTTATGAATACTATCGTTGCATCTGTTTGGTTGGTCACAGTTAGTCTGGGGACCATGATCAGTGCTCACTTACTACACCCGACCAAATGAATGAGCTCCCGAAGTTTCTGCATATCGTCGTGAATCACCCTGCACATAACATTTTTAATTAATGACTGCCGAAAACGTGTTTACGGGACCATGATCAGTGCTCACTTACTACACGCAACAAAATTAATATTACATTGTCATCGGTCCTTGATAAGTGTGCAATGTTTCAAATCAATCAGACGTTTTGAAGGGGATGAAAATCACGTCGTGTTCTGGGGACGATGATCAGTGCTCACTTACCACATCCAACAAAATTAATATTGCATTGCCATAGGACCTTGATAAGTGTGCAAAGTTTCAAATCAATCCTACGTTTTGAAGTATAGGAAAGTATACGAATATATGAAGAAAGGTATAAAAAGGCACTTTCCGGATTTTACTCCTAACGCGTGACGCGGTTTCTCGACCGACACCCCATCCCGATTACAACGGGCGCAAAGAAGTATAACTTCAAAAAGTTCCTCACTATATTTTGAATTGTTATAATAACAAGTCAATATGTCACAATTAATTAATTGCAGCTGTAGTAAAAAGAGAAAAGATATATTGTTATTACCTAAAATAACGTGGACAGCAGAGGAGTTACAGAACCTTCTTAAAGTGCATACGCCAAATATAAATAAATTATATTTTAAAGTGCCGTTAGTTGATCGATAATCTCAAAAGCTTTATGATAAGTTTGAAACATTAGTAGGCCTACTTTGGTTTTCTGGCAAATATATATTAAAATATTCTATGGATTCTTCATCTAAAGGAAGTACACAAAAAAGGGTCAATTTAAATGATTTTATAAAAGGTCAATTTAAATGATTTTATAAAAGGTCAATTTAAATCTACTTATATAAAGCTAGACGGTAACACTGATTCATTGACATTAATTATTAGGCACTTCCCGTAATCGGACCCCAATCAACCTTATACTTGAATTAAAGCTCTCGACGAGAAACTTTTGGGAAATTTGCCAGAAGTTAACATTTTTTAATTTTGGAAGCATCTTTTGGGCGGGAAAGATTTTTCAATTTTTCATTTTTCCACTTTGAGCGCGTTTAGTAAGAAAACGGTAAGAGATAGCAAAAAATGTTAAATACAAAAGTTGTAGAAAATTAAATTTCAAAGAAGAGATTTTCCGTCACATTCAAGATCCAATCATCCATTTAGCCACTATTCATCCGAGAAGGGAGGCTCCGCCCAACGTCCTTAAAGCTAGCCGGTTTCACTGTTTACTGACATTAATTATTAGGCACTTCCCGTAATCGGACCCCCCTCAACCTTATACTTGAATTAAAGCTCTCGACGAGAAACTTTTGGGAAAATTGCCAGAATTTAACATTTTTTAATTTTAGAAGAACCTTTTGGGTGGGAAAGATTTTTAATTTTTTCACTTTGAGCGCGTTTTGTATGAAAACGGTAAGAGATAACAAAAAAATTTAAATGCGAAAGTTGTGGAAAATTAAATTTTAAACTAACGATTTTCAGTCAGATTCAAGATCCAATCATCCATTTAGCCACTATTCATCCGAGAAGGGAGGCTCCGCCCAACGTCTTTAAAGCTAGACGGGTTCACTGATTCACTGACAAAAACTATGAGGCACTTCCCGTAATCGTATCCCCGTCGACCTCGTACTTGAATTAAAGCTCTTGGCGAGAAACTTTCAGAAAAATTGCTAAAAGTTATTTGCTAAATTGCTAAATTTTGAAAAAAACATTTTGGGCGGGAAAGATTTTTTAACTTTTTTCATTTTTCCACTTTGATCGCGTTTTGTAAGAAAACGGTAAGTGATAGAAAAAAATGTTAAGTACAAAAGTTGTAGAAAATGTAATTTCAAACTAACGATTTTCCATCAGATTTAAGATACAATCATCCGTTCAGCCGCTATTCATCCGAGAAAGAGCTCCGGCACACAATCCTTCAAATTTCCCATGTTAATCTTATGGAGATAATGTTTAATGAGTTTGAGTCAGCTGCCAAATAAAACAGCTGATTTATGCTCGGTCACCTATGTACAAACGAGCCAAAGATTACCGAGATTCTTTAGCGAATTTTCAAACTGCGAGCGAAGCGAAGCAGCCATCTGAGGCCGAAGGCCGTGGCGGGTTTGGGACGCGAAGCGTCCAGGGGCAGAGCCTCTAGTTTTAAACATAACAAGGAAACGAGAAACTAAATCTATCGCTCATGAAGGGATCATTACCAGTAAAATCGTATGTGTGTGTGTGGGGGGGGGGGGGGGTGATAATAATATTATGTAGCCTATATCTTAGAATGAGGAGATTGAAGATTTATCATAGTACTGGTATATTAAATCAACAATTTGAAATTAAATCTTTTTGACCATGAAAGTATATTTGTAGGTGAAAAATGTTACAGTTTTGTAAAATAATAGTAATGACGAGTAAACAAAACTCCGATAGTGGTGTTGCTATGACAACACACACACACCTTCATAATACACATGGCACAGATTAGATAAGTATTTTGTTGCGTATACTTAGCTATGACATAATACACTGATTCATTTCAACAATGTAACTTAAATTATTGTGTAATTAAATTTATGTAATTAAATGCAATTAATTATTTACAGTTATTGCGTATCAAAAATGCTATAAATAGACGCGAAATTAAAATACTTGCAAACTAAAATAATGACGATTGAATTAAGGAGAAGAAAAAAAATCACTAAACGGACTTCAATAAAGTTCGATGCACTTATTCAGTGTTTAAGGGAATCAAAACATATCCTCCACACGATGTTGTATAAATCCGTGTAATGTTATAATAATTGGTAATAATAAATGTTGTAATAATTGGTTTGTTCAACCCGGCATCCTATACCAACACAGTAAACATAGCATATTTTATGTAGGCCTAAATTTACTGTCATTATCTTTAACTTAGCTATTATCATCGATCGTTTTAATAGTTACACCATCCGATAGG
>JAGFPH010000764.1:235760-247435 GCA_018207615.1 Philaenus spumarius | reverse complement strand
GGGAGCACTAAAATAAATAATTCTACTAAAAATATTTTTGGGTTCAGGAAGCACTAACACAGATAATTCCTCTAAACAATTTTTGGGGTTCAGGGAGCACTAAAACAGATAATTCCACTAAAAATTTAAATTCGAAAATTTTGACGAAAACAATACTTTTTCCATATATACCTTTTTAGGGGGGGGGGGGGAGAAAGTAAAAAGGTTGTATTTTATCTAAAGTTGTTGCGCTTCTTGTATTGCGATTTTTAAGTAAGGCTTAGGCCTATATTGTATTAGAACGTTGTTGGTTTAAAATTAACATTAAACATTAAAATACAAAGTTTGCGACCGATCAACCGTAACAAACACAATAAGCAAGTGCAACTAGATCACGCGAGGAGGGATATGATGTAGACGACAAAGATATTGCATCAGCCGTGACATTGCTCCGGTATCGGTAACTTCTTTCTAAATTCTCTGTTGTCAGGAATTTACATCTAATGAAGACTGTAAAGTGATTTAATAATTTTATACGGTCTATATTTAGGCTTCGGTTCGAGTTACATAGATTGTCAGACAACACAGAGTTGTACGTTTTAAAGGTTATGTCGCAGAACTGTTAGCCGTGTTGGAATTCACTTGTTGATTCGTACTTTGGAAACCATATTTACTTTAAATGTATTTCCTGAAAACTGAAGGTGTAACGATAGCATTTACTCCAAATTGACGGGTTTTATTCATTTGTTTTCTGAAGGAAAACATCCAAAAAGGATAAAATTGACTGATATTTGGCCAAGATCTGGTAAATAATCTTCGCTACCATCTATTTTATCTCTGGTTTGTCTTTTTCTTTGTTAACGCCCTTTTCGTTATGCTAATTATATTAATGAAGGCGGGGAGCAGCGTAGTGCCCTTAAAACGGACGCCAGTTAATAGGAGTGAACCTGTAAACGAGAATATATCTCGCGAATTGAGAAGTATCAAAAACATCTTGGGACTAGCAGAGAGAAGAAGCGAAGTTTTTTTTCTCAGAAAGAAAAAGAACCTACAGTTCACTTTGTGATTGGAAAAAGAAGAGGATGTCAGATACACACTGTAGCTGCGGAAAAGTTATCTGTGGTGAACGTCAAGTGAAATAAATATAGTTTAAAAAAACTAAAAAACACGCTTTTAGAGCATATCAAACTAAAAAGTTAAAAATAATTTTTCAAAAATAATCTTAAAACAATAATAAACGATAAATACTAGCATTGTTGTAAAAAAAAAGCGTTGGGCGCTCGATGTACGAGAAATATGGACAAAGCGCCCCACGCTTTTTTTTACAACAATGCTAGTATTTATCGTTTATTATTGTTTTAAGATTATTTTTGAAAAATTATTTTTAACTTTTTAGTTTGATATGCTCTAAAAGCGTGTTTTTTAGTTTTTTTAAACTATATTTATTTTTCACTTTTTAGTTCAATGTATTATAAAAGCGTGTTTTTTAGTTTTTTTAAACTATATTTATTTTTTTATTTTTAGTTCGATTAATTATTGAAAAAAAAACGAAAATCACTGAAAAAAGAATTTCGGCCATGGACGGGATTAGAACCCACGATCGGGGATTGACGGCAGCGACGACCAGCGCCTTAGACCGCTCGGCCAACGATTGAACTTGTGTAAGAGAGACATAATAACAGTAATTAGCCACTGGCTTTTAGTCCAAGGGAGAGTTACTTACAAAGAAACATACATACATACATACATACAAGTGAAGCTAATATAAGCGTGTTAAAAATACCCTCAGTGTGAATAGGTTCCGCACAAATCAAATATATGTAATGAATAATATTTACTAATACAAATTCTTTTAGAAAGTTAAATATCATGTAATTTGTTATATTTTAAGTAGTAAAAATTAGAACGTAGCTTTAATTTATTCACCATTTTCAGTAAATATACAGGTGTTAGAGGTTACACGTCAATTACGTGTCTAGTAATAACAACATTCCGATTAACGCTAGTGTACATTTAGAAAAAGAATTTAACATTACAAAATTACGTATTAGAGCATTTTTTGCTTATACGTTGGCACTTCTGCCGCGATATTGTGAAGGTTCGTAATGTAAACAGTAAACTAAATCAGAAATCAGTAGTATTTTCTTGCACAGTTTATATTAAATAAATAAAGAAGGTTCATTTGGACGTTTAGTTTTTAAAAATACTAGATTTAGCCCAGTCGGTATAGGTTTCAACTACCAGTAATTTGCAATACGGCTGAATTTTTTTTATAAGTACATTAAAGTATGTAGATTAACATAAAAAAAGTTTACCAGTCTATCGATTTCCCAAAGTCGAAAAAAAATCGATTATCCTTTTTTTTTTCGATTATCCTTAATATTTCGAGCTGGGATGAAGATAGAGGAAAATAAAAATACTACCGTGTAGGGGAGGTATTTTTCAACAAAAAAGGTCATATGTATTTATTTCGTCCGAGCAATGGTTTGTCTGGAAAAAAATCGATAATGCAGGTATGTATTTTGCAGCCGAGGAAATCACTAAAAGGGGAAATCTTATTCATATATGAAGCGTTGGCTCATTCTAAATCGGCCGAATTTTAATATATCGAATTGAAACTTGACATATTAGTTAAAATATATATTTTAAACATTTATGCTTAGTCTCAGCCTGTTATCTTGAAAATGACCCGATCTAGGAGTCGATTTCGATTATCGATTTTAGGAGTACCGGACTCACGAACTAATTTCAATCTATTCCAGTTTCATCAATTTTCGGAATATCAACATCAAATTTGTTTTACAAGTTGAGTACACCAGTATAAATATTCTTAGTAAGTATGAAGGATTTTTTTTCATGTTATTTTTAAAAACGAGGCGCTTGAAAATGGTCTTCTGTTTTACCTATCTCGTTTTAACTATTACACCTTTGGATTCAACGACTCTATTTTCGACATTTTTGAACATATCTATTTAAAAATTAGTACAGAAGTTAAAAACACAATTGTTTTTTGCTATACTTATTTTAAAAACTATATTTAAAAAATTGACTAATCTGCAGCCGATTAACTCAAGCGTTTTGATGAAAAATCTAAAAAGGTCTAAAATTATACTTTTTTAAGTTACTGGTGCTTTGAAAAGTAAATAATAAAAAAGGTTTATACTCCTTGATCTTGTTTGAATCTATATATTTAACTTGTAAAAAAACTTTCAGGTTGATATTTTAAAAATTTTCTAAACTGGAGCTGTTTAAAATGAATTGGTGAGTCCGGTACTCCTAAAATCGAGAAACCCATTAATAAGTCAAGTGGCTCTAGATGGGGTACTTTTCAAGATAACAAGCTGAGACTCAGCATAAATGTTTAAAATATATATTTAACTCCTATGTCAAGACTCAATTCGATATATTAAAATTCGGCCGATATAGAATGAGAAAACGCTTCATATATGAATAAGATGTCCCCTTTTAGTGATTTCCCCTGCTGCAAAATACATACCTGCATTATCGATTTTTTCCAGACAAACAATTGCTCGGACGAAATAAATACATATAACCTTTTTTGTTGAAAAATACCTCCCCTACACGATGGTATTTTTTATTTTCCTCTATCTTCATCCCAGCTCGAAATATTAAGGATAATCGAAAAAAAAATGATAATCGATTTTTTTTTCGACTTTGGGAAATCGATATAGACTGGTAAACTTTTTTTTATGTTAATCTACATACTTTAATGTACTTATAAAAAAAATTCAGCCGTATTGCAAATTACTGGAACTTTTGGTCTAAATTTACCTCTACCGACTGGCCTAATAATTGGTGCTGATGTTTATTAAATTTTAAGCTTTTATCCAAAGTCAGTAGATGCAATTAGAGTCAACTCGTGACGATTGCACTTTATAAGATATTCACAGAATGCAGCTAGTCAATTCTGAAATTCTACAATTAAATCATTGTACACAAAACTTGAAAGAAAGATGCGCGCGGACAAGACAAGGTAATTATCTCGCGTAATTGATTGAAGAGACGGGGAAAGGAAGAGCGTTGAGTCATCAGACATCATCTGTCAGCGCAATTATTACAATCTATTTTTAGACGGGTTGTTTATAGTAGAGACCTCTACTACTCGATTCGATCTGTGATATGAATGGGAACAGATGACGTTCTAACGTCTGTATCTGTGTACGGAACTATCGATCTGATAACATTATTTTTATATGGATTATGTAAACTAAGTTGTTAACCAAACATAAGCCGCATTTACACTAATTAAACAAAGTTACACAATATTGATACGTAAAAACGCTTTAAAAAAGAAATAATAAAATTATAACATCGTTATATTTTTGAAATTAGGGCAAAAGAGCTTGCGTCAGAAATTGTTAACTTTACAGGAGAAGCACTCAAAGTTTTGAACAAACTCATGGATTGCATTGCAGAATTATATTAAAACAACGAGAGGAGGAGGGGCGTGATAGGCAATACGGTAGCAAGTATGTAATGTGTTGTTTTTGTCAGTTTTTTCTGAAGGACAGGCATAGCCGAGTGGGTAGCGTGGCGTCTTCCTGAACAGAAGATACTGGGTTCAAATCTCGGCTAAACCAGGTAATTTTTAATGTCTGCGGTTTAAGGGTGGGAGGATGGAAGTAAAGCAAACGGTGGTTGGCTAACTTTCTATTCACGGGATATGACTGGTTACCATACTATTCACGGGATATGACTGGTTACCATATCTGGAGCTTAACTGGAGCAAACTGGAGCTTAATATCTGACTTCGTTTCAAAGTAATGGACAATCAAAGTTCTATAAAATAACATACAACCTACCTATTAATAATATCATAGATCATGAATAATAAATAGATCTTGCATCCATACGGGGGCTGTGTGCCGGAAAAAACGTTGTCGCGAAAATAGTACATGATCGCGCCGCGAGGTAGCGCTAGGGAGAAAGCATTGGTAGCATTGGTATTTCAAACAGCTTCCTTCGTTTCCCCAATAGATAGCGCTAAAAAAGTCGAATTTCCAGTGGAACAAAATATTGCATTGGATCGGAGTTCTATTAGGTTATCCAAATACAATGGTAATATCAACAAATTAATAACCTGCTTCGATGTTATGATAACAATATCATTTTCCAGAACTTTGACTGTCCGTTACTTTAGGGGGACCATTAGGGGGTGACACCACCCCTAAATGTATAAGACATCGAAAAGTCCCGGAACAAAATTGTCTTTTCACTTTTTGACGGGTGTCGAAGTGGAGGAGATCTCAAAATTGATTCGCATATTTTCAACACCATCAGGGGGTGAGAACCACCCCTAAATTGCCACCAAATACAGAAAAAACCGATTAAATGAGTGCGAATGCATACTCTTAGCGGTTTGGAATACTTTTCTTGTATACTTTCTTAGCTTTATAAAGAAAGTAGGCTTATTTTAGAGCCTCGGGACCGCGATTTTCGGTATCAGCAATCCAAAAAAACATAAAGTACAAGTAAGTGGTCTGGTCCGTGGGGCATTTCCAGAGGCCATACACCGCGTCTTAAATAATGGACTGTAGCTTCTACTCAGCCATGACGAAACTAAAATGGTTCCAAGGAGGATGCAAATTCTGATATTTATCTCAGTAATTAAACAATTTTACCTTGGATAGTTTATTGTTAACCATTAAATCAAGATAGAGAGTAAAAGAATGTTTAGTATATAGCGCACAAGAGCGAGAGGGAAATAGATGAAGGTGAAGGGCTAGACAGAGACAACAGTAGTTTACCTTGGAGGTAATGCGTCTAGATCCAATACATAATAAGTCCTTTCAAATTGCCAGACAAGAGAAAGTACTATACAAATACTATAAATATATTTTAACCGCGTATACAGAGTGTAAAATAAGTCCTGAGACACCTCGATATAATTTAAATGGATTGCCGTATCAACGTAAAACCTCTAAATACCTATTATAACACATTTTCTGGTGTTGGTAAGGGGGTCAAATATATTGCCCCTCTTTTGAAAGGGGGGGATATAGGGGGCAACATTCATTTTTTAAATAGCAACTCCTATCTTGCGACCTGCCATTGGAAAGTCCTTCAAAAACCATGAACTTCTGTGGTTCGCTAAGCTCAGAAATGTTATTTAGTGAAATATTTTTATAACTTTAGGCTATATTATTTAAAAGACGGAAAGACATATGCAAAATCTGATCTAGGGAAACGGACTTTAGAAAACCTATTTATAAAATAAAAAAAACCCTCTCCTACCACCCCATCTCAAAAATGTTTAATGGGCACATTTAGCTTGTTCCTCCTTTCAAAAAGGGGGCAACATTTTAAACCCCCTTAAACACCTCGGAAAGTCTTGTAATAGCTATGGCAGAGGTTTTACGTTGGTGCAAACTCGCAAAGCGCAGTCAATAATCCGAGTACGCAAGGTCGAGGTGCAAACTCGCAAAGCAAAAATCCAAGAGCGTGAGGTCGAGGTGCAAACTCGCAAAGCAATAATCCGAGAGCGTGAGGTCGAGGTGCAAACTCGCAAAGCAATAATCGGAGAGCGTGAGGTCGAGGTGCACAGTCGCAAAGCAATAATCCGAGTACGCAAGGTCGAGGTACACAGTCGCAAAGCAATAATCCGAGAGCGTGAGGTCGAGGTGCACACTCGCAAAGCAATAATCCGAGAGCGTGAGGTCGAGGTGCAAACTCGCAAAGCAATAATCCGAGAGCGTGAGGTCGAGGTGCAAAACTCACAAAGAGCAGTCCATAATCCGAGAACGCAATTTCGAAGTGCAAACTCGCAAAACGCAGTCCATAATCCGAGGCTGCATGATCGAGGTGCAAACTCGCCAAGCGAGTGTTTTCGCTGCAAGCAAAAGGAATCAGCGCGTGAGCCGGTTAAGTTGAAACAAATTCTAACAAATATATTTCGTGCCCGTAGGCAGCTATTTAGCGCCTTCGTGACTAGACCGATTTCCCAAATAGTTATATGAAACTTTAAAACATATAAACCTAATTTTTGTAGTTCGCTCAAAAACGTCAGCGGTTCAGCTGCGTGGTCGAATTTTTTTAAAACTATATTAGTACCACTAAAACATTAGATCCCAGCAGACTGCTCATCTTTTTGCTACTGCCCTGTCTTAAAACTCTGAAGTCATCGCATAAAGAATGAACTATTCAAATAAATATCAAATCAAATTTCATGCATCATCAATCAGTAAACGCTTGTATTTGTATACAGTAAGTAGGCTGATCAAGTAAAGAAATTCCTGAATCACAAAACCCGTACGTGCGTAGTTGTACACATTACCCATTCATCTGATTCAGGTTTCCGGTCGGTGTGGGCTTGAAACAGGGAAAGTTGTAAGTTCTAAATATATCTTGGGTGTAAAATCAAGGTCACGAGTTAGCTAATCAATTCATTCAAACTCCGTTCGACTTATTCTCGGCCAATCTACGTGTTCAGTGCTTGAGCCCGAGACGAAAACCCCGGTTACTTTGCCGCTACGCAATTTAGTCCATCATATTATTTGTCTAGATTTACTCTAAACAATATTGAATGCAATAATCAAACAATAGTTTTTTTCTCCGTCAAGCCAATTACCCCCGCTAACGCGATTGCTGTTGGATAAGTTTCAAGATAAAGTTTCTGAGATAATACAATTACACATTAATTACACTTGAAAAGTTAACTCCCATTCGGAATCTTTGTGAGAGTTGAATGTTGAATGGTTTTTGTTTGCAGAAAAGATAAGTTTCTACATTTAAATCACATTCACATCACTGAGCAGTGACTAGTACCGTGTTTTAGATTAACGGGTGATATTGTAAGTTCCTTACAAATTGTTAAACGCAATTGTTAAAAAGTTCGCACTATATTTACTGCAAACATTTTGCCGTCAAGTTTTCCTTCATAAGTCACGGAAGTAAAGAAACTAGTTTCACAGAAAGAGTCGCAAAGTTTTACTAAAAATTGCGAAAAGACTTACTAGAACTGTTATTCAGAGAAGTTCAGTTAAACTAGTGATTCATTATGAATCCTACTTCTTGGTCGCAATGTTGAATGTAAGAATTATAACATCCCCTTGCATTTGCGATCTAGGCGCCCTGCATATTAACATATACAGGAAACCTACCACAACAACCAACGTCGTACGCAATTCTCCCTATCATCCCAGATCGCACAAAATGGCTGCATTTAATTTTCTGGTTAAAAGGCTGTTAGACGTTCCATTGTCCATCTCTGGTAGAACTCTCTCAAACACAATTTTAAATTTTGTCTGTAGCTAACAAAAGGATAACAAAGATATTGGCAAAATCTAAAAATGTAGGGGAAAATATAAAAAGTGTTGAGTTTGTCATTAACAAAGTAAATTTTTTGATTGGTAATTTTTTCATAAAGTTAGCGGTTTTTGAGATATTTGACATTACACATTTTTAACGGCCGCCATTTTGAAAATATTCAAAATAACGTTCTGGTTTTTCGTATCGTACAGTGGTAAAATGTTGCGCAAAAAATAGGCATATAATTCGTCAGAGGGAAAAATAGGCTGGCGAGAGGGAAGAATTTAGGCAAGTGGAGACGCTGTCCGCTGGAGGGGAAGGGACACCATGAACAGACAATATATTTATTGGAGACCTGTACAAGGGCTTCCAGACCGAAATATTAAGTTCAGAGCGCGGCAACAGACTGAGCCTTTCTGACCCCCCCACCACTGAATCAACTCAGAACCTACTGCGCATCTTGAGGCCACGGCTCATGCTAGACCTTCTCTAGTATACAAAGTTTGAGCTCTTTATCTTTTCTACTTCCAAAAATATTAAGTATTTTGTAAAAATAAAATGGCGGATAACTCGAAAACAAAGCATTCCGGACCTATATTCACCGGACATTTTTTCATCAGTATGTTATGTAGTACCACTTCCTGGACTTTGGTCTCGCCTTTAAAATACACCCTATATAATAAGTAAGTCCCCGCTCCGGCAGTTCTAAATGAAGAAACAAATTATGTACTGCAAACCCATTTTTACGACACATTTGATCTCAGTTTGAATGTCTCATAACGCCTACCACGTCTGCGGTTACTTATCAGATGGTTTTTATACCAAAGCTATAATTATCCCATACTATGCTGTTTATTGTAGTTTTAATTAATGATGCAATTATGTGCCTATTTTAATAATAATCAAGTTGGCCTGTATCTATTGACATGAAATATTTCAGTTTAGAAATATTTTATCTATGTGATAACGGTCAGAAGGCCGACGTGCTTCCGAATTTCTGGATGCGAACACATGTCAGAGATCACGTAATTCATAAACACTGTTTTTAAAGAGGAAAGCTTTGTGTGTTACAATTTAACTCTAAAACTAATCATCCGATTTTGTTCGAATTAACTTGAATCGTGATTAAAAAAAGCAAATTATTTAAAAAAATACTCGTTTGCTTAGTGGCTAAACTGTTAACAATAAACCAAAGCAGTAAGAAGAAGAAATGTTGGTGATGAAAAGATCTACAAATCAGACTGAGAAAAATGTAAATTTTTTTGCTAAACTGTTAACAATAAATCAAAACAGTAAGAAGAAGAAATGTTGGCGACGGAAAGATCTACGAATCAGACTGAGAATAATGTAAAATAACTTGGTATTTCCTTAGACGCAAATTTAAATTAAAAAAGTCACGTGACAGGTTTAGCCGAGTCACTGGCGTCAGTTTGCTTTGCTCTCAAAATGATTTCCTCTGTGACTAGTTTAAAAGTAATAAGAGCCGTTTATTTTGCCTATGTCAGTTCTCGGCTAAGCTATGGAACTCGGCTTTCTGTGGAACTCGGTTGAATCAAACAAAATATTCCATTTACAAAAAAGAATTTTACGCTCAATGTTCCATCAAAATCATAATAAATTTTGCATACAGTTTTTTTTCCAAAAAAAACCCTAATATTTTAACTTTGCCTTGTATTTACATTTTTTTATTTTTTTTAAGACCGATCATAGTAAATTTGCATGAAACAACACCACCACAAATACTCTATCCGTCAAAAACTTGTTCAATATTCTGTTCACAGGCTTAAATTTTGAACGAGGAATTTACTTGATATAAAGTTGTTCAACACACTTCCAGAAAATATTGAACGCATAGGTTCTAACCAGAGTTTCAAAAGTTCACTCACGTACTGCCTCCTAGATGCTTTCTACTCTGTGGAAGAACATCTTTCCATCTATCAGAAGTACCTAAACCCAATTCGCAGGTGTCGGGAAGGGCTTATTTGTTTAGAATACATCGATTAACCGTAGTTTTGATCAAATTTGTATGCAAACCTATGTGTGATTTTGTGTATACGGACGTTTTATTTTTGGTACCTTTTATTTGTATAAATTATGCAAAAATCATTACATGTCGCATATTTCGTTTGGAACAAATAACAATAAAAGTTTTGAAATACAAAAATAAAAGTAGAATTATCCACGGTAACTAGAACTACACGGTATGTGTCACGAGACAGCTGCGCAGTAACTCTGAGCTCAGATGACGTCACTGACACCGTCTCATGCTTCCCGCCTAGCAGAAGCAGATTGACTTGCACTAACTATTTACGCAAACAACGATTTGCTGGGTTCGTTATGTGTAATTTTTACACAAATGTGTGCGTGATGTGTAGTATAGTTTTCTTCTAAACAGTGTATATAATATTTTAAGTTTAAGTGTGTGTATATTTAAGCGTGTTAATGCCTAGTTGTGCAGTTGCCGGTTGCACCAATCATACGGATCACGCAAAGAGGTTAGGAATTTCCTTTCATAAATTTCCTAAAGATAAACTACACAAACAGTGGGTATATTTTTGTAAAAGGAAAGATCATTTTAATTCACTTACAGTGCGAATTTGCTCTGAGCATTTTTCAACGACAGATTTTGAAAGAGACTTAAGAAGTGAACTATTACACAAACCTACCTAAAAACACATTTTAAAACCCAAGACAGTTCCAACACAAAAAATACCAAATGACCCCCCCCCCCCCTCAACCCCCCGAAAATCGTGAATCTAAAAATATTATAAAATCTTTGCTACATGATTCAGCAGCCAGTGTAAATATTCAAAACACACCTGATGATCAGGCAGCTAATTCTTCCAATTTAAATTTAACACGACCTAAATCTGGTGATTTATCTACGGTAGAGGCTCTTTTATATGAAAACGACAATAATTTAAAAAAAGAAAATAAATTATTTGTAAATAAACTGAACAATGCTAGTGTACTTATATCAAAACTCAAACAATCATTAGAAAAATATGAAAAAATATTTACCGTATGTCAGCAGCAATATGTATTAAAGGGGAAATGTACAAACTGGTCGGCTGATGATGTAGCAAAAGCAGTAACTATCAGATGCATCTCTAAAAAAGGATTATCATATCTAAGGGAAACATTCAAATATCCCCTCCCAAGCGAGACAACCATAGCAAGGCGGCTTTCTCAATTTTCAACCCCTCCTAGATTTTTAGACAGTAGTATGAATATACTTAAAGGGCAAGCTATAATATATGAAGATTTTCATAAAGATGTTGTCATAAGTTTTGACGAAATGAAAGTTAATTCAGACATCTGTTATGGTCGTATTGAAGACAAGTTTAGAGGCCCACATGTGAATGTCCAGGTCATGATTATTTGTAGCCTAACACGGAAATGGAAACAGCCGATTACAGGTACAGTAC
>JAGFPH010000764.1:184619-199867 GCA_018207615.1 Philaenus spumarius | reverse complement strand
CTAAGAAAGGGTATGAAAAATTTCGAAATTTTAGGAGGGGTTTGGGGGGGATCAAATTTACTAAAATCATAATTTCAGATCTTTTATTATTATGACAATAGTGCTTTTATTATTTAAGATCTATATATAAAAAAACCAAATACCACTCACTGACTGAACACTTAAAAATAATACAATTACGTTAAAAAGACTGAAAATACCAACCACCACGGGCAACGCCGTACGGGTCAGCTAGTTAATTTATAAATAGAATCCGAAATACGTAATTACGAATGCATGTTTCAACGATTTTGCGGCTTCAGTCAGACCTTTTGTATTGCATTGACGGAGAAAGTGGTTCTATCCATGAAATTAATATTCTTTTTAGCGAATTTCCATAAGCTATTGCAGTGACTCTTAAGGTGAGACATAAGGTAGGGAGTAGAAAATGAGCACCGATCATAATCCCCGAACACGTTTCGGGTGTCATAAAAACTTTATATATGTATGTATATATCTGTTAGTACTATAACTATGTGTTGTTCATCGAAAGCCCTCTGTTTATTAGGCTAAAAGTTCTCATTTTATAGTACAGTTTCTAATGTTTTTTTTTGGAAATTGGAGGACAACTTTCAAATTTTTACGGAACACCCTATATTTTACGATGATTTTGGATTTTACTGAATTCTGGATTCTGAATCAGCTGATATTTCCTTTCTATAAACAGCAATTTGCAACAATAAGAATGAACAGCTGATATTTAACATCTGTTATGAACTTCATTTTTCATGTGTGACGAATCCGTAGTTTTTGTCACTCAATTCCTCGGCATTATGGTTTTAAAAATTAACGAAAATCGTATTTGTTGGTTTAAAAAAGTTATTTGTCCATTAGTGTTGAGAGCGTTTTCATTGGTTCAAAACGTTTCCATAAAAATTATCATCCGCTCCGATAGGGCGTTTTTAAAACTGTATACCCCTCTAACTTTTAAACGGTTAGTCGTACGAAAAACCAAAAAAACAAAGAGAACAAAAAAAGTCTTAAAATAAATTTGTAAAATCCAAAATCATCATAAACTATAGGGTGTTCCATCAGAAATTCAAAAGTTGACCGCCTTCTTGGAAAATGGCTGCCATTTACAAATATTTAAACTACATATGTTCTTAGTTTCTCAAAAAACACGGAAAGGTTCCGCATTTAAAGTTTGCTGTCAAATTTATAGTTTACAAGATACAAATGGTGGCCCATTAAAAAAAAACACACTGTAAATATGTGTTCGCACTCTAGTGGCCGCATTCTGACTCCGATTTGATTCAAATTATGGTTGGTTGCTTAAATCACTAGGACGAGTAGGCCCTACGTTAGAAAAAAAAATTAAACAACCAAGTTTTTTTTTTTTTTGACAGGAAGTACCGGTAACTATTTTTGGAGATTTTCATACTAGAATAAAATTTATTAGAATGTTATATAACAAAATTAAAAAGGATATTATTCTGCACATTTTGTTTTTATACACGACCTTATAGCCCGTCTGGTTCACTCAAAATCAATCGAAACGTAATAAACCATTTTGTACCCGATGTTTTTTACCTCCGTCCGCTGCGAGCGAAGCGAAGCAGTGCATAGTCCGAGGCCGCAAGGTCAAGGTGCAAACTCGCAAAGCCCGGGCTTAAGACCGAGTTTGAAATAAATTCTACTAGTAGCCTATATTCAGCACCCTCGTGAGTAGACCAATTTCCCAAATAATTGGTTGAAACCCTAAAACACATAAACTCAATTTCGTGAAACTGCTCAACTCACGTCAGCGGTTCAGCTGCGTGAACGAATAATTTCGTATTTGATTGGCCATACACAAAATTAAGCTTAAGGATACCCTTTTTACATACCTATGTAAACGAACACTGTAAAGGGTCACCTTTGTACTATGTCCCATACGACCGACAAGTTAATTCAAAAACAGGAACCTCTTAGTGGAACACCCAGAATATAAGCACCTCTGACAACAAATAGCATTATTTTCAAAACGTTGGCATCAGTGCTTCCGCGAATATCTTGGGAAACTATAATATGTAACCAAATTAATTTATAAAATTCTTTTGATATTCTTTAAAAACGGCTTTACAAACGATTCGCCACAAGAAAATAAACAACATTTTGGGCCCAAAAATTAATACTGATATCAAACTAGAAGACTTTTAAACTTTGTCAAATTTAATTTCGATACCTTCACCCGTTCGGAGAGAATCGATTGTAACGGTGGCGTCTCCCCAGCGCCGGGGGCAAATTAGTCTCCACAGCGCCGAGGCTATAAATTATCAAAAGGTCTGCTCTGTGATGCAGAAGTTACGAGGTTAATATCTTCAATGCCGGGCTCAATGACTTTAAGGGTCGGCTCCAGTAAACGAGAAAGCAACCGGAAACGAAACCACTTCTCACTGTATCCCTATCTAAACAGTGAAATTTCTTGCAGCTGAACGCTCTGACATTGCCTCATTTCAAACTATTTTATAAGTCTATCCTTTGTAATTGAATGTTGAAAAAAAACTGAATATTCTTTATAAAATTTCGGATCCGGCTTGCAAATTATTTTTCATTATTAATTTTTTATTGTGTTAGGAAAAAAATTCAAACTTTGTACTTAAAAAATGTCAGTTACATAACAAATCAAAAGCATTTAAAAAAATATAAATTGCAAGACGGATGCGTATTGTGACTGTGCTTAAAACGAGACCTTGCTAACAATTTTATGATAAAAAGTAAACGAAATAAATGGTTTGAAAATTAACATTGCTCTTATGGGATACAAATCCAAGATGGCCGCCACTTCAGCAGACCCTTAATCGGTGAAGGAGTAAATATTTATTTGTCATATTTTTTATTACACTAAAAATACAATGTGACTTTAGAATTCGAGTTCGTAAGCGGGCAGACCAACAAACGCGCTGGGCAGTTTCAAACAATATTTTGACTTGTATTCAAACCACGATTGTGACCGACAATGTGCTCCTACGAAAAAGTTTTTTAAATCAAATTTTAGTTCGTTTTACAATGTAAAACATTGTCTCCGATGAAATTTTCCTGATCGAGAAACAAAAAAATTCCCCGCCGGTCTTATTTTTCGTGTCATATTTGGAAGATTAAAATTTACTTTGACATTATTTTTGAATTGCAAAATTAATTAATTCGACCACGCAGCTGAACCGCTGACGTGAGTTGAGCAAATTTCCAAAATTAATTTTATACGCCTATGTTTTAGGGTTTCAACCAACAATTTGGGAAATAGGTCTACTCACGAAGGCGTTGAACAGCTGTCTGTGTGTACGCAATATATTAGTAGAATTTGTTTCCTCCTAGTGGCCTCGCGAGTTTGCACCACATGGCTTTGAACCGGATACTTTTATGGTATTTTACGTTTTGATCGATTTTGGGGGAACCAAGCGAGCTATAAGGTCGCGTAAAAAAAAAACAAAATGTGCAGACTAACATCTTATATTTATATTTTTAGAAAAAAACTCTAAAAAAATTCATTCTCGTAGGAAAAATCTAAAAAAATAGTTACTTCCGGTTAAAAAACGTGCTTCCGGTTGTTGGATTTTTTGGCAAATGAAGTCGTCCGAGCGACGTAGACGACCAACATGTGTACCAAATTTGAACGAAATCGGACTTAAAATACGGCCGCTAGTGCGAACACATATATCCCAATATTTATATATGATTTTTAAAGACACCCCAAAACGTGTTCTGCTCATTTGCTACTCCCGACCTTGGGTCTCACCATAAGGGACACTGCAATAGCTCATTTTTCCTATGGAAATTCGCTAATAAGCGCTATAAATTAAATGTGTTTATACCGTATGCACTGTTAGGGCCTACTTAAACGAAATACAAAAATTCAGATTTTTCTATCAATATTAAGTCAGTGTAATCGTGGTGTAGGCCAGTCGGTAGAGGTAAATTTAGACCAAAAGTTCTAGTAATTTGCAATAAGGCTGAATTTTTTTTATAAGTACATTAAAGTATGTAGATTAACATAAAAAAAGTTTACCAGTCTATCGATTTCCCAAAGTCGAAAAAAATCGATTACCATTTTTTTTTCGATTATCCTTAATATTTCGAGCTGGGATGAAGATAGAGGAAAATAAAAAATACCACCGTGTAGGGGAGGTATTTTTCAACAAAAAAGGTCATATGTAGTATTTATTTCGTCCGAGCAATGGTTTGTCTGGGAAAAAAATCGATAATGCAGGTATGTATTTTGCAGCAAGGGAAATCACTAAAAGGGGACATCTTATTCATATATGAAGCGTTTTCTCATTCTAAATCGGCCGAATTTGAACTTGACATAGGAGTTAAAATATATATTTTAAACAATTATGCTGAGTCTCAGCTTGTTATCTTGAAAATGACCCCATCTTGAGCCACTTGACTTATTAATGGGTTTCTCGATTTTAGGAGTACCGGACCCACCAATTCATTTTAAACAGCTCCAGTTCAGAAAATTTTCAAAATATCTACCTGAAAGTTTTAAAAAAAGTTAATATATAGATTCAAACAAGATCAAGGAGTATAAACCTTTTTTATTATTTACTTTTCAAAGCACAAATAACTTAAAAAAGTATAATTTTAGACCTTTTTAGATTTTTCATCAAAACGCTTGAGTTAATCGGCTGCAGATTAGTCAATTTTTTAAATATAGTTTTTAAAATAAGTACAGCAAAAACCAATTGTGTTTTTAACTTCTGTACCAATTTTTAAATCGATATGTTCAAAAATGTCGAAAATAGAGTCGTTGAATCCAAAGGTGTTATAGTTAAAACGAGGTAGGTAAAACAGAAGACCATTTTCAAGAGCCTCGTTTTTAAAAATAACATGAAAAAAATCGTGCATACTTACTAAGAATATTTATACTGGAGTACTCAACTTGTAAAACAAATTTGATGTTGATATTCCAAAAATTGACGAAACTGGAATAGATTGAAAAAATTTCGTGAGTCCGGTACTAATAAAATCGATAATCGAAATCGACTCCTAGATCGGGTCATTTTCAAGATAACAAGCTGAGACTCAGCATAAATGTTTAAAATATATATTTTAACTCCTATGTCAAGTTTCAATTCGATATATTATTAAAATTCGGCCAATTTAGAATGAACTACGCTTCATATATGAATAAGATGTCCCCTTTTAGTGATTTCCCCTGCTGCAAAATACATACCTGCATTATCGAATTTTTTCCAGACAAACCATTGCTCGGAGGATATAAATACATATGACCTTTTTTTATTGAAAAATACCTCCCCTACACGGTGGTATTTTTTATTTTTCTCTATCTTCATCATAGCTCGAAATATTAAGGATAATCGAAAAAAATGATAATCGATTTTTTTTCGACTTTGGGAAATCGATAGACTGGTAAACTTTTTTTTATGTTAATCTACATACTTTAATGTACTTATAAAAAAAATTCAGCCGTATTGAAAATTACTGGTAGTTGTAACCTATACCGACTGGGCTAGTGTCAATAAAGTCGTGTCCAGTACAGTTGGACGCGGTACACTGGTTTAGGCAGACGTCATTACCACGGTTCGTTGCTTTTGTGAATTCCAATTCGGCTATCAAAACTGTCAGATTATGCGGGGCGCTGAGGAGACGCGGCGCTGAGAAGACGGGATTCATTGTAACTGGCAGGCACAAATCAGTGATGCCATAAAAGTTACGCTATCGAACCCTAAAAATGAATGGAAACGCTTTGTCTACTATTTGCAAAAGAATACAAACAAATCGAATTGATCGAGGGTGTGCCAGAAAGCAAGTTGCGGCCATGACGATGACGGCTCCGTTCCTGGAATGCATTATAGAGAGAAACTGACTGTCATTTCCAAAAATTCTTGAACCGTCGCCAAATCCCAACACCTTGAACAAGACTTATGGTTGTTCTAATTATTTCCTTTACGCTGCAGACACTATATATAGAGTGGGGTGAGAAATGTGCCAGACGGAGCACAGACTGTATTCAACTTGGGGCTCTGTTGCACCAACAGTTTATCTATATACAGTATATAAAAGCCAAATCCACTGACTCACTGATCACGATTTCTCAAAAACTATCGAACAGATTGGAACGAAATTTGGCATGTAGCTTCCTCTAGGGCCATAGGTGCTCACTAAGAAAGGGTTTCAACAAATTCGAAATTTTAGGGGGGTTTGGGGATCAAAGTTATTAAAAAACGATTTCTTTAAATCTACCGAACGGATTAGAATGAAATTTGGTATGTAGCTTCCTCTAGGGCCATAAGTGTTCACTAAAAAAGGGTTTTAAAAAATTATAATTTTAGGGCGGTTTGGGGGGTAAAAATTACTAAATCACTATTTCTCCAAAATTACCGAACAGATTAGAATGAAATTTGGTATGCATTGTTTATGGCACCAAGTCACAATATTATAATAGAAATGAAATAAAATAAAATGTGTGTAAGAGAGTAACTTACTCTAAATAGGAGTAAATTATTACAAGGGTGTTATATTTTCAAGTGTTAATGGAGTAAACATTTTTAGGTAGATAGAATACACATAATTAAAAAAAATCTATTTAACTAATCATTTGAATCGATTATGGGTACATAACTTTATATTGTCTTACAAGATGATGGACAGCCCTACTCCTAATGATTACCACGAAATAGAAAACTTATGTGAGAATATAGCCAATGAAATTCTTGAAACTGAAGATGACGACAATTTAGTAAATGAAGACAGTATTGTCACTATAACAGGTGGCTCAGGCAAGTTGTCGGCTATATTTCTCGTTATCAATGCTGCTTTAGGAGCTGGATTATTAAATTTCCCTCAAGCATTTGACCAAGCTGGAGGAATTGTGACTGCTGTATCTGTACAGGCTAAGGAATGAAAAAATAAAAACTAAGGAGAAGTTCTGATGATGAAGTTGCGACTTCGAAACTAGTAAGAGACCAAAATTGAAGTCACAAGACGGACCTTTTAAGGTAATCTATTATATTATGAAATTTGGTATGTAGCTTCCTCTAGGGCCACAGGTGCTTACTAAGATAGGGTTTGAAAAAATTCGAAATTTTAGAGGGGGGTTTGAGGGGATCAAAGTTATTAAATCACGATTTCTTCAAAACTACCGAACGGATTGGAATGAAATTTGGTAATGTAGCTTCCTCTAGGGCCATAAGTGTTCACTAAAAAACGGTTTTAAAAATTGGAAATTTTAGGGGGGTTGGGGGCTAAAAATTACTAAATCACGATTTCTACAAAATTACCGAACAGATTGGAATGAAATTTTATATGTAGCTTCCTCTAGGGCAATAGGCGCTCGCTAAGAAAGAGTTTTAAAAAATTTGAAATTTTAGGAGGGGTTTGGGGGGATCAAAGTTACTAAAATCATAATTTCAGATCTTTAATTATTATGACAATAGTGCTTTTATTATTTAAGATCTATATATATAAAAGCCAAATACCACTCACTGACTGAACACTTAAAACTAATACAATTACGTTAAAAAGACTGAAAATACCAACCACCACGGGCAACGCCATACGGGTCAGCTAGTAATCTATATTATAAAGAGAAACTGTTTGATTGCGTACTTATTACGACTTAACTACAAGAAAACTTTTTTTCTAAACCTAACCTGGGATTGTTAAACACATTACTTCAGAGATTAAGGCTCGGCAGGAGTGAAAAAATATTGGAGTTGACCGTAGCTCTCCAAGTGGCAGAGCTGTACACTACTAGCATTTAGTTTGCTAAGTTTTCATTCTTCCGCTAGCAAATATAGGGCATCTTCATAAAGGCGGTAGTAGAGGTTACTGACGTAAACATACTGAAATGTCATGCGTGACAATATATGCGAGTATGTGTTAGTAAACGCAGCTTTTTCTCGCGCATTGAACATTAACGGATATATTAGTTTAAGGATTTGATGACTTGTTGATCAATGCACTTTCTTTGCCTTCGTTACTTTATAAATTTCAACTCTTACAGTAACTTAATTTGACGAGGACCTTTCCCAGCGGCCTTGGTTAAGTGATTGGCGAATGCGTTACAATTAGGCGTATAGACTGTCTACTAGTAAACGAAGTACGATGTGATGTGGGTGTGCGGACGTGCGCGTGCACCTATCTATCACGAGGGATTGTCCTTGTTCACCGGCCTCTGTTGTGGTTCTGTACCTCGAGTAAGGTTCTGTGATTGGGTCAATCAAGGAACCATTATTACAGTCTTACTCCGCGACCTAAATTATATACGACGAAGTCAATCTAATGTAATTTTGTTTTTTTAATGAGTTGACCCAATATTTTTGCAAATACGAGACATGTAACACTCAAATTTTTAAGTTTGAGAGGTTTTCTATTGTTTTACGTTATGTAGTTTATAGTCACGGAGGGATCCAGTGGCGTAATTGGAGAATCTTTTTTTTTTGGGGGGGGGGCCTAGTTTGTAGGAGGCTCTACCTCGGGGGACTGTGGGGTAGATATTTTAGAGCCTACTGATGCTAGTTGGCGAATTTTCATGGGAAAGATGAGCTATTACAGCGACCCTTTTGGTGAGACCTAAGGTCGGAAGTAGTAAATGAACACTGATCACGTCTGCAGAACAAGTTTTGGGGTGTCATTAAAAGTTGTATACCGGTATATACAGCGTGGAACAAAGTTAGTGTTAAAAACTTCGGGAAATGGTTCTATGGGTCAAAATAAATAGAAAATCAAGAATAATATTTTTTTCGAAAAACGCTTCATTTTTCAAATATCCGCCATTTTGTTTCTTTTACTAAATAATTAATATCTAGATAACGGTTTAACCGATTGAGTTCAAACTTGGGATGAAGTTTAACCTAACAATGATCTATCTTAAGAAAAATAAGCGATTATATCCAATCATGCGCTTTAAAACGGCGGCTGTTTGAAAATTTCAGACCTAAATTGCTCAAAAACCGTACATTTTAACAAAAAATGTCAAGGTACCTTTTCTGTAGCCCTTTCAATTCCGTATCGGATGGTTTAGCTTTCAAAAATCGGATGAAGAATAATAGTTACGTTAAAGATAATGACAGCAAATGTACATACAATATTGTAGTATTTACTATGTTGGTATAGGATGCCGGGTTGAATAAACCAATTACTACACATAACTTAACTAGAAAACAATGAACAAAAACAAGTAGTGTTAAAACCCTCTGAGGATGATGACCATGTCATCGAAATGTACATAAGGGTAACGTAGTAAACATAACTTACATTTTAGTTGTTTAGTTATGGTTTTTGTTCCTTGTTTTGTGGTTCGGGTTTTTATTTAAATCAGTGTGATTTTATAGCCACAGTGCTCTTTTATTTGTTTAATAAATTAACTATTATCCTTCATCCGATTGTTTTGGGAGTTAAACCATCCGATAGAGAATCAGAAGGGCTACAAGAAAGGTATCTTGGCATTTTTTGTTAAAATGTACGGGTTTTGAGTAATTTAGGTTTGAAATATTCAAACATCCGCCATTTTGAAATGCATGATTTTATACAATCGCTTATTTTTCTCAAGATAGATCATTGTTACATTAAACTTCATGCCTAGTTTGAACTCAATCGGTTATACCGTTCTCTAGATATGAATTATTTAGTAAAAGAAACAAAAAGGTGGATATTTGGAAAATGAAGCGTTTTTCGAAAAAACATTATTCTTGATTTTCTCTTTATTTTACCTCATAGAAAAATTTCCCGAAGTTTTTAACACTATCTTTGTTCCACGCTGTATATGTAAATATGTGTTCGCACTCTAGCGGCCGCATTTTGAGTCCTATTCGATCCAAATTTGGTACACACGTCGGTCGTTTAATTCGCTCGGACGAATACGTTAGTCAAAAAATCCAACATCCGGAAGCACGTTTTTTGACCAGAAGTAACTATTGTTTTAGATTTTTTTAGGGTTTTATACATCAAATTATTAATATGTAGGATAATTATTCTGCATATTTTGTTTTTTTACAAGACCTTAGAACACAGTCTGTTCCCCTAAAATCGATCAAAACGCAAAATAAACATAAAAGTATTCTGTACACGCGGTGGCATCTTCTGATCCGAGGCCGACGGCCGAGTTTGTACACTGCGAGCGAAGCGAATCAGTCCACAACCCGAGGCCGCAAGGTCGAGGAGCAAAACGCAAAGCGAGTTTTTCCGCTACGAATGGAACGAAGCAGCGCGTGAGCCGAAGCTGGAGGCTTAAGTGCAAACAAATTCGACTGATATATTTCGTACACACAGACAGCTATTCAGCGCCTCCGCGAGTAGACCAATTTCCCAAGTAGTTCGTTGACACCCTATAAAGAAACTTATTTTTGGAAATTCTCTACGGCGCTATTGTGTTCAAGCATTATCAATCAAGTATCGTTTCATTTCTTCAGGAAGTGCACAAACGTATACTAGAACTTTCTGTTATCGTTTGATGGACAAACTGCTGTGAAATTACTTTCGAGGTCGCGGTCACGGCAGGATATGCGTACTTCCATCAATAAGGAGATCAAACGAGAAGGCAACCTTGGTTCCACGGCCAAACTACCTCATACCACGGGTGTACGAAGCTCCCTTATGGGTACACCACTTGGATCTGTGTCGAGATGTTTAACGCGTATAAAGCCCGAAGGGTACAAGTCCTAAGGAAATGTTATGAAATACTTCACCCTTTGTGACTTACAAGGTTAGTCAAATATTCGCCTCCAATAAACGTAAAACTATTACAGATATAAACTTACAAGTTTCCGGTTAATCTATTGGTAAACAACTATACCTTACGGAGATTGAGTTTCAAATATTTTTAGGGGTAACACTATATATTGGAGTTTGCACCTCGACCTTGCGGCCTTGGTTTATAGACTGCTTCGCTTGGTTTTTGCAGCGTACAAACTCGGCCGTCGGCCATGGATAAGAAGGTTCCTACACGGAAAATTCCCCACGTGAAGTACTTTTAAGGTATTCTACGTTTTGATTGATTTTGAAAGAACCAAGCGAGCTATAAGGTAGTGTAAAAAAACAAAATGTGCAGAATAACATCCTAAATTTATTTTTAGATAAAACTCTGTAAATTTTCATTCTTGTATGAAAAATCTAAAAAATAGTTACTTCCTATTTCCAATTGTGTTGGATTTTTTAGCTAAGGAACTCGTCCGAGCAACTTAGAAAACCAACGTATGTACCAAATTTGAACCAAATCAGACTCAAAATACGGCCACTAGAGTGCGAACACGAATAAATCTATACTAGTACTATAAAGAGGTAAAATTTGTTTGTATGTAGAGGGTAATCTCTGGAGCTACTGAACCGATTGAAAAAATAGATTTACTAATAAAAAGCTACACTATCCCTGAGTAATATAGGCTATAATTCATTTCGATAAAAACATTTTTTATTTCAATATTTGTAAATTTAGTCGGACAAATTCTTATGTTTGGCCTAGACTGATGAACCAACACATGGATTTAGATTGATTACCATAGCAATCAATTGAATTAAATAACATATAAACCAGCTGTTTGCTCTAATACTTCCACTAACAGCTGTTTTTAAACTTTGAAGAAATTATTTGCATTTCTAACTTTTAGATTAGGTTTTTAGTGTATATATGAGCCATGTGGGCCTTTAACCTTTATTGTAACTGTTTTTTATAAAATATACGAAATTAATTGATTTGAACATTTAACATTATTTACCACCTTAGATATGGGATTATTATTAATCCTACGCCTTTATTATAAAGAAAACATAACATGATTATGTGTATAGGAGGTTACATCGGGTTGGCGTGCGGAGCACGCAGGGGTTTCCCCTAGTATATATATATACAATTTGTAATGACACCCAAAAACGTATTCAGGGGACTATGATCGGTGCTCATTTACAACTCCCGACCTTAGGTCTCACCATAAGGGCCACTGCATAGCTCATCTAGCCCAGTCGGTATATGTTACAACTACCAGTAATTTGCAATACGGCTGATTTTTTTTTTTTTATAAGTACATTAAAGTATGTAGATTAACATAAAAAAAGTTTACCAGTCTATCGATTTCCCAAAGTCGAAAAAAATCGATTATCATTTTTTTTTTCGATTATCCTTAATATTTCGAGCTGGGATGAAGATAGAGGAAAATAATTTTCTAGATCGGGTAATTTTCAAGATAACAAGCTGAGACTCAGCATAAATGTTTAAAATATATATTTTAACTCCTATGTCAAGTTTCAATTCGATATATTAAAATTCGGCCAATTTAGAATGAGTCAACGCTTCATATATGAATAAGATGTCCCCTTTTAGTGATTTCCCCTTCTGCAAAATACATACCTGCATTATCGAATTTTTTCCAGACAAACCATTGCTCGGACGAAATAAATACATATGACCTTTTTTGTTGAAAATACCTCCCCTACACGGTGGTATTTTTTATTTTCCTCTATCTTCATCCCAGCTCGAAATATTAAGGATAATCGAAAAAAAATGACAATCGATTTTTTTTTTCGACTTTGGGAAATCGATAGACTGGTAAACTTTTTTTTATGTTAATCTACATACTTTAATGTACTTATAAAAAAAAAGCCGTATTGCAAATTACTGGTACTTTTGGTCTAAATTGACCTTTACCGACTGGCCTAATCATTCTTTGGGAATTCGCTAATAACGCAATGCTTTTCTAGGAAATTCCAACGTTTTCAATAAACTTGAGTTTTATTCGTTATTGAAAGATTGTGATAAGAAATACCAAGCGTTGTATAAAAAGTGCAATAAAATGTAGAAGTCATAAAATGTCATAAATAGTTTAGGCGTCTATCGCATGAGATTAGTAAACGGAACACTGTGTATTGTAGAAGACCTATTGAACGATTCCACAGAATATACTCTGATGTTAAAATTGAGTTGAAGACAAATCAAAATAAGAACGGTACCAGATAACTGCCACATACTTGTCCCAGTTGAAACTTTATACCTTCCCAGGAGTAGCATAGGAGGTGGTTATTTAGAATTGCAAAAGTAGGAAAATGTTACCAAAGAAAATATTAAATGCATGTAACACACATCCATATTATATTATTATTATTATTTAAACTATTCGATCGGTTTCGAACAAATTTGCACCAAACATGTCAACTAGGCCTGTATAGATGCACGAAAAAAGGTTTTGAAAATTTTTGAAAAACAATCCCCTTTTTGGCCAAAACCCCCCAAAAATCAGTTATTATTATTATTATTACCTAAACAAGAATTTTTAGAAAGATGCGATTTTTTGCACATGGTAGGGTACATTAAGGGCTACAAATAAGCCAAATTTTATCAAAATCGTTGGAGCCGTTTTTGAGAAATTTGAATTTTTCTCGATTTTTGACCATTTTTGGGCGGTAAAAACCCTTAAAAATCAAAAATTTGAAAAAATGGAAAAAAAAGCTCTGTACACATCCTTACACGGACAGACATCACCAAAAAAACATTTTTTTAGGTTCAGGGAGCGCCAAAACGGATAATTCCACTAAAAATTCAAATTCGAAAATTTGGACGAAAACAATACTTTCTCCATATACTACGTATAGGGTGGAGTAATTAAGAACTCACTAACACAAATTTGATACAAATACTTGTGCTTGGGCGCCCATGAGCAGAAGCCTTATTGGCTCTTTTGTATTAACTACAAAGAATATTCAATAAGACACAATGTGTATTGCTTACTTGTCCACATTGTTAAGAGGGGACCGGAGTCAATTGTAAAACCGCATTTTAGTTTCCAAAGTGAACACTAGGGTAGCTCTACAAGTTCGTCCGTATCACTACTTGGAGCGCTGCCTGCATAAAATGAGTTTACAGCTACCTGCTCCCAACTGACAGGGAGGGGGAGAGTCCGAGGGACAGCTGAAAAATAAAGTGAATAACACTGTTATACGCATTCACAACAATCACAAGCTAGACAGTCTGGCATTTAGCCGTAGGCTAATAGAAAATGATGAGAGGGCGATAATGCTTACAGAATGTAGGTCCACCCGTAAGTATAAAAATCGCGTTGACATTATTAGTAGCCTACCACTCATAAGTAAATATTGAAATCTTGAGTTCTCTAATGGTACATTACTTGTAAATATTATATTTAAACAGAAATTCATTATTTTTTCAATTCATTACTGATGATTTTAAAAAGTTGTCCAGCTTGGTTTTTTTATATTGCAACATGGTTTGCTTATGACTTAATAGATTATAATATTTACTGTTACAAAGTGTTTGAAACTGTAAAAATTAAAAATAGATTATTTTTACCGATGTTGCCTGTTTCAAACACGAATAATGTAGCCTAAAGATAACAAACATTTTGCCATACCAATAAGTCTTGTTTACTTCAGTAAAGTATATTGTACAAATATAAATTCAAATATTGTAATAGCAATATTTCTTCAATACTTACAGCTACAGCTTTCAAAGTTTGTGTATACCAAAGCACAGACTATAGAATTTCTATAGTCTGTGACCAAAGTCATATTATTTGTCATTTTTCTGGTGACTAAAATTCCAAAAACCCTTAGGATATTACAGACCTAATATCAGAAGTAATATACATTATATTTGTTTCCTTATCATGTTTCATATCACTGCAAACTATGATAACTGGTCCCGCAATCAAAAAATATATCATTTGTATGGAAGAAAAAAAATTATTCAAAAGTTGTTTTTTTTTCATACAATATTGGGTTTTTAATAACTTTCATGCAAAACTTTCTAGTAATTAATTTGAATAGCATAAAGTAATAATGAGACGTAAATCATCTTAAATATTGTTGTGTAAAATAATTATGTTTTATTGAACACACCAAAGTAGTGTTCTTCAATTATTTAAAAAATCAAAAAGTAAATAAGCACTCTTTATGGTTAGCCTACATCATGCTTATTGCCTACGTGAATAGTTTTTCCTAGCAATTGATTTGAATAAAATTATAAAATTGAAGTAATAATAAGACTACAATTTAAAAAATAATAAGACTACAATAATACAACAATTAGACTACAAGTAAATAATAACAAGACTACTGCAATAATACTACATTTCAATAATAATTAATTACATTTAATTTCTGTCATATTACACAATCTTGTTATCGCATTTAATTTATTGTACTATTCTTTCCATATTTAACTAGATAAATTTAACTAGATATAATAAAATGTTGAAATATTTTGAAAAATGTTGTCATTATTATCAAAAAATTATGAAATGTCAATTTTATTTCATGGG
>JAGFPH010000764.1:139874-158856 GCA_018207615.1 Philaenus spumarius | reverse complement strand
GGGATAAAAATTACTAAATCACGATTTCTCCAAAATTACCGAACAGATTGGAATGAAATTTGGTATGTAGCTTTCTCTAGGGCCATAGGCGCTTGCTAAAAAAAGGGTTTAAAAAAATTCGAAATTTTAGGGGGGTTTGGGGGATCAAAGTTATTAAATCACGATTTCTTCAAAACTACCGAACGGGTTGGAATGAAATTTGGTATGTAGCTTCCTCTAGGGCCATAGGTGCTCACTAATAAAGGGTATGAGAAATTTCGAAATTTTAGGAGGGGTTTGGGGGGATCAAAGTTACTAAAATCATAATTTCAGATCTTTTATTATTATGACAATAGTGCTTTTATTATTTAAGATCTATATGTATAAAAGCTAAAAACCACTCAATGACTGAACACTTTAAAAAAATACAATTACGTTAAAAAGACTGAAAATACCAACCACTACGGGCAACGCCGTACGGGTCAGCTAGTACACATATATATATATAGGCCTATATACACATATATATATATGATGTTTAATGACACCCCAAAACGTGTTCTGGGGACCATGATCGGTGCTCATTTGCTACTCCCGACCTTGGGTCTTACCATAAGGACCACTGTAATAGCTCATTTTTCCTATGGAAATTCGCTAATAAAACAGGGTGTTCCTCAAATAGGAAGCCAAACTTCAAGAGTTGGTCTCTTACATAAAATTAAATAAAAAAGTTCCTATAAACATGTGCACTAAATCGCTTCGTTTTGCAGATACCCGCCAATTCGGTTTTTTTACAAAACAATTCACATCTAGAGAAATGTTTGACTGATTGAGTTCAAACTTAGCATGAAGTACAGCCTAACGATGATCTGTCTCAAGAGAAATAAATTATTATATACCCAATTATGCGTTTCAAATGGCGGTTGTTTGAAAATGTCAAAACTAAATTACTCAAAAACCGTACATTTTAACAAAAAATATTAAGGCACCTTTGCAGCCCTTTTGATTTTTTATCGGACGGTGTAACTGTCAAAACGATCGGATGAAGGATAATAGCTGAGTTTTGTGTAATAATCGGTTCGTTCAACCCGGCATCCTATACCAACACGGTAAACAATATTGTGGTTACGTATGCTGTTATTATCTTTAACTCAGCTATTATCCTTTATCCGATTGTTTTGTCAGTTACGCCATCCGATAAGAAATAAAAAGGGCTACAAAAAAGGTGTCTCGACATTTACGAAGGACGATAGTTAATTCGACCTATTAATTCGAGTTAAGTCCCCATTATTTATGACTGAATTTTTAAAATCCATTTATCGTTG
Source organism: Philaenus spumarius (assembly GCA_018207615.1). NCBI lineage: Eukaryota > Metazoa > Arthropoda > Insecta > Hemiptera > Aphrophoridae > Philaenus > Philaenus spumarius. The sequence goes on along the minus strand of JAGFPH010000764.1, from coordinate 157,552 downwards.
GATTCGTCATAAAATACTCTAAAAATATGGTGTCTACATTTTTTTGTAAAATGTTTAGCTTTCCACATAAACTTTGAAGATTTTCAACTGCCGCCATTTTGAATCGGATGTTGCGTGAAAAAATTGTTAAAGTAAAATGTACCCTATTTAGGTGAATATTTATACGAACTTTCAGGATTATATCTTAAACAGTTGCTGAGATATTAAGGTATTTGTGAAAATCACATACAGACGGACAGACAGAAAATAGATCGAGATAGATACACGTTATATTGTTATTTTGTTTGTTTTTAGCTGGCAAGTAACACCGTAAAGTTAGGACACCCTGTATAGCTTTTCTAAGAACATTCAGGGAAGTTTTATGTAGACCTGATATGTGCTCCCCTCCAGTTCAAACTACAAAAAGTAAATGTGTGCGGTCGTGCGACCCCCGTCAGGAACCATTTTAATCACGCCTTTTCTTCAATTCTTTTACCAGCCTTAACGGCAACATACACACGTAATTTTAATCTTTCAATTGCCGTTTATTATTAGTTTGTTTTTTATAAAAATATTTACTGTTTCCATACGTTTAACGTTACTATAATAAAGGTGTAGAATTAATTATAACCTCAAAGCTAAGACGGTAAACCCAGTTAAATGTCCATTCATTGCAAATTCATTCGATAATCATAAAATTTTGGTTGATCAGTCTAGGCCTAACCTAAAATTATTGCGTGTATGTTTAATTTATTTTACCCGTCTTAACGGCAATTGAAATTACTTTCTAGGCCCAACCATAAATTGTTGTTTGCGTGTTGCGTTAAGGCGGGTAAAATAAACTAAATATACACATATATTTTAGGTTAGGCCTAGACTGATGAACCAACATTTTATGTTTATTGAATGTATTTCAGCGCTTGACGGTAATACCTGAACTACGCCGGGCGGAACCGATCGTCTCTTAATTTAAATTGATGAACCAAAACACATGTTTCTTGAACGTATTTACATTCATTGACATAGCAACCAATTTGATAACGCTTTTCGTTACGCGTATTTTCTATTTGTAATTGCCATAACAACCGATTTGATAACGCTTTTTCATTACTCGAATTTTATATTTGTCATTACCATAGCAACCAATTGATAACACTCTTTTTCGTTACGCGTTACAATTTCTATTTGTTAACTTCACCGCAACCCGCCTTAAGGGTCTGCTCCAGTAAACGAGAAAGCAACCGGAAACCCAACCGCTCCTCACTGTATCCCTATCTAAACAGTGCAATTTATTGCAGCTGAACGTTTTGACATTGCCTCATTTCAAACCATTTTTTGTAATTGAGTGTTGAAAAAAACTTAATATTCTTTATAAAATTTCGGATCCGGTTTGCAAAATATTTATCATTATTAATTTTGTATTGTGTTAGGGAAAAAATTCAAACTTTGTACTTACAAAATGTCATTTACATAACAAATCAAAAGCATTTAAAAAATGTAAATTGCAAGACGGATGCGTATTGTGACTGTGCTTAAAATGAGACCTTGCAAACAATTTTATGATAAAAAATAAACAAAATAAATGGTTTGAAATTTAGCATTGCTCTTATGGGATAAAAATCCAAGCTGGCCGCCACTACAGCAGACACTTCCAGTAAACGAGAAAGCAACCGGAAATGCAAGCGCTTCTCACTATATCCCTATCTAAACAGTGCAATTTCTTGCAGCTGAACGCTTTGACATTGCCTCATTTCAAACCATTTTATAAGTCTATCTTTTCTAATTGAGTGTTGAAAAAAAAACTGATTATTCTTTATAAAATTTCGGATCCGGCTTGCAAATTATTTTTCATTATTAATTTTTTATTGTTGAAAATTAACCCCCAAAAACGTGTTTTAATGCATTCTAGACGTCAAACTTACCACAGTACCTATGTGTTTTATTTCGTACATGATACTGGATTGAAAATATTATATTGAAACAATGAACGATTTGCAACATTATTTACCCTCCATCTCGATCTACCTCTGTAACCTGTATCATTCAGGCTACTACATAACTACACTCATAACTTAGGCTATACGAACTGGTTTTAACAAACAATTTTACATAACATTTTCCCCATAGTTAGTTTCAAGTAACTTAAATTAGTTTAAATTTTTGATATTAAAATATGTAGGCCTAGAGGAAAAAAGGTTTCAAGTTTATTGTATAAAAAATAATACAAGTGAGTGTGGCACATGATTTGAAATTATCACACAAGTTCAAAACGAAAGCAAATGTATTGTTACAAGCAAAACACAAGAAGTTACATTACTATTCTAAACAGGAATCTTGTTCGTCGGTTAAAATTCCTTTTTTCTGAATTTCCTGAGGAAAATTCATCACGCCTAAATGTCATCAGGAAATAGTTTCATGAAATTGACTGCTTCCGTTTGAACGTCATTTTCGCTTGATTTTAAAATAAATTCAGGTTGAACAATTTTGCAGGCCTACGTGTTAAAAAATGACTTCATTCTTTGAAATCGTTCGTCTAGTTGCCCGCATAACGAGTCCATCATGGGGTCACTTTGAAGCAAGATTTGGCTCTAGCGGCCTTTCATCCTCGCTCAGTTCATCAAAGTGCTTCTTTGTTTTAGCGATTCTTTTTTGGGCAAAACCGAGCTCCATAACTTTAAGCACACAGATATTTGCAGTTGGTCTTCACTAGGTTTCGCTGTGAAATACTGAATCATTTCTAAATGTGTCTAGGGGCCCCCTGGCTTCAAAGAACTTTGTATTAAGTAAATGTTTTATTAACCACATTAAAAAATGTATATTTTATAACAATACTAGCTGACCCGTCTGGCGTTGCTCGTTGTGGTTGGTATTTTCAGTCTTTTTAACGTAATTGTATTCTTTTTAAGTGTTCAGTCAGTGAGTGGTATTTGGATGTTTTAAGTGTTCAGTCAGTGAGTGGTATTTGGATTTTATATATATAGATCTTAAATAATAAAAGCACTATTGTCATAATAATAAAAGATCTGAAATTATGATTTTAGTAAATTTGATCCCCCCCAAACCCCTCCTAAAATTTCGAAATTTTTCATACCCTTTCTTAGTGAGCACCTATGGCCTTAAGGAAGCTACATACCAAATTTAATTCCAATCCGTTCGGTAGTTTTGAAGAAATCGTGATTTAATAACTTTGATCCCCAAACCCCCCTAAAATTTCGAATTTTTTCAATCCCTTTCTTAGTCAGCACCTATGGCCTTAGAGGAAGCTACATACCAAATTTAATTCCAATCCATTCGGTAGTTTTGAAGAAATCGTGATTTAATAACTTTGATCCCCAAACCCCCCTAAAATTTCGGACTTTTTCAAACCCTTTCTTGTTAAGCACCTATGGCCCTAGAGGAAGCTACATACCAAATTTCATTCCAATCCATTTGGTAGTTTTGAAGAAATCGTTTTTTAACAACTTTGATCCCCCAAACCCCCTAAAATTTCTAGTTTTTTCAAACCCTTTCTTATTGAGCAAATATGGCCCTAGAGGTAGCTACATACCAAATTTCATTCCAATCCATTCGGTAGTTTTGAAGAAATCGTTTTTTAACAACTTTGATCCCCCCAAACCCCCCTAAAATTTCTAATTTTTTCAAACCCTTTTTTAGTGAGCACCTATGGCCCTAGAGGAAGCTACATACCAAATTTCATTCCAATTGATTCGGTAGTTTTGAAGAAGTCATTTTTTAATAACTTTGATCCCCCCCCCAAACCCCCACTAAAATTTATAATTTTTTCAAACCCTTTCTTAGTGAGCACCTATGGCCCTAAAGGAAGCTACATACCAAATTGCATTCCAATCCGTTCGGTAGTTTTTAAAAAATCGTGATGAGTGAGTCAGTGGGTTTTGGCTTTTATATATATAGATAGTCGTTTTGGTTAGACTACAGCAGACCCTCAAATAATCAAATTTCAGAATAAACTAATATGACCATAGATGTATATTCATAACAGTTTTCACTTCTGTCGGCAGTCCCGCGACTGCTTTTTTAATTTTTTTTAAACGGAAACTATGTTTGTATATTTTTTTTTTAATTAATCTAACAAAATGTTTCTTCATAACCAGTACAGGTTTTAATGTAGGCTAGTGGTTGTAGCACTCCTCCTCCCAAGCAAACCAACTCGTACCAAAGATTGAACCAATCAGAGGGTGGTAAATCATCCGAAGGGTTTGGGTAGGGCATACGTCTTTTGAAAAATAGTATTTTCTTAGAACACTCGGGGAAGTTTTCCTTAGACCCGATATGTGCCCACTTCGGTTCAAACCCCATTACGTCGTTTACACGAAGCCGAGTGATGTTTTTATCTTTCTACTTACATCATAATATTACACAATACAGTATTTGCAAACGCGTTCGACCGTGGTTTTTGACTCCAGTTATCGGACGCTAATTATCGTTATCAACACGCTCAATTTCGATTAGATAAATGTTTTCATTCTACAAAACAATGCTTTCGATTCCTGTGGTAAAATTAAAACAGCGTACAGATAGTGCCAAGTAGCGTGGAGCGTCACTTGAGCATGCGCTGTAACGTCTTACCCTCTCCTACTCGACTGTGAGTCTTCAGTACAGTCAGTGCCAAAAAGTGTTGATATACAATCAACACGACTACATAGCAGACATGATTTAGGTAGGGCAGGCGACTCTGACTGTACTCCGCCGCGAGAGGGGAAATGTGGTGGGAGCCGGCGTAGGAAACTTGCACACCCTCTCTTCGCGCTCCATCCTAATTGGCGCTATCTGTATCTTCTTGCGTGATTGTAATGATTGCTAAATATCTGGACATGTCAATATCTATTACTGCACTTTTAACAAGCACAAAAAACTCCCACCGCTAGACTAAACACTACAAGCGATAAATCAAAGCATAAATCAAATATACTTGCTGACCCGTGCGAATATTTCGCATGTTAGTAGCAGGCATACTTACCTGATTTAATACATCGATTTAATTAAGTAAATTACGTTTATTTATTTACGTTGGTTTAGTTTACAACAGTTTATAACGATTTATAACTTTACGTCGATTTAATTTGAATTATTTGCGGTATAGATTACACTTGCACGTAGAATGTAAAACATTTAAATAACAGCTGTCACGTTAGTTAAACAGATTGTTCATAGATGGCGCCTTTCATTAAGAACCATATGAACTATCTAACTAACATCTGTCACGTTAGTTAAACAGATTGTTAATAGATGGCGCCTTTCATTAAGATCCATATGAACTATCTAACTAACAGCTGTCATGTTAGTTAGACAGACTGTTAATAGATAGCGCCTTTCATTAAAAACCATATGAACTATCTAACTAACAGCTGACATGTTAGTTAAACAGATTAAATAGATGACATTTTTGTGTGATATTATTTATTTTATTTCCTATAAAAAAACACTTGAAATTAATAAGTGCCAAATTTTCAGTTCTCTAGCTTTGAGGAAAGTAAATCAATCAACATTTTTTATAGGGGTTGTTACTACATTTTCACCCCTTAGCAGCACGCGACAAAATGCAAATCTGGTTTATTTTTTCTATGTATCTTGTAAGAAATGAATGTACAAAATTTCATCTCTCTAGTATTAAGGAAAGTAGGTATAACAATTAATATTTATTGTTTTAGGGGCTGTTGCAACCTTTAAATCAGAATTAATTCTAGCCTATGTTACTCAGGGATAGTGTAGCTCTTTATTGGTAAAACTATTTTTTCAATCGGTTCAGTAGTTCCAGAGATTACCCCCTACAAACATACAAACAAACAAAGTTTACCTCTTTATAATAGTACTAGGGTAACCCCCTGCGTGCTCCACATGCCAACCCCGTTGGAACCTTCTACACACATAATCATATTATATTTTCTTTATAATAAAGGTGTAGGATTAATAACAACCAAAAAGCTAAGGTGGTAAATAATGTTAAATGCTCAAATCAAATATTTCGTATATTTGATAACAGCAGTTATAATAAATGTAAAAAGAACCAGCAAGGCTCAGACTTTAAAAACCTAACCTAAAAGTTAGAAATACAAATATAATTACTTCAAAGTTTGAAATCAGCTGTTAATGGAAATATTGGAGCAAACAGTTGGTTTATCTATTATTTTATTCAATTGGTTGTTATGGTATTGAATTTTAAATACATTCAAGAAATATGTGTTGGTTCATTAGTCTATGCCTAACCTAAGAATTTTTTCCGACTAAATTTTCAAATATTAAAAAAAAAATGTTTTTATCAAAATTAATTAATTATAGCCTATGTTTCTCAGGGATAATGTAGCTTGTTATTTGTAAAACAATTTTTTCAATCGGTTCAATAGTTCCAGAGATTACCCCTTACATAAAAACAAACGAACGAATTTTATCTCTTTATAATATTAAAGTATAGATTAGTGTAGAAAATCAAGCAATAGCGATACATAAAATAAAAATGCATCAAGTAATTAACTGTTTGAAGAAAATCCGGACCCTGGAGAACCACACCACCCTTCACTCTTTGGGCCAATATATTTTGACATGGTAGTTCAGTGACGAAGCATACAAGGTTTTTTTTTTTAATTAAACTTCTATTTTATTATTTTGTTGTTAATTTCCTACGGTTTGTACATGATTCTTTATGTAAAAATAATATTCGTTTATGTTTTGTTTAATATAATAGAGGTGAATGTACTTTTATGTTTGCATGATCAATAAATATTGAAACATTATTTCAAGTAAGTTGATGTCGGTTACGAAATGACTTCATCTTTCACAGATGTATTTCTACATTTGGAAAGCTCGAACCTAGAGAAGCGTATTAATTAAAGATAATTTTGGGTTTTGTATTCTAGGCCAGACGCCCACATGTTCTGACGTGGTCCGGTATCGGGGAAAGTCCGGCGTGTTGAATCATACAGGTGTCAGTCGCGTCTAGGCGGGTACTGATAGGTTAAATTCTCAGAACGATATACATTCCCAAAACCAGTACACGTTTTTTGTAATCCTTTTGGTTCCCTATCGGACGGTATAACTGTCAAAACAATCGAATGAATGATAATAGGTAAGTTAAAGATAATAACAGCGTATGTACATACAATATTGTTGTGTTTACTGTGTTGGTATAGGGCGCTGGGTTGAACAAACCAATTATTACACATAACGTTACTATATTATGCTTCATCCGATTGTTTTCACAGTTACACCATCCGATACAGAATACAAAGGCCTACAAAAAAAGTGTCTTAATATGTTTTGTTAAAATCTATAGTTTTTTAGTAATTTAAGTTTGAAATTTTCAAACAGCCGCCATTTTGAAATGCATGATAGGATATAATTGCTCATTTTTCTTCAGACAGATCGTTGTTAGGTTAAACTTCGTGCCAAGTTTGAACTCAGTCAAACATTTCTCTAGATATGAATTATTTTAATATCGTTTCTACTTTGTTATGAAAAATATTGTTTACCATGTAAGTACAATGAGAATATTACTTTTTAAATATTTTTTGGTGCCTTCTACAGCGGTGTAAAGTGAGGGATCTATAACAAAACTTAAGCTACAAAAATGGAAATCGAGCAGAGATTTTGGGAGCTTATTAATATATACGTTCAATAAAAGTAGACCGGAATAGTTCAGGGAAGTAACGCCATATCGTATTTTTCGTAAATTAACTTATTTTATCAAACGAGGAAATCACATTGCCGCAAGTAAAATACACGTTTTCTTATCAATCGAAGCCTTATCAAAGCACCTATAACACACAGTTTAAATATAACCTATGATTGTTTAAATGATAAGATCTACTATCAGGTCAACGTTTTTTGTCGTTGAATAATATACTGATTGGTTATAAAGCCCCCCCCCCCCCCCATTAACTCTTTAAAACAGCTAACTAGAGTCAAACCCTTTAGGAATGAAGTTTCTTCAGATAGTTTGGAATTTCAACGGCTTGCTGATAACGAAGAGTCCGGCCGTCATTAGAAAAACTGAGGACTCTTATTCCGAGGACGGGGACGTTTTGAAACAGGAGTTAAAGGGGCAGGCCCGGATTTAGAAATTTGCCGCCCCTAGGCAGTTGCCAAAATTGCCGCCCCTCCACCACCCTTGAAATTTCTTAAATGGTGGAATTAGTTTGTTTTATTCAATAGAATGCATTTTTCTGAAAGCAAATATTTTATTTTATTATAATCAGTAACCTTATAATAATGAGGTATATGACTTAATGTCATTCAACAATACCATTATTTATGCTATTGTCTTTTGTACAAAAATTATTGCTTATTGGCCCAAATGTTTACGTCTTGTTTTTAGAATGGCAAAGTTATTGATAATGTCATCACAATCTAGAGACATGAGCAAATCTGATTCTATAGAACAAAGCAAGTGCATTTAATCGTTCCGCAACCAGTTTTGATCTCAAATAGTTTTTTACTCGCCGCAGCACGGAAAATGAACGTTCAGCGCTACAATTTGACACGGATGTACAAACAAGCATTCGGTACGCTATATCAACATTCGGAAAATCTGTGTGGAGCTCATTGGTTCTTATTAATTTTAGCAGATCTATAGGAGAATTTTTTTACATGTTTTTTTTAGCACAATAACTTTTAAATAAAATCATTTCATTTGCAAACGATGCTTCGATGTCTTGATCGTAGAAATTTATCAACTGAGCAGATTTTTCATAAATTTCTTCTTTATTCAAACAATGCATGTCTGTAATGACTGAGAATTTCTGATAAAGGACTTTGTACGCTTTTTTTTGTAATTCTGATAAAATTTTGTCTAAAATGACGTTGAAAGTATTTATTCTAAAGTTTTCCCGACCAACGAGTTCAACTTCCCCATCTCTCGATTCATCGCATCTAAGTTTTCTTGTCTTTTTTCGCGTAGTAGCCGTTTTGTATTCTTGGTTTTCGGAAACAGCGAGCGCTTTTTTTCATACAAATCAAAATCTTCACGTGTATCACTAATCATTTCGTTCAAACCTTCAAAAAGTTCAATTACATCAACGATCGTTGTATTGACATTTTGTAATTTTTTACTCACAGAATTTAGGGAAGATAAGAGAAAGCCCCACAACTGTTTCATAAACGCAGTTTCTAATAATTCAAGTTGTTGTCCAATACCGAAACTTCCTTCCTTATATGTTATGGAGTAGTTATAAATAGTTATTTGGACATTCCCGATTAATCCTCATTCTATAGAAAATAGTTTGAGAATAGAAAATAGTTTTATAAAATAGTTTGTAAATGCGGGGATATAACAGAAAGGACCCCAAAAATCATTGCTGTTTTTTCCGTTGTTGATTTTTATGAATCTGTTTGTAGGAAAAATCTTATTTGCAAAGATAACAAACCTGAAATTTATGCCATTGAAACTTGTCGCAGCACACGTATTGTTGACAATGAATTAACACAATGAATTCTCGACCGCCAATGTTTGTAAATAATCACAGAGGAGGTCATGTTTTATTTCACAACACGTATAGGAGAAATCAACATGATTATATAGAAACTTATCGAATATTCGATATTAAGTCAGTGTCGAGATGACTCTATAAATCGATTTTTTTCTCGATTCAGACATTTTCCACTTTTGATAAAATTTGCCGCCCCTCAATTCTTGCCGCTCTAGGCGACTGCCTACAATGCCTGCATGGTAAATCCGGGCCTTTACAGGGGACTTAGCTCCACACTGGTTAGCGAAAAGACCACAGCACAAACATAAGTCAAAGAAACATTCTGGCAAATTGGCGAGACCGTAGTCTCGGTAAGACAGCATCTGTTTTATGAACAATGAATGGCTGCTTTATCTGAAACTAAAAAGTGACTTTATTGAACATTTATTGACTAAATTTGGAATAAATTTTGAGTGAGAACGAGATGGTGAATCTATGGAATACGCTGGGATTGGCTACGAAAGTATATGGCGTTTAGAATTGAGCTTGGATTTTTTTTGGATACTTATGGAGGTTCGTAAACCAGACATAAGGGACGTTTTCTTCTGACCTGCGGAGGTGCAGGATCAGTGATGATCTGTTTGATGCGAGAGTATCGAGTCCCTTCGGCTCTGTGTTTGACTTTATTTGTTAATTTTAGGATGAAGTCCTCGAGTGTGGGGATTTTGTGCTCTTGGGAGATGGTGACGTTCGATACGTACCATGGGGAGTTGGTGATCCAACGGAGAGTTTTGTCCTGGAAGGAATCCAACTTTTTCTTCCAAGAAACAGATAGTAGAGATTACCAAGCTGGAGCTGCGTACGTAAGTACCGGTCTGATGTATGTTTTGTACATGGACAATCTGATACGAAGTGGTAGAGGGCTCTTGGCGTGTATGACTGGAAGGAGTCTGCCACGGACAGATTTAGTTAGCCCTTGACAGAGTTTGCTTGGCGTGATGGAAGTCAAGCGTGATTCCAAGGTATCTGACTTAGAAACACTCTGAACATAATTTAACGCTATAGGCCTACTTATATAATAATATTTCCAAAGATATCACTTAAGGGGCGGCTCTAGCTGTCGGCCATGTTGGCTGACACTCCATAAGACCAATGTTAAATTAAAATCCAAATTTTTCCTTTATTTTTGATCGGAAAATTATAAACGATATGTCATTTTAAAACTATCGTCAATATGCAAGCAAATGGCTTTTTAAAAACTAAGAAAAATATTTTGTTTAGTATTTATTAACAATTTAAAACGTTGATTTTTAATATTTTTTTATGTTGTCACTATTAATTATAGCGAAAAACTACAAAGCCATTCGCCTGAAGAATTTCGTCCCCAAGATTTTGGTATTTTTTTTAAAACGCTATTTGAACAATTGCTGGTTTTAAATGGATTTAGGCTGAGCAATGTCCGTGTAACCTACCGCCGCTATAGGGTGATTTTAAATATTTTTTACGTTGTAACTATTAATTATAGCGAAAAATTACCAAGCCATTCGGATGAAGAATTTTGTCCCCAAGAGTTTGGTACTTAAAAAAAACGCTATTTGAATAATTGCGGGTTTAAATGGATTTAGGATGAGCAATGTCCGCGTAACCTACCGCCGCTACGCTGGAGTCGCAGGTTGCTTTCTGTTTTACTAGAGCCGACCCTTAACCTACCGCCGCTGTAGGGAGTCGCAGGTTGCTTTCTGTTTTACCAGAGTCGACCCTTAAGGGTTGTAGTGCTAGAGTGGGTTAGTGGGTTAGATTTGTATCCCGTAAGAGCAATTTTAAATTTAAAACCTTTTATTTCGTTTATGTTTTATCATAAAATTGTTTGGAAGGTCTCATTTTAACCACAGCCACAATAGGCATCCGTTTTGAGTTTAGCATTTTTTTAAATTCCGTTCATTTGTCACGTAATTAAAATTTTTAAGTACCAAGTTTGATCTCTTTTCCTTGTAAAAAAAAATTTATAGAGTGGATCAGAACTTTTATAAAGAATAAATAAAAGTTCTTTTTTTTCAGCACTCAATTACGAAAGATCGATTTATAAAATTATTTTAAATGAGGCAATGTCAAAGCGCTCCGCTGCAAGAGGGGGCTACCTTGTATAATCTGACAGTTTTGATAGCCGAATCAACGAACCGTGGTAATGTCGTGTGCCAAGCTGAGCATAGTAGATGATCAGCACTGGAATGAAGCAAATTTTGCATACATTTCATTAACATTACCTAACTCTACCTAACCTAACCTAATACTCCTCGAATTCTAAAGTCACATTGTATTTTTAATTTAATAAAAATATGACAAATATTTACTCCTTCACCGATTAAACTCATTGAGCCCGGCATTGAAGATATTAACCCTCGTCACTTCTGCATCACTGAGCAGACCCTTTGATAATTTATGGCATCGGCGTTGAGGAGACTAATTTGCCCTCGTCGCTGAGGAGACTCGGCGCTGGGGAGACAGCATTACACTGTCGGGCTTTAGGGTGAAGTGCTGGAATCGCCGGTCGCTTTCTCTTTTCCTGGAGCAGTCACTTGACAGATAATTTAGGTTGAGCGAATTTCCAAAATTAAGTTTATAGTTTTATTGTTTGAACCGACTATTTGGAAAATTGGTCTACTCACGAAGGCGCTGAATATATTTAGTAGAATTTGTAAGCACCTCAACCTGCAGCGCTGCTTCGTCGACATTGCGGCCTCTTATTACAGACTGCTTCGCTTCGCTAATCCCGGTCGTCGACGTCGAATGAGAACCTGCCTCCACGTAAATTTAAAAATACTTTTACGGTTTTGATTGATGTTGGAGGAAACGGTCGGTTCTCTGTATTTATTTGTTTAGATAAAACCCAAAACAAGTTTAGCACGAAAAATCTCAAAATATTTTACTTTTGGTCAAAAAACGTGCTTCCGGTTGTTGGATTTTTCGGCTAGCGAACTCGTCCGAGCGACAAAATTTAGGTCGTCAGCTTTTTGTTAATCGTCGTCTTATCGTCAAGTCGAGAAGGATTCCCCATGTTTACTTCGGACAAACTCGTGCGCGATCGTATCCCGATATAAACACTACAGTTAAAGCGATCAGTAAGTCTGAACATGTAAACATTTGACGACTCAAAGCATAAACGTCGCGTCATGTTATTGTTGGGCCACGACGGACGGGGAGTGGTTAAATGACCTTACCGCGCAGTCGCAGTATCGACAAGACGTAACACGACTCCATTCATGAGTCGAGCGCGTTTCCCGCCAAAGTAGCCTGTATCTCCCACGTTGACGTTTGCAGACCGGGTCAAAGGTTGGGCTATTGTTTGGAGAGTTCCTTGACGCATAACAATCGATTTCAATATTAGCCCATACCGTATCCACGCGTAGGTTTTGTTGCGACGTATTTCCGACAAACGGGTTTCAAACCTTTTATTTGTACTGTTGGCGTTGGTCATGAGAAGACAGAAATTTTACTGTTCTTAGAAAAATGACGGACAGATACCAAGTTTGTTTTAAGAGATGGGTTTGGTTCGAGCAACTTCTCCACGCATTCGAGTTGGCTTGTTCTTTTTACCAAAATAATAAAGAGGCGTTTAGTGAAACTCGAATAAATTAAATCCTGAACAACAAGTGTTGGTATTTGTCCGCATAATATTCCCTACGCACATAAGTTTGGTTTGGTGATTGAGACGAACACTTTTCAAATAATTCGATCGCGCAGCTGAACCGCTGACGTAAGTTTTGCGAATTTTTCAAAATAAAATTTATACGTTTTAGGGTTTCAACCAACTAATTGGGAAATTGGTCTACTCTCGAAGGCGCTGAATAGCTGCCTCCGTGAACGAAATATATTAGTAGAATTTGTATGCACCTAAGCCACCGTTCCACTTGTAGCAGAAAAATTCGCTTGTTTGTCCCACGTGGAATTAAACCGGGTACTTTTATGGTGTTTTACCTTTTGATTGATTTTGGGGATACCAAGCTAGCTACAAGGTCGTGTAAGAAACAAATTGAGTAGAATAATATCCTACATGTATGGTTTTAGATAAAACCCCAAATACGTTATATTCCAGTATGAAAAATCTAAAAAATATTACTTTCGGTCAGTTTGCTTCAGTTGGCTTTTGTTGGCTAACGAACTCGTCCGAACGACTTAGACAACCAACGTGTGCACCAAATTTGGACCAAATCGGACTTGAAAACGCAGCCGTTAGAGTAGGCCTACGAACACATAAATATACGATTTTGAATAACACCTCAATACGTGTTCTGGTGATCATGATCGGTGCTCATTGAAAATTCCCGATCTTAGGTCTTACCATAAGAGTCACTGAAATAGTTCATCTTTCCTGAGGAAATTCGTTAACAAGGATTCACTAATTCTGGAAGCTGTAGTGCTAATTTTCGACTAGGATAAAAATCCAAACTGTACATTGATTATTCGTAATTTTGACGTAGGCCTACATCACCAAAGAACAAACTAAAAGTAAGCAACTTTTGTTTTGTTTTTATACATAACTCAGCATTTAAGCTACAGAGCAGGTCTCATTTTAAGCACAGTCACAATACGCATTCGTGTTGCAATTTAGTTTTTTTTAAATGCTTTTGATTTGTTATTTAATTGACATTTTGTAAGTACAAAGTTTGACTTTTTTTTCCTAACACAATAAAAAGGTAATAATGAAAAATAATTTGCAAGCCGGATCTGAAATTTTATAAAGAATATTCAGTTTTTTTTTCAACACTCAATTACAAAAGATAGACTTATAAAATGGTTTGAAATGAGGCAATGTCAAAGCGTTCAGCTGCAAGAAATTGCACTGTTTAGATAGGGATACAGTGAGAAGCGGTTGCGTTTCCGGTTGCTTTATCGTTTACTGGAGCAGACCCTTAATAACTCTGCATCAAAATTAATTAGTCAAGCATCGTTTAAAAGCTTATGTTCTCCGCTATTGAGAAAAAATATACAAACAGCTTGAAATTCATGTTTTTGTAACAAATATTTATTAAAAAGCTTTTATAGTATACTTCATACTTTCATGATTATTAATGAAAATCATCATCTGCGATATCTCCCTTAATTCTTCATCAAAATTAATTATTCAAACATCATTTTAAGGCTCGGCTCTCCACATTCAAAACTACGATATTGGCAACCAATTTCAATGTTAAATAACCAAAACATACCTTCACTATTAAGCATATTTTTGTGCTGTTTTTGTTAAAAAACGAAAGCTGTATTTGTTTCCTTAAAGTAAAATAGATTGTGGGTGTTGATTGCTAAGGATTTTTGCAATATCTCTTTTTGCAACTGAGTAAAAATTTTATAAAGTTTACTATGTTTTACTATTTATATCATACGTTTATGAAAACAATAAAACGGTTTCTGAAAATGTATTCGGCAATCAACATCCGCATATGACAGTACTTCAAAATGAAACCAAATTTTTAAATTTATTCCAAGAGTTAACGGAATAAATTACTTATTCTGTAGCATTGCTCTTATGGGAATAAGATTCAATATGGCGAGCAGGGAAGCGCCCCCTTAAAGCTTATGTTCCCAGCTATTGACGGAAAATAGACAAACAGCTTAAAATTCATGTTTTCGTTACACAAATTTATTGAAAAAACTGTTATATCATACTTCATATGGTTCCTAATGAAAGGCGCCATCTATTAACAATCTGTTTAACTAACATGACAGCTGTTAGTTAGATTGTTTACATTCTATATGCAAGTGTAATCTATCGCACAGATCAATCAAATTAAACCATCGTATATTAATAAACGTAATTTACTCAATTAAATCAATGTATTGAATCAGGTAATTACTCCTAACTTGCGAAATATTCGCACGTATCAGCTAGTATATATTAAAATGTAACGTACAAAAATATTTAAAAGTTTCTCCTTCCTCTGCCTACACCTAAACGCCTATTGTTCGTAGTCGGAAATACACGAAGGTCTTGAGGTCGCTCTACTGGGGACTTAATAAGGAGTAAAGTGGAACGGCCGATTAATTTACAAAGAATATCCTGTCTTTATGGACGTAAAAACAGACCGCAGTCTTTTTATTTCTGCAAATAATTGTAGGACTGCAGCATTTTGTTGTGAATTCATTTTAAAAAGCTGTAAATTTTCTGGTGAAAATAGTTAAACATATTTCGTAAATTTTTATGTACTATAATCAAATACTATGCATAATGAATTCTGGTTTAATTTGTTTTTTGTTAACATTTATTTGTATAACGATTTTTACTTTTAAAATAGTTTATTTCTCAGTTTAGTTAATTGACCGAGCGAAACGAGGTCTCCGTTTTAACTCAACCATTCGACATTTCGTCTGTGTGTCTGTATGTCTGTGAGTCTGTCTGTCTCACGATTACGGTCAAACGCCTTGACCGATTTTGATGATTTTTTGCATGAATGTTCCTTATTCCAAGGCCGAGCCATGTATATATACGGTTTTTTCCATTTTTACTTTCTCACTATACTATAGTATAGAGAAAGTATAGTGATCGCAAAAAAATCGATGTTGAGATTTTTGTGGAAATATCCGTTTTGGGACCCCCTGAGTCCAAAAAAGTGGTTTTTACAAAATGTCTGTTTGTATGTCTGTATGTATACAAAGCTAGAGAGAAAACTATTCGATCGATTTCAACCAAATTTGCACAACACATGTCCAGTACGCCTGTATAGATGCACGAAAAAGGGTTTTGAACAATTTCGAAAAACAACCCCCTTTTTGGCCAAAAAACCCTCCCAAAAAATCAGTTATTATTTTTTAAATAAAAAACGGCTCTAACGATTTTGATAAAATTTGGCTCATTTGTAGCCCTACCAAAAAACCGCATCTTTCTAAAAATTCTCGTTTAGCTAATAATAATAATAATAACTGATTTTTGGGGGTTTTTTGGCCATAAAGGGGGTTGTTTTTCAATTTTTTTCAAAACCTTTTAACGTGCATCTATAAAGACCTAATTGACGTGTATGGTGCAAATTTGTTCGAAATCGATCGAATAGTTTTCTCTCTAGCTAATAATAATAATATTTATTAGTTAATTGCCTACTTTAATAAAAGTATACAAAGCTAGAGAGAAAACTATTCGATCGATTTCAACCAAATTTGCACCAGACATGTCCAGTAGGCCTGTATAGATGCACGAAAAAAGGTTTAGAAAATTTTAGAAAAACAACCCCCTTTTTGGCCAAAAAAACCCACAAAAATCAGTTATTATTTTTTTATAAAAAAACTGTTCTAACGATTTTGATAAAATTTGGCTTATTTAGGCTTTAATGTGCCCTACCATATACAAAAACCCGCACATTAAAAAAAAATTCTCGTTTAGCTAGTAATAATAATAATAATAATAACTGATATTGGTGGTTTTTTGGCCATAAAGCGGGTTGTTTTTAGCTTCCTGGGTTGTATATTTGATTGATTTGTTGCATATTTGTTCGAAATCGATCGAATAGTTTTCTCTCTAGATAATAATAATAATATTTATTAGTTAATCTCCAACTTTAATAAAAAAAGTCTCCTACCCCGCCCTACAAGACACAGTGAATCTGTTTAGTAATTTAAATGTGTTTGTGAGAAAGTATGTGTCAGTTCCTGGTACCGTTTATTCATTTTTAACCCCTTAAATAAAATTAAAATGGCGGCCGGACCGTTTCTCTCAGTGTAAGCTTTTTTCCAAAGCCAGTTTGTGGCTTAACCGTAAGTCGAATTTAAAAACTAATAACATTTAGCGGGTAGCAAATTTGATTTTCAACAAGATTGTACTCTTGATTTTTCCGTATCTCTAACGGTAAGCTCACAAAACGGTAAACTTCAAATTTGTTAAAAATCCTCCAAGTTTTTGTATTTCAACCATGTTTTTATACGTTTATTCTAAACCAATTCAAAAGTGTCCCGTAGCTTTTTTGTAGATAAAGGTTCAAAGAATTCATACATGCCAGTAAAAAAATGATTGAAGTAAAATTAACAAAGTTATTAGCTCAAGACACAAGCATGTTCAGTAACGGAAAAAAGTGCAACTTTATGCCTAAAGTTGCCTACATAAAAAGTAGTGCAAATTTTTTGTAATTTTTTTCATAAATGTAAAAAAGTTTCGTAATTTAGTTCTAAATAGAACTGTATAAAAATATTTATCAATTTCAAATTTCTTATTTTGAAAACACCAGTTTTTATGTTTCTACTACAAGACTGCTATAGTTCATTTCACCTCAGCGTGAGGCAAAACCAAATGACCGTAAT
>JAGFPH010000764.1:117961-133782 GCA_018207615.1 Philaenus spumarius | reverse complement strand
AATCATTATTATTATTGAATATTTATTTTACAAGGCGAAACTAATGTTTAAAGTTAAATTTTAATCTTTCAATTGCTGTTTATTATTATTTTGACTTTAATACAAATATATTTTACTGTTTCCATACGTTTAAAGTTTAATAAAGGTATAAAATCAATTATAACATAAAAGCTAATATGGTAAACACAGTTAAATGTCCATTCATTGTAAATACATTCAATAAACATAAAATTTTTATTCATCCGTCTAGGCCTAACCTAAAATTATTGTGTGTATGTTTATTTTATTTTACCTATCTTAACGGCAACAATATATACAATAATTTTAGGTTAGGCCTAGACTTAAAATAACTACTTTATAGGCCGTAATGTTAGAAAGCCATAGTAAATTTTTACGATTTCATTTAAATAATTTACAAAATATGTTGGTAATTAAAAACGTAAAAACTACTCAACTTTGAACACGTACTCTATTATATGCACTATCTATTTATATGTAGGCCTACTGGTGTAAATTACAACAAAAATTACTGGTTCAAATAACAATGATTTAATTGTATCATTAGAACTTCTTCTTTCGTTGTACGGATGCACCCAAAACTGTTGAGGAATTTTAGAATTTTGCAATAAACATTGCCACAAAATTGGGACGAAATCATCTATTTCCCCATCATCGGACATAACGGTAATATACAGTGGTTAACAGGATACTTTTAACACTAACCCTTTCCTGACCAACGGGACTCTCAAGTCCCGCTCAGTTATTATTTTATATTCTTTTCAAATAAAGTGGAATCTAACTTGTAAATGCCTGAAGGGACTCACAAGTCCCTGAACAATACATATAAAAATTGTGGTAGTTCGAAATAGTTCTAATAGGTTGCAGCACAAGCTAGAATTCATAGGTGCACTAGATTATCTTTTAAAACATGTTCTTGTCTTTCATTTATCAGTATTTTTTATTAAAAGGGTAGCACATTGTTTTAAATGAATTACTAACTTAATAAGGACTGAGTATTCGTGAGAGGTTTATAATAATAATTATTATAAACAACTCACGAATACAAATTATGCAGATTCAAACTTAAGAGCAACAAAGCAAACTTCCTATAACCATTCCTAGATGGTGGTGATAAACTATCTTTTACTTTACTTTTACTTTACACGTAATATTTATACCGACAGTAAAGTAACTGAAATTTTGTTAATTTGTCAGTTTTCTTTAATCAAGCCTTAGCCTAGTGGATAACGTTGCGTCTTCCTGATCAGAAGATGCTGGGTTCGAATCTAGGATCGGAAGACCAGCTATCTAATCATATCTGTGGTTTGAGGGTAGGACGGCGGAAGTAAAGCAAAAGGTGGTTGGATCGTTTCCAAGCTGATGGGATATGACTAGATATCTGGTCTCCGGCTGGGGCTGTTTTGTATAATTTTACTAAGGTACTTATATATGTATGTATATATATTTACTGAAAAAACAGTAAAAAATATATATATTTTTTTACTAAACAACCTTAGTTAATTACAAAAATAAAGAAATATATAGTTTTTTCAAATTTTAACACTTCTTGGTCCTCAAAGGGTTAAAAAAAGGGAGGGGCGTATCTACAAGCAAATGCCTGGGAACTTTGAGTGAACCGTTTGTTTCAATGTGGATTGGGAATGTTTCAGTCAAACTGAAACATTTTGTTTCGGTTTGCTTCAAACAAATTGTTTGGCGCAGTGTGGTTCCAGCCTAACAGCCTACATTAATTTTGTTAGACAAAATCTTAAAAAGTTTCATTTCAGTACGAAAATCTCAAAAATTAGATACTTCCCATCAAAAAACGTGCTCCGGTTGTCGGATTTGTTTGGTTAATGAACTCGTCCGAACGAATTTAAACAACCAGCGTGTGTACCAAATTTGAATTAAACCGGACTTAAAATGCTGCAGTTAGAGTGCGAACATACAATTTTTAATGACACCCAAAACGTGTTCTGGGAACATGATCTGTGCTCATTTACTACTCCCGACCTTAGTTCTCACCATAAGGGTCACAGCTATATTTCATCTTTCCTATGAAAATTCGCGAATATTAATTGAACTCATTAAGCAATTTAAACAGACAGAGCACTTTATTACGTAGGATACAAACTGCAACGAATAATTACAACTTCAGGTTTTTTTTTAAATTAACAAGGTCGAATTCTTTGTAAAACAGCTGTTCAAACAAACACAGGAACGTAGATATTTATAGCCTTTTAATTATAGAGCTATCAGAAAATTATCGGTAACTCGATCTAGTTCTCGCAACGCTCTTATTTATAGGTTATGTTTGTTTTATTTTTTTTGTATTAGATAATTTTTTATTTACTTTATTTGTATTGTCAATGACCGAACTGACAGTTTTGTTTGTCAAACACTGACTGATAAAGTCATGATTTTTAGAAGTAAAACTTTTAGCTTCAACAAGAGAACTTATCTATATACAATACATAAAACCCAAATCCACTGACTCACTTGATCACGATTTCTCAAAAAGTACTGAACGGATTGGAACAAAATTTCGTATGTAGCTTCCTCCAGGACCATAGGTGCTCACTAAGAAAGGTTTTCAAAAAATTCGAAATCTTGGAGGGGTCAGAGTTACTAAATCACGATTTCACAAAAACTACCAAACGGATTGGAATGCAATTTGGTATGTAGCTTCCTCTAGGGCCATAGGTGCTCGTTAAGAAAGGTTTTAAAAAAATTCGACATTTTCAGGAGGGTTTGGATGGGTCAAATTTACCAAATTACGATTTCTCAAAAACTACCAAACGGATTGGAATGAAATTTGGTATGTAGCTTCATCTAGGGCCATAGGTGCTCGCTAAGAAAGGTTTTCAAAAAATTCGAAATTTTCAGGAGGGGTTTGGGGGGCGGGGTCAAAGTTACTAAAAAAAACACCTAACGGATTGGAATGAAATTTGGTATATAGCTTCCTCTAGGGCCCTAGGTGCTCGCTAAAAAAAGGTTTAAAAAAAATTGAAATTTTAGGGCGGTTTGGAGGGGCCAAACTTACTAAATCACGATTTCTACAAAACTACTAATCGGATTGGAATGAAATTTGGTATGTAGCTTCCTCTAGGGCCCTAGGTGCTCGCTAAAATAGGTTTTAAAAAAAATTGAAATTTCAGGGGGGTTTGGGGGGTGGTCAAAGTTGATAAAAATCCCCATTAGAAATACATAGTGTAATATATTTATTGATATATATATTTTTTTAATATACATTTAACTTTAATTTGTCTATCCGTGCAAAGCCGGATCGGGACGGCTAGCATTTATATAAATTGTGTAAGGAGCAGTTTGTTTATGTTTGCATGGCCTACGCCTCCTAAAATATAAATTAAATCTACTGGTACTTTCACTAATAAAGAATTTAGGAGATAGTACAGTAAGCAAACTATTGTACTATTTAATCTATATATATAAAATCCAAAACCCACTCACTCACTCACTGATCACAGTATCTCAAAAACCATACCACCTATAATATTAACGTAAAATTTAGTACACATACTGCTTTTAGGCGCTAGAGGCGCACTAAGAAAGGATTTTAAAATATTTGGCATTTAAGGGTTGAAACAACCCCTAAAACCATAAATATTGTTTGTTGCATATCTCAAAAATCCCAATGCCTAGAAACGTCATGAAATTTGGTACAAGTATTGCTCATAGGTGCTAAAGGCGCACTAAAAAAATATTTGGCCTTTAAAAGTTGAAACAACCCCTAAAATCATAAATATTGTTTGCTATTCTTTCCAATAAAGAGAAAGCTGAAATTGTGTGCATTTATCTCTTGCAAGATACATATAAAAAGTAAACCAGTTTTTTATTTCGTTACGTGCTGCAAGGGGTGAAAATGTGAGAACAGCTCTTAAAAATAATAAATTAACATTTTTATACTTCAATTAAAGCTAGAGAGATAATAACTTATAAATGTTGTACAAGATAGCCTACATATAAAATATAAACCAGTTTTATAATTTGTTTCGTGCTGCTAAGGGGTGAAAATGTGATAACAACTAAAATCAATAAATATACATTTTAATACTTTCCTTTGAGCTAGAGAGCTGATATTTTGAATGTTTACTTCTTATAAGATACATATACAAAATAAACCAGTTTTACATTTTGTTACGTGGTGCTAAGGGGTGAAAATGTGATAACAACCCCGAAAAACAATAAATATTAATTGGTATTCTTTTTTTTATTCTAAAGAGCTGATATTTGGCACTCATTAATTAATTTTAAGAAAATATTTAAAGACGTAAGCTGATCAAAACTTTCCCGATCTATACATTCGCAGTTCAATGCTATGGTTGAAAAAAAAGACGCTCTTCACTCTGAATTCTTTAATTTTAAATTGGTTTAATTTATTTAGTCCAATTCCAATTCTTGGGAAAATATAGTTTGATCTACTGTTAGAGAACTATCGACCTGGTTCCCGTGATAAACATTAAGAGTAACATTTCCGAAATACATTTTTATTACTTTTGTAGAATGTTTACTTTCATTTTATTTTATCCCCAACTCACTATACGGTACCTACTTACATAAACCCATGTTAATAATTTGGGTGACATTGTCAGGAATCATATTTGTTAGTTTTTATGACACTTTACATTTGGGACAACGTTACCCCAATAAAAGGCAAGATTGGCACACATTTTTAAAAAATCTTAGAAATAAAATAAATAAGTTCTGAATTTTAAAAACCGGTCAATATAGGCCTACACTTTAAAATTAGCAGAGTTAAAAACAAAATAATATTTATTGGGAATATAAGGCAATTTATGTGAAGAAACACAAAAAATGGGCCAAAGCTACTCCAGTTGACCGTATTTAATTTTAATGCTTACAATAAAAAATCATTTAAAATCATGCCTTCATTAAAGATACTAAAAATTGACAAGGTAAATTTGAACAACAACGAATTAGCGTCAATGCAGGCCTGATTTTAAAGAAGAAAGTGACCGCCCACACCCCTGTTTACTTTTCTGCAACCATGTGGCATTCTTTCCTTGCGTCGTTTTTTGTAATACCATAGCATATTTCTGCGCTTGCAATGCATAGTCTGACACGTGTACTGTTAATTGTACACCGTCAGCTTTGCGAGTTTCCATTTCAAATCAAACCAAATTAAATGTACTTACATTTGCTAAAGATGACACCTCGTTAGTCCAAAATAAATGATACAGTACGATAACAAACGATATACATAAACACAACTGTAATAACCGCTTTAACCAGTTCCCGCTATGCTACTGAAAGAACGTGCGACTTGGAACTATACCGAGACGAGATTGGTAAGTCGTCCGCCAGGAGGCAGCACTTATCTAATGTAGCCTACTCGAAAGCCTGCCTTTTTTTTTTTTGCTAGTTCCGATTGTGATTTTGTTTCTAGGAAGTCGGGCTGGATGAAATGGGACAATGCTTATTCATTCATGACAGCGACACTGACAAGTTTGCTGTTTTATCCTTGGATAAGATACTCATCGGCATAATAGTTAATGTAGGCCACATACCTGGCAGAATTGTTTATTATTGTTTTGTTTACCTCTATTTTTATGTGTTATCGGTAACTCGGTTATGCCTAGGCCTATTCTCAGTACATGGGCAGTGGCGGAATAACAAACTTAGAGGCCCTGAAACAAGATAAGCAAAGAGGACCCTCTCTCGTCCTCAGTGGTGGCGTCTCCGCAGCGCCAAGTCTCTACAACCGAGGGTAAATTAGTCTCTACAGCGCCGAGGCACAGACTATAGGAATAATTCTCAGTGATGTAAAAGTGACGAGGGTTAATATCTTCAATGAGTTTAATCGGTGAAGCAGTAAATATTTGTCATATTTTTATTAAACTAAAAATACAATGTTACTCTAGAATTCGAGGAGTATTAGGTTAGGTTAGGTTAGATTAGGGTAGGTTAGGTTAAGTTAGGTTAGGTAATGTCCAGACGGCCGCTTTTTAGCGAATTTCCACAGGAAAAATGAGCTATTGCAGTGGCCCTTATGGTGAGACCCAAGGTCAGGAGTAGCAAATGAGCACCGATCATGGTCCCCAGAACACGTTATCGGGTGTCATTAAAATTCATATGTATATATATATGTATGTATATACTCTAGCAGCCGCATTTTAAGTCCGATTTGGTCCCAATTTGGTACACGTGTCGGTTGTCTACGTCGCTTGGACGAGTTCGTTAGCCAAAAAAATCCAACAACCGGAAGTGCGTTTTTGACCGGAAGTAACTATTTTTTGAGATTTTTACTACGAGAATGAAATTTGTTTAGAGTTCTTTTCTAAAAATATAAATGCAGAATGTTATTCCGCACATTTTTTTTACGCGACCTCATAGCTCGCTTGGTTCCCCCAAAATCGACCAAAACGTAAAATACCATAAAAGCACCCGATTCGAAGCCAAGTGGTGCAAACTCGCGAGGCTACTAGGAGGAAACAAATTCTACTAATATATTGCGTACACACAGACAGCTGTTCAACGCCTTCGTGAGTAGACCTATTTCCCAAATTGTTGGTTGAAACCCTAAAACATAGGCCTATAAACTTAATTTTAGAAATTCGCTCAACTCACGTCAGCGGTTCAGCTGCGTGGTCGAATTATTATATTACCGGACTTGATTTGTAATGTTAAACCAAATCATTCTAGTAATATATAAGTGGATCTACATAGTCATTCAACATTAACTGCGAGCATCTCAAAAGTACGAGATAAAAGTACATAAAATTCATTATGTTACTTTAGAATTCGAGGCGTATCATGTCTGCAATGAAACGTATGTAACATTCCAGTGCTGATCATCTACTATGCTCAGTTGGGCACACGCCATTACCACGGTTCGTTGATTTTGTGAATTCCAATTCGGCTGTCAGACTAAGCCAGGTAGCCCGCTCGGCGCTGTGGAGTCGCGGCGCTGTGGAGTCGCGGCGCTGTGGAGTCGCGGCGCTCTGGAGACGGATTCCTCGCCCTCAGTGGCGTAACGTTTTTCGGCCGGGCTCCCTGCAAAAAATGCACGGGGTCCCAGTATATTGCGCACATTTTTTTTAACACAAACACGAACAACCATGGGCTGTCTTTATTTGGACAAATAAAATAACCTGTTTTGCTGAAAGAAGCCTTTACACTCACAATTTAATAATTGCAATTGCTCGCCTTTGGATAAAGTAAACCAGATAAAATATCTAGGTTTAACAATTAATTCAGATTTTACAAGGGAGGGACATATTAGGAAACTTAACTTAAGGAAGAAATGTATAGTGCGCTAAGAAAATTGTATTTATTAAGCAATATTTGAACACCTAAAGTTTCATTATATGTATACCACGCGTTAGTGAGTTCTCGCTTGGGTTATGGGTTGAGTTGTTGGGGTGGTACTTATCTCTCCACGCTCAAACCTATTATAACAATTCAAAAACATATTGTAAGAGTAATCTCGAGGAAATCTAGACTCGAACACTCTTGGCCTATTTTTTCTAAATTAAAAATCTTACCGTTAAGACATATGTATATTTTTAAAATTCTAAAGCTGTTCCGGACAAAACATTATTATACTCAAAACAATAGTCGCACCACGTATCAACTAAGAAACAGTAATCAAATGGCAGTTCCTAAACCAAAACTTACTTTATACAGACACTTTTTTACTTTTAACGCTCCACGCCTCTACAATAAATATGGTTTCATTACACGCTAGAAAGGATTTATTGACAGGGTTTTTAAGAGACGTCAAAGCATTCATGTTTTCTGTTGAGGATATTGAATCTTTTATCCAAGTTGTTGAATGACGCATAGTTGGCTCTAATAATTAATTGTTAATGGCTTGTAAACCAAGTACTGTACTTGGCATGAATCCTGTATTTTGTGTAGCGCTAAAATATTGTTTTTTTTATTTAAGACTGTGATTACCTTGCAGGTGTTAATTAATTAAGTAAATAATTATTTTTTCTTTTTGTAACTTTATAATAAAATAGTGTAATTTAATTTTGTTAATGTGGTTGAATGGCGACACAACTCTCTCTTTTTTCATTTTCTTTTTTCATAGCCAATGACATGTTGGAAGTCTCAAACAGACAATGCCTAGGAGACCACTATATTATTTATTATCACTAGAATTAGGTTTAATTTTTTTATTTTTTATTAAATATAAGAAAGAATTGTGTTTATTTTTGTAAAAAAGAATTGTATAGATGTTTGGTGGTAAATAAATAAATCATCATAAAAAAAAAATTATACACATAAAATATAATTCGGTGAGTTAACATCATATTATTTTAGTAGTGTATCCAACTAAATTATAAATTTGTTGCCAGAAGACATTTTTTTCAATTTAAAGATTTAAAATAGCTTTACTATTATAAAATAAAATCCGCGCCAAAGTACTTAGTTTCAAAAGTTAGGTTGATACATTGAGAAATATTTACAAATCCAGTAAAGTAAATCTAAACAAACATAGATGAAATAAATTAAAAATTAAAAACAACACAGAACACACACATGTACGTGGTTGGCGAATCCAGCCACGGATTACCCATAAGGCCAACCTAGACCATGGATTAGGACGTAGGTTTGTGGGGGGCGCAGATCGCGGGACAAAACGAAAAATGTTGCGCTTCTAGTCGAGCGCTAGTGTCGAACGTCCTGATTGCACTGGTTTATGTACATATTTTGAGTGTCATTTGTTCAAGTGTTGCTTATTATTTAGTGGTGTGTTTTATTTTTCAACATGCTTTCGTTTTAGTCAATAGTCTATTATCTGCTTCCTACAAATTGCAAATACTCTATTGGCTTTTCGTACATTTTGGCATTTCAATCGCTGTTATTGCGTGATTGATATAAATTATTGGAACGAAGTTCAAATTTGGCATGAAGTTTAAACTAACAAAGATATATTTCAAGAAAAATAAGCGATTAAATCCAATAATGAGTTTCAAAATGGTGGCTGTAACAACCGGGGGGCAAACAGGGCACGTGCCCTGGGCGCTACTCTGGAGAGGGCGCCGTTTTGATTTCGAGTTTTTAAGTTTTCTTTTAATAACACACGTTTAGGAAAGACAAAGTTAAAATCAAACAGTAAATTTGTATTGTCAGTTATAGAGCAATTAATGTTTTTCTTTTATAAAACGCGATATCGAAAAATAGTTGTTTTCTAAGCTCCGATATAAGTACTACTTGCACAAGAGTAAATTATGTATGCTTTCTTAATAATTTCGGAAGCGATCGCGTGAGTTCGGATATTCTCGGACGTTCTCGAGCGCTTTAGTTGGTCTTGTTGCTGTATCCATTGCTAGCTGTGAGCGTTCGTTCAGCAAACTCAAGCTAATCCTGTCTTACTTAGAGCTTCTACGGGACAACAAAGACTAAACGATCTGGCTCTACTGAGCATTGAAAGTGAAATGACAGAAAAAACTGATTTTGAAAATATAATTAATCAATTTGCTGCAGCCAATGACTACATATCAATCTGGCGAAAAATACCATAAGTCCGTTATTCTCTAACCAAATTTTTTTAAACGAACTTAATCGATAGGGAATTCAATTTGCAAAAAAAGTTATTCTTGACATTTTTTCGGGAAAGGGCTAGTTATTTCGTTATTTCCGTTCGAAAGTTGTAAACGGTCGCCATTTTTAAAATATTGAAGTCACGTCAACTTAACTGTTTTCCCATTTAGGTAATACTATCAAAAGGTTGATATAAATTTGGTATTATTTCGTTTAGTAATTTTTTAGATATGCATTAAAAAAAACATTTTGGTCACAGTAGGACAACCAAAATGATTTTAGTCTTTTTACCCTCGTCCTTACATATTCCCATTAAAAATTAACTGTCAATACATCTTAATAAACTTCACAAAGTCTTTGATTCTTATGTTGATTAATTCCCTACGACTTAAATACATCACAACAGTAAAGAAAACTTTATGTATTCATACATTTCTTTGTCTTTCACTGGAAACCTGAAAAATGATAAGTCTTTATTTTTCACAGATGTATTGTTGCTGTTTTTATAGGAACATTTAGATCCTCCACTTTTTGAACAGGACTGCATTGCAAAATGTAGCAGCTATTTTTTACTTTACACACTAACAGTATTTACACTATAAACCATATTACATACTAAAACCATATTTACAAACTTACATTACTTAAAAAACATTAGAAAAGAAAACCAACTAAAATGTATTTATTTAGTACACTGCTATTACAATGTGGGAAATGAATCGCATTGACAAATATGGGGCTACGCTACCAAAGCTTGTCTGAGACACAACAATCTGCGCTCAACTCAAGGTCACATGAAAGTCGGACCTCTCTGTCTCTCCTTCTCTTTCCATTCTTGTCACACACTCGGCCTGCAAAACGCGCACTGAGAGCTCCTAGCGACGAGGTGCATGAACTAACTTTTATACCTACTTTAATGGGCTGAATTCTACCCATTTAAACTGTTCGTCTTATTGATATGTAGTCATTGCTGCAGCCAAATCCCGGAAAGTACATTTTTAAACTTATTGAACCCTTATTTTTTTTAACAATAACGAGATGAAATATGTTATAGTTTTATTTTCTGCTTTCGTTAAATAAGCTCTGTTCAAGTTTAATGTAGAGCATAGGCGTAACCAGCATAGGTAAACCCCCCCCCCCCCATTGTAAAAAATATTTCGCACTTTACATTAAAATACGCTCTTAAGAGTAACTTGTTTTCAACTCCTCTGCAAATGTCAAGCTACAATAAATTATTAATATATTGCTGAAATTATATTTGGTCGAATTGGGCACTGGCACTTTATTTTATATAGATGCAGTGTAGTGTATCAAAGTATAGTATCTAGAGGCAGCACACGGAGTTTGTCCGAAACGGATTATTTGCCGTCGCCGTCATATCAACAGTGGCACGAAGGAGAGTATTGGAGCATACACATTGGTCGGAAAAATAAACGATCGGTTTATTTACCGCTGACGGTAGCTGTGCAGCCGCTCACTGCCACTACAATCGACGGATTTTCCACCGAAACAGCCAATCGCCGAAACAGTGGCGAACGTGACCAAATGAACGCCACCTTTCCTTATTTTAGTACTTTTTTCGTAGAATACTATCCTTCAGTCGCGTAGAAACCGACTTTCTTAAATAATCGAATAATGTTTCTTCTAGCTCCTCAAATCAGGAAACACAGTGTAGAATGCTCCAAAATCTTTTCTTCTTTTATTTATTGATTGGATGAACCCAAATATGTATATTTTTTTGCTTCCTTTTCAATCGGCGATGGAAAAACAATAAAGCGAGAGTTGCTCTCTTTTCATGTCAATAAAACATTAAAAGAAATAATATATTACATAACACACTTCGTGATTAATGAACTAGAGTTTAATGAATCCCAACAAGAATTTTATACCTCGCGGCGCCGGCGTCGGAAATTTTACCGCGTGCACACTTTAAATTTTATGATTATCCGCAGCCGACAAAGAAAAGCCGTGTGTGTTCGAGGCCTATTGGGTTAGAGGTTAGAGGCAGCGCACGGAAAGATTTGGCGGGGGACGAGTCATGGTTGCTATTCTAAATTATTGTAAAATAGGCCTGAATCACAATTATTAAAAGTGGAAAAGTATACATACCTATATCATTTTAAAGTACTTTTGGGAAGCCTTAAAGTGTTATTTTGCATCTTAATTTTAACAAATTTTCCATGCCCCCCTCCCCGTTATTGTAACCCCCTCCATAAGGTCGTCGTCGTTACGTTTATAATGTAGAGTAAATTGCAGAAGGTTCTGTTTTGTCTTATGTAAAATTTCAATCTAATTTTATAATTTGATTTCTAAAGTTTTCACAAGTCATAATTATTATGAATATACAGTAATAAATATACTGTACTGATAGATTTCTACAACTATTGGAAAAGTTTACTTTGGTTTTATAAATAGAATAAAGTAAATTGTAACAAAGTGCATTCATAATGAACAAATTGATGTAATTGAATTTAGTAAAAATTATCTTTGTTTTAATTTGTGTATTTTTAACCCGTAACTTTTAGTTAATAATGACTGTTTTGTTCTTTGAGAGGGACGGCTCTAGGACCGAGGGCCAGTTGCCTAAAAACTTTGACGAGGGTAATTTGACAGCCAGAGGCTTGGCGGAGCGAGGGCCAGCCGGCTAGGGATCAGTGACCTGAGTTCTACTGTGCGGTGGGTGTAGGGGTGGAAAGGTTTTAACTATCGTTTATGTATTCCGATAACAGTATGATTATAATATTTATATAATTATAATATTTCGTCGTATTATCACTTTATATAATTAGAATAAAAAAAAACTAGAGGACTTACCTAAACTGTTTAGTCACAGTATTTTGCCGATAACAGTATGATTATAATATTTGTATAAATATAATATTTCGTCGTATTATCACTTTATATAATTAGAATAAAAAAAAAACTAGAGGACTTACCTAAACTGTTTAGTCACAGTATTTTGCCGATAACAGTATGATTATAATATTTGTATAGTTATAATATTTCGTAGTATTATCACTTTATATAATTATAATTAAAAAAAAAACCTAACCTAACCTAACCTAAAACTCTTCTATAGAAATTAGTTTAGAGTCGTACTCTATGCATTTAATCTTACCCCTACCCTGAATCACTTCCGCTCTGGGGAGTCGACTGGCCCTCGGCCCTACCTGGCTGTTTTGACAGTTTATGACCCCCACGGCAAAAGATCGGCTGGCCCTCGCTCCGTTTTCCGAGAGGGGCGCCACTCCAGATCTTACCCCAGGAACGCCACTGATCTAGAAAACAAAGTTTTTTCGGGTCTGTGTTTATATGAACTTTTTTTCTTATTTTGACCCATAGAACCATTTTCCGAAATTTAGCACTTTACTTATGAGACACTCTGTACATAGCCGAGGGTTTAGACAGAGATGGTTGGGTATATTGTTGTGTCTTCCAACGGTTATACGACTTTTTGATGAGAAGTGGTTCAGTCAGTTTTAGGGCTTTAAATAATCAGCCAATTTAAAAACTCGAATTCCTTGACCTTGAACAATATAAATCGAACACATCAAATGGATTGACATGCGGTCTATAGATACGATCTGGTACTGGCTAGAATGTTTTTAAGTTTATAGCGAATTTCCATGGGAAATATGAGCTATTGCAGTTTGTGGCGTCTCCACAGCGCCGAAGGCAAATTAGTCTCCACAGCGCCGAGGCCATAAAATTATCAAAGGGTCTGCTCGGTGATGCAGAAGTGACGAGGGTTAATATCTTCAATGCCGGGCTCAATGAGTTTAATCGGTAAAGGAGTAAATATTTGTCATATTTTTATTGAACTAAAAATACAATGTTACTTTTGAATTCGAGGAGGGTTAGGTTAAGTTAGGTTAAGTTAGGTTAGGGTCTGCAATGAAATGTATGCAAAATTTCTCTACATAGTCATTCAAGATTAACTGCGAACATCTCAAAAGTACGAGATAAAATTACATAAAATGCATTGTGTTACTTTAGAATTCGAGGCGTATAATGTCTGCAATGATATGTATGCAAAATTTGCGTCATTCCATCTACTATGCTCAGTTGGGCACACGCCATTACGACGGTTCGTTGTTTTTTGTGAATTCCAATTCGGCTGCCAAAACTGTCGGATTATGCCAGGTAGCCCGCTCGGCGCTGTGGAGACTCGGCGCTGTGGAGACGGATTCATTGCAGTGACCCTTAATAAAATGAGACCTAAGGTCGGAAGTAGTAAATCATGAGGGCGAGCACCAATCATTATCCCCAGAATACGTTTTGGCGTGTCATTAAAATTGTTATATATATATGTATTGTTTGTGTTCGCACTCTAACAGCCGCATTTTAAGTCCGATTTGGTACAAATTTGGTACACAGGTTAGTTGTCTAAGTCGCTCGGACGACTTCGTTAGCCAATAAAATCAAACAATCGGAAGCGTTTTTGAAATTATCCGTACTAGAATGGATTTTTTAGGTTTTTATCTAAAAAAATAAATGTAGGATATTGTTCTGCACATTTTGTTTTTTTACACGACCTTCAAGCTCGCTTGGTTCCCCCAAAGCCGATCAAAACGTAAAATACGAGTTAGGTGGGGGATTTACCGTGATTTTTGTGTACGCTTCGAGCGAAGCAAAATAGTATATAATCCAACGCCGCAATGTCGTTGTGCACACTCGCTTAAAGCGAGTTTTTCCGCTGCGAGTGGAACGAAGGAGTGCGTGAGTCGAAGCTAGAGGCTTAGGCGCAAACTGCTACTAATATATTTCGTACACGGAGGCAGCTATTCAGCCTTCGTGAGCAGATCAACTTCTCAAATAGTTGGTTGAAACCCTACAACATATAAAGTTAATTTTCGAAATTCGCTCAACTCACGTCAACGGCTCAGCTGCTTAGTCTAATTATTAGCGAATTTCGATAGGAAAAATGAGCTATTGCAGTGACCCTTATGGTAAGACCTAAAAGGTCGGGAGTAGTAAATGAGCACCGATCATGGTACCCAGAACTGGTTTTGAGGTGTCATTAAATTGTATATATAATTCCGTTTTTTGACAGGAAGTAAAATGTTTAGAGATTTGTCGTACGACAATGAAACCTTCTTAGAGTTTTATCTAAAGACATTAATGTAGGATATTATTCTGCACATTTTGTTTTTTTGCACGACTTTATAGCTCGCTTGGTTCCCAAAAAATCGATCAAAACGTAAAATACCATAAATTTTTTTTTTGGTTTAACGTCCTGCTCTTTTGCACTTAAGGCTAATGAAGACGGGACCTACAGTTTTACGTGGAATCCGAACCACAGCCAACGATGTCTGCTAAGAAACCATTTAGAAAATTATTCGGGGTCAATGGGAATTGAACCCGGAACTTTTCCATTGATGGTTGCCATGACGATTGATAAAGCATTGACGCCTTAACAACCACGGCCATCGTGGCACTATAAAATACCACAAAAGTACTCGGTTCAAATTACCGTTGATCCGAGGCCCAACGGCCGATTTTGTACTCTGCGAGCAAAGCGAAGCAGTCAATAACCCGAGGCCGCAAGCCCGAAGGGCAAACTCGCAAAGCGAGTTTTTCCGCTGCTAGTGAAACGAAGGAGTGCGTGAGTCGAAGCTGGAGGATTAGGCGCAAAACAATTCTACTAATATACTTCATACACACAGGCAGCTGTTTAGCGCATTCATGAGTAGATCAATTTCCCAAGTTGTTGAAACCCTAAGTAAAACATGTAGGCCTGAACCTAATTTTGGTAATTCGCTCAACTCACGTCAGCGGTTCAGCTGCGTGGTCGAATTATTACATAAATGAATACAAGGTAAATTTAAATTAATTGTATTGGCTGAGGTACAACGGATTGAAAAATGAAGTACTGTATGTACATATTAAATTTTATGCGTGTATTTTTTGTTAGCATAAATTTATGAATACAATTTTTATTGGAATGTTGTAATTGTAATATTTAAAATTACTTTTAAGAAGCATAAAGTTGTAAAAAAGGAGGGAAATTTATGTTTTGTTAAATTTTTAATATTATTACTATATGACCTGCCTTATATAAATGTAGGCCTAACATTTGTCAATATAAACGGTATCAGTTAACTGACACAAACTTTCTCCCAACTTACTGTAGTCAAAATAATATTCTTTTTAATCATTTTATTTTTTACTACTTTTTAGAACAAAACAAAAATATAATATTCTACCTACGTCAATCGTATAAAAAAATTACTGTCCCAGGCGGGATTCGATCGCGCGACCTTTGAATTACTGGCCGTGCTCGCTAC
>JAGFPH010000764.1:100793-112961 GCA_018207615.1 Philaenus spumarius | reverse complement strand
AGCTACGTGATATAATTATTTTCAAAATTGAACTTGATTATAAATTAATAATTGCCCATGTGTCCTGTTTATAAACTCATAACCATACTTCAATGAATTTATTATACCGGGTGTTCCCAATTTATGTTTCCAGACTTCCACAAATTGTTCCTTTGGTCAAAACAAGAACAAAACTTCCAATAAACATAGGTCCTAAAACGCTTAGTTTCCTAGATATCCGCCATTTTGTTTTTTGTACAAAATAATTCATATCTAGAGAACGGTTTGACTGATTGAGTTCAAACTTAGCATGAAGTTTAACCTGACAACGAAATACCTGAAAAAAATAAACGATTAAATCCAATCATGCGTAATAGAAAATCTGTACAAATTAAGATGCAAAATAACACGTTTTAGACTTCCCAAAAGTACTTTCAAATGAGATAGGTATGTATACTTTTCCACTTCTAATAATTGTGATTCAGGCCCATTTTAGAATAGCAACCACGCCATGACTCATCCCCTGCCAAATTTTTCCGTGCGTGCGCTGCCTCTAACCCCATAGGCCTGGAACGCACACGGCGTTTCTTTGTCGGCTGCGGATTGTCATAAAATTTAAAGAGTGCATGCGGTCAAATTTCCGACGCCGCGCCGTCTAAATTTCTTATTGGGATTCATAAAAACTGAAGTGTCTAGTTCATCGATCACGAAGTGTGTTATGTAATAAATTGTTTCTTTTAATGTTTTATTGGTAAGAACAGAGAGCAACTCTCGCTGTATTGTTAATCCGTCTGATTGAAAAGGAAGCAAATAAATATACATATTTGGGTTCATCCAATCAATAAATAAAAGAAGAAAAGATTTTGGAGCATTCTACATTGTGTTTCCTGATTTCAGGGACTAGAAAAAAAATGTTCAATTATTTAAGAAAGTCGGTTTCTACACGAGGCTGAAGGATAGTATTCTACGAAAAAAATAATAAAATAAGGAAAATTGGCGTGCATTTGGTCACGATCGCCACTGTTTCGGCGGAGACGATGGAAAATTCGTCGATTGTAGTGGCAGCGAGCGGCTGCACGTGCACAACAGCTACCGTCAGCGGTAAATAAACCGATCTTTTATTTTTCCGACCAATATGAATGCTCGAATATTCTCCTTCGTGCCACTGTTATATGACGGCGACGGCACGAACTCTAGAACAACATACTTTGATACACTACACTGCATCTATATAAAATAAAGTGCCAGTGAACAATTTGACCAAAGATAATGTTAGCAATATATTGATAATTTATTGTAGCTTGATATTTGCATAGGTGTTGAAAACAAGTTACTATTAAGAGCGTATTTTTATGTAAACAAAGTCCGAATTTTTTTACAATGGTGGGTTTATAACCCCCCCCCCCCCCCTGGTTACGCCTATGATTATAGCTACAATTAAGTAGGCCTACGTCTATTTTTCTATTTATAACTTAACTTTTCTTTGACATGCTTGTAAATTTGTGCATTTCAACAAATAAGTCCACACTTTAACGAATTTTGACTTGCCGCTCACTTCAAGTTATGTAGGCTACTGTATGAGACTTTAATTGAGACAAGTCACTTCCCTGTCTTGTCCAAGTAAAACACTTCTCTTACCGCCAAAGTACTTCCGACTGCACTTGTAAACGATCACACAAAAGAACGGTCAATCACGCAGGGCTATTGGAAAACGATGTTTTGCCTTTTCTCCTAAAACTGGGCGCAGTCTTGACACAACGAATGAACACTTTTCGGTCCCATTCATCAATACAACAAAAGCCTGGTCCGACAGGTAGGCCTGCATTCGTCTTCAGACGATAATGCCTTTTGCTCTTGCTTCGCTTGACTCGACAAAATACGCGAGGAATGCTTGCTTTAGACATCGCACTGTGTTGGCCGACATTCAAGTTTAGTTTTACATTGCGTTTCTTTTACTGCATTCTAGTACGTTGACTTCGCTCATTACTTCGGAGGCAGCGGTACTAAGATCTAGGTAAATTATGACTGTTTATGAAAGCAACAGTTATTATGAAAAAGAATGCTGTGTATATATGCGAAGGTCGGCAGTAAAACCTTTGCCCAAGCTGATATATATAATCTACTAGCTGACCCATACGACGTTGCCCGTGCTGGTTGGTATTTTCAGTCTTTTTAACGTAATTGTATTCTTTTTAAATGTTCAGTCAGTGAGTGGTATTTGGCTTTTATATATATAGATCTTAAATAATAAAAGCACTATTGTCATAATAATAAAAGATCTGAAATTATTATTTTAGTAACTTTGATCCCCCAAAACCCATCCTAAAATTTCGAAATTTTTCATACCCTTTCTTAGTGAGCACCTATGGCCCTAGAGGAAGCTACATACGAAATTTCATTCCAATCCGTTCAGTAGTTTTGAATAAATCGTGATTTAATAACTTTTATCCCCCCAAAACCCCCCTAAAATTTCAAATTTTTTTAAACCCTTTCTTAGCGAGCACCTATGGCCCTAGAGGAAGCTACATACCAAATTTCATTCCAATCTGTTCGGTAATTTTGGAGAAATCGTGATTTAGTAATTTTTACCCCCCAAACCCCCCTAAAATTTCCAATTTTTTAAAACCTTTTTTTAGTGAACACCTATGGCCCTAGAGGAAGCTACATACCAAATTGCATTCCAATCCGTTCGGTAGTTTTGAAGAAATCGTTTTTTAATAACTTTGATCCCCCCAAACCCCCCGTAAAATTTCGAATTTTTTCAAACCCTTTTTAGTAATCACCTGTGGCCCTAGAGGAAGCTACATACCAAATTTCATTTCAATCCGTTCGGTAGTTTTTGAGAAATCGTGATGAGTGAGTCAGTGAGTGAGTGAGTGAGTGGTATTTCGCTTTTATATATATAGATATATACAGAGAGTAAAATACGTCGTGATCAAAGCCTGATCTAAAGCTTTTTTGAGGGGGGCAAGCTTGAATTTGCCGCCGCCCGACGCTATCCCCCAAATATTATTATACATTACATAATATGTTAAAAATAGTACATATACAGATGTCCAGTAATTACGGGATCAAACTTCGGGAAATAGTTTTATGGGTCAAAATAAGAAAAAAAGTTCATATTAACATAGGCCCGAAAACGTTTCGTTTTCCAGATATCCGCCATTTTGTTTTTTGAACAAAATAAATCATATCTAGAGAACGGTTTGACTGATTGAGTTAAAACTCGGCATGATGTGTAACCTAACAATGATATATCATAAGAAAAGTAAGCGATTAAATCCAATCATGAGTTTCAAAATGGCGGCTGTTTGAAAATTTGTTAAGACACATTTTTGTAGCCCTTTTGATTCCCTATCGGATGGTGTAACTGTCAAAACAATCGGATGAAGGATAAGTTGAAAATAATGACAACAAATGTACATACAATATTGCTGTGTTCACTGTGTTGGTATAGGATGCCGGGTTGAACAAACCAATTATTACACATAACTTAACTATTATTATTCGTCCAATAATTCATCCAACAATATAGGAGCCGGAATAGGATACATGTACAGGATGCGTTATACATCGCGTATAGTCTGGAGGTCGGCGACCGACGCTGAAGCTGATTCTCCACGAGTTTTTTGCGAGAAAATTTGCTTTCTTCCAAATTTATCGCCGGGGGCAAGTGCCCCCAGTGCCCCCCTCCCCTAGATTCGGCTCTGGTCATGATACACCTCGATATACATAATTTCAATGGATTGTTATATCCACGTAAAACCTCTACCTCTATTACATCACTTTTCTGGTGTTTAAGATACGGTAAAAATGTTGCTCCTTTTGGAAGGGGGGATAGGAAAGGGGCTTTCTTTAATTTTTTTAAATGGCAACCCCTATCTTGTGACATATTATTGGAAACCACTTTAATAACCATGGATTTCTGCGGCAAGAAAATAAAAATCAGGTGACGCACTCGTTCGCTAAGCTCAAAAATGTTATTTTGAAAGCTATTTTTTTAAACTGTATATTAAAAGACGGTAAAGATATGCAAAATCAGATCAAACGAATATACTTGCCTTGGAAACACGGGCGCCCATATGATATTTTCTAGGGGGGGGGGGGCTAGACTGGGGTATGGGGCTTCACTTTCACTGCTAAGGACGCACATGTAAGCTTGACACTGAACACTATGAGAAGCGGCCGACGCAGAGTGCATTGCACGCCAATCCCCGTATAGGAATATTTTTAATAGACAGTGTATTACGTGCTTCGCAGGCCAATTTTAAGCCTGTGTGCTATGGACGCACATGTGCGTCCGCTTTAACTCGCTTTTATAGGAGTTGATGATAAATTTAGGTTAATATTGTGCAGCGTTTGGGAATAGAGTCATGAATACAAAGTGGATTTTAGCAAACTTAAGAAACTGTTAGGCAATGCCAGATGATTAGGCACATTGGCACATTACGTAACTATTTACTCCAAGATCCTAACCTGTCCCAGTAAAAATTGTGGCAGCTTGTAACAAGTTTAATTTATATAATCAAGTGTTTTGAAATTTAAATCCAGTCGATAGGATGACCTTGGCCTTCATCGTTCAGTTTCAGAGAAGAAGAAGAAAATGAATAAGTAGTTTTTGACGTCGTGCCCATTCGTGTTGTGTAATTATCATTTTAGAAATGCAGTTTTACCTGACGTGGTTATGAAACAATAAAAATATATTTTCACGTGAATGAAGATTGATTAGGACAGATATTTTCTATTTTTATACAGAAGAAATTTTAAATTTTTTACAGAGGCAATTTTCAAGTTATAAAATGTGACCAAAATGTGATATGGTTAAGTCAAAGCCCATTAGTCCAGTCAAATCGGCTCAAAATGGCGGAGAATCGTGCATTAAATCATGGGGTTCTAATTTTCAGGAATGTGTAGGGTGTGGTCCCCTGAATATCGCCTAATAAAGTCCCATCGGTTTCAGGCGCAGCAGAGTGGGAGGGGGTCCCAAAGGTCCTTTGTTTGGTTTTTGGCGTTTATCTCGAAAACGGTGCGTCGCACAGTAAGTTTTACACTTTAAAAAAATAAAGGTGATAAAGTTCCCTTCCAAATAGTATATCCATGTTTCTACCTAAGTGTTACCGTTTTCGAGATATGAGCCGTTGAATGTGAAAATTTGTCAAAAAACGGTATCGTTTCTTGTATTTCGTCGATCTTCCTCTCAAAACTCTTTCCCCTTCCATTTAACAGAAAACTCGTGAGAAAGAAAGTTGTAGAGTGAAATATTTCCTTCAAACGTATACATTTATGCTCATTTATCTTCACCGAGCAACTTATATGTTATATGCAAGGTAGATAGTTACAGCGTTTTGAAGTTTATTGGTACTTTTCAACATTTTACTAGCCCGTCTCAGGTTAAGTTGGGGCAAGGAGGGTGGGTAATTAGGGTCGGTCTTAACCGTCATAAAACTGACCCTTATTAATGCCACCTGAGTGAACCTGTAGGTCACTCTAGTATAAATTTCAATTCTGTATGTCTTAAGTGAAAATGAAAAACGATATCATATTTCGTTTCATGATACTTTCCTGATAATTTTGATACCAAATTTGATTACATTTGGTCAACTTTGAGCTGTACTAGCATTATAAACTTTCTTAGTTGAATTAACATTACTAATATGGTTTACAACAACAAACCACAGAAATGTACTAGAGAAGTTCATATTTAAATATGTAATAAATAATCATTTTTTGAGAAAAAACTCGATACTGTATCGTTATTTACCATAATACAAACAATTATGTGTTTGTACCATGTTAATCGGCCGACTTAAGGGGGCGCTACCCTGTCCCCCATATTGAATCTGATTCCCATAAGAGCAATGTTACAGAATAAGTCATTTTTCTGTTAATTCGTGGAATAAATTTAAAAATTTGGTTTCATTTTGAAGTACTGTCATATGCGGATGTTGATTGCTAAATACATTTTCAAAACTGTTTTATTGTTTTCATAAACGTATGTTATAAATAGTAAAAAACAGTAAACTTTATTAATTTTTTACTCAGTTGCAAAAAAAAGATATTGCACAAAATCTTGACAATCAACACCCACAATCTATTTTACTTTAAGAAAAAATATACAGCTTTCGTTTTTTTACAAAAACAACACAAACATATGCTTAATAGTGAAGGTATGTTTTGGTTATTTAACATTGAAATTGGTAGCCAACTTCGCCGTTTTGAATGTAGGGAACCGAGCCTTAATTAATGCAATATAATTAATACCGCTTTATCATTAATAATACAAATTTTATTTGTAATTTCTTGTATTGAAAAAAAAAACAGTTACAACACTTTAAGTCGGCCGATTAACATGGGACAAACACACAATTGTTTGTATTATGATAAATAACGATACAGTATCAAATTTTTTCTCAAATAATGATTATTTATTACATTTTTTAATATGAACTTCTCTAGTACATTTTTGTGGCTTTATTGTTGTAAACCGTCATAGTAATATGCTGGTCACTCAAGTTTCGTTTCCAAGCAAGCCTCCTAGCTCTCAGGGAAAGGAAAATAAGCATATTATTAATTATAGTCAAGTATTTTTCTTTAAAGATATTAGCACTAAAATATGTTTT
This sequence comes from Philaenus spumarius, assembly GCA_018207615.1. Lineage (NCBI taxonomy): Eukaryota > Metazoa > Arthropoda > Insecta > Hemiptera > Aphrophoridae > Philaenus > Philaenus spumarius. The sequence continues at coordinate 106,362 of JAGFPH010000764.1, read as the reverse complement.
AAATGTTATGTGCCGTTTGATTTTACATATACTTATTTTATTTTTTACAAGGTGTACGTCCGTACGTACAAACATAAGCTACACGTACGTGAGTAACAACCCCAGTGTAGATTATAGTTTGGGGTTATCTTTCTTAGAATACAACTTCAATCGTTAAAATTTCTTGTGAAGTTTATTTTTTTAAATATGAGTTATAGAACTAATAGTGTATGCTATAATATACGTTATAATATTTGCTTTGAGGTTTATAAACTGTATATAAATACAACATTTTATCATCAATATATTTGTTTATACAAATTTAAAGAAGAGATACCTATTCGTTTAGCTTCGGAAACATTCGTACATCTTCGTACGACTAATATAAACATATTCGTATATAAACATATTGGATTATTCATTTCTTCACTAACAACAATGAATACAGAATACTATTGTATTCTGTATTCATTGCTAACAATAACTTCTAAATCATTTGATCTATCAATATGAAATAAAAAGCAGTTAAAAGATAGTATTTTTATCTTTCTTTAAATATATAATAACGTCTGTAAATAAAAATGTTTAACAAATAGGCCTACAGTTTTATAAAGATTATTGTACACATTTAACGAGTTAAAAATCCCCGTCAGCATAGTTATGTAGGTCTAAATAAATGGCATTAATGTTGTTTTTAAATAGTTTGTTGTTTAAATGATGTATTTCTGATGTGAATCTAATTAATCAGCCTGTGATTTTTCACTGAGCTTACTTGTAGGCCTACAGTTATAATAATGCTAACCTATGATTTTAGTAACATTTTAGCAATTTTTTGATGGAACTTATAATAATTACTAGGCCTAGTTACGACTTTTATGTTTTAGGATATTTAGCTGAACCAAACAATTGATTTATTACCTACAATTAATTAAGAGTTAGAAGAAAAAAAGTTGGCCGTCACGGGACGGGTTACGTGCCACATGCGACCCACAGTTCGAGAGAAGAATTTTTACGTTATAACTTAATTTACTCCTAGTTTATCAACCCTATGCACGTTTAAGAAACATGTACAGTCTGCCAGAGCCCTATATTAGCCTAGAGATCTACCTATTAGCATATCTATAGTTTCCAGCTGCTACCACGGGGAGGTTTGGGGTTGGACTTTAAGCAACCATATTTAAAATTTTTTTTGCTTTCTATTTATTTTTTACTTAAAGAATCAGCTGTTTGGCTTCGCCATTAGGCTACTTAAAATAGCTACAATCGGTTGCAACCTAACCTAACCTAGATGTGTTGGGTAGTTAGTGGCACTATGAACAAATTGGTGGGTCGCTTGCGGCACGGGTCGCATCCTGCACCACACCAAGGGACGCCCGGCAAATGAGAAACATTAAAGTTAATATTAGAATTTATAATTAATAAAAACCAACAAAAAATATGGAAATACTACAATTAATTCATAATTAGTTTAGTTATTACCTATTTAAAAAAAAATAATAATAATAAATGACTTTATTTTTTGGGGCGAGGTTAGGACTGTTTAGTCCTCTCTTCCACCTAACCCCAATACAAAAATACAAACATATTATACAAAATTACAAACATATACAAAATTAAATTCTTAAAAATAAATATTACTTTAACAGACAACAAATAATAATAAATGTACTTTTGCAATTTATAAAAACATTAACAGCGATTATTACAAACAGGTTAATACGCATTACAATCATAATTACACATACATACAACTGAACAACAAACACTTCCAATGTAGGCCTACGCCTCAAAACTGGGATGCATCATCCACTCTGAACAATAAATATGACATCAATAGCTTTAAAAACTGGACACGGCGTCAGCAGACTTAATTGCATCCGGTAGCGAATTCCAGACGGCAAGCGGACACAGTAAATGATTTATTATATTTCATAGTCCGGTGCAAAGGTATAGCAAGAGTAGTGTCACATCCTCTAGTCCTCTTTGCACTTATGTTAGAGACATAGACAAACTTTTCTGCCAGGAAAGTCGGCACTCCAGTTTGTAGAATGGAATGTAACATCATCAGAGTATGATATGTCCGTAGTTCATTAAGTTTTAAGATGTTGAGAGTTTTATAATAAAGAGAAACATGAGCATCGCGATTTAAATAAAAAATAAAACGTATACAGTAATTCTGTGCCCGCTGCAATCTGTTAGCCAACACCACGGACATGTCACCGACTACGGTGTTACAGTAAGTACAATATGGAAATATAAGAGATTTTACAAGGAGCACTCTGACGTGGAACGGCAAGAGATCTTGCATTTTCTTTAAGGTATATGTATATATTTGGCAGTTCTAAGGATAATAGTAGTAATTTTATAAAATTGTAAATACAATTAATTGGTTCAGTTGTTGCTATTATATTTAGCATGTATTATTATGTATTGTTTATTTTATTGTAAGTAAAATTCTAATTAGTAAATAAACTAATGTTTTTTTTTATATGTTTGTGACAACATAGTTTTTTTATGAAGGTGGATTAAGAACTAATGAACTACTAAAAGCTTACAGTAAAATAATTATTATTACAATATTAGGCTAAGTAAATAGTTGTATATTATACTAGCTGAATACCTGTGCTTCGCTACAGGGAATTTGTTTGTTGAGTCACTATGATTCATAATTAATTGTCATATTTTTCTCTCATTTTCTTTCGTCTATTATTTTACGAAAGTGAATTATAACTTTTATAATCAATTACTTTGGTATTTATTGTTCACTGGCTGCCCGTTAATCGTCTTCGTCATGGTATGTGTGCTAAATAAATTAAATAAATAAAAAAATTAAAAATTCAGAGTGAAGATCGTCTTCTTTTTCAAAGCCTAAATCTACAGACTGGTAAATCACAGTCTTAGCTGGATATTTGCAGATCACCCAGATACGTCTTTAATATGCTAATGCATAGATCGGGTAAGTTTTGATCAGGGATGTTTCAACCCTTAAAGGCCAAATATTTTTAAATCCTATCTTAGTGCAGCTATGAGCAATATGTGAACCAAATATTTCACGTTCCTTACAGGTATTAAATTAACATTTATAGTTATAGGGGTTGTTTTACTAAAAAATTTCACCTCTTGTTTTACTAAAAATGTTGTGATAAAATGTAAAACTGGTTTATTTTTTTATATGTATTTTGTAAGAAATAAATGTACAAAATTTCAGCTTTCTTGCTTTAAGGAAAGTATAACAAATAATGTCTATGGTTTTAGGGGTTTTTTCAACCCTTAAAGGCCAAATATTTTAAAATCCTTTCTTAGTTCGCCTCCAGCCCCTATTGAGCAATATGAGTACCAAATTTCATGTTCCTAGACGCTATTCAATTAATATTTATAATTTTAGTGGTTGTTACTACATTTTCACCCCTTAGCAGAACGTGACTAAATGTTAAACAGTTTTACTTTTTATATCTATAGAGTGTAAGAAATAAACGTACAAAATGTTGGTTTTCTAGCTTTAAGGAAATTATAACACACAATACTTATTTTTTAGGGTTGTTTCAACCCTTAAATGCCAAATATTTTAAAATCCTTACTTAGTGGGCCTTTAGCTCCTATGACAAGTACGTGTATCGAATTTCACGTTTCTAGGAGATAAGGTTTTTGAGATATATAACAAACAATATTTATTGTTTTAGGGGTTGTTTCAACCCTTAAAGGCCAAATATTTTAAAACCCTTTCTTAGTGTGCCTCTAGTGCCTATGAGCAATATGTGCACCAAATTTCAAGTTCCTATGTGGTATGGTTTTTGAGAAACTGTGATCAGTCAAAACTACCCCTAAAAATTATGAATATCAAAATGATATTTCTTTAGTTTTCCTATGTACATCACAAAGTATACACGTGCCAAATTTCATCTCTCTAGTTTCATGGGAAGTGGGATAATTAGTGATGATCAGTGAGTGAGTGAGTGAGGATTGCCTTTTATTAGCGAATTTCCATAGGAAAAATGAGCTATTGCAGTGGCCCTTATGGTGAGACCCAAGGTCGGGAGTAGCAAATGAGCACCGATCATGGTCCCCAGAAAACGTTTTGGGGTGTCATTAAAATTCATAAATATATTATATGTGTTCGCACTCTAGCGGCCGCATTTTAAGTCCGATTTGGTCCAAATTTGGTACACGTGTTGGTTGTCTATGTGGCTCGAACGAGTTCGTTAGCCAAAAAAATCCAACAACCGGAAGTACGTTTTTTGACCGGAAGAGACTATTTTTTGAGATTTTTACTACGAGAATGAAATTTTTTAGAGCTTTTTTCTCTAACTATAAATGTAGGACGTTATTCTGCACATTTCGTTTTTTTACGCGACCTTATAGCTCGCTTGGTTCCCCCAAAATCGACTAAAACGTAAAATACAATAAAAGTACCCGGTTCGAAGCCAAGTGGTAAAAACTCGCGAGGCCACTATAGGCACAAACAAATTCTACTAATATATTGCGTACACACAGACAGCTGATCAACGCCTTCGTGAGTAGATCTATTTCCCAAATTGTTGGTTGAAACCCTAAAACATAGGCATATAGACTTAATTTTGGAAATTTGCTCAACTCAAGTCAGCGGTCCAGCTGCGTGGTCGAATTATTTATATAGATAAGCTGCTTTTTTATTTTAAATTATTTTTGAAATCCTAATTATTCCAGTAAATCATTCAGGACTGTAACAATATGAACCACAATTAAATTTTGAAGACCACAGCATGTATTAAAATTTTTTATTTCCAATTAAAATTATACATCATCAGCTAGGAAGCGTGCATACAAGCGGTAAACGGGTCAAGTATAGTACACAGCTCATACAGAGAAGCAACGAGGTGTATACTATACGCGCACACTCCGCACACACATAAGGGAGTCAAGGGTGGCCATAAGGGAGGGGGGGGTCATAAGGGTGACGTAGACGGGGCATGACGGCATAAGAGAGCTTCATGCCGTTTGCCGTGACGGCATATGGGTAAATTTTACTGCCAAGGCGCATCAATAGATGTTACACATCAAAATTGATAAATTGGTGTTTGTCTGCAACTTTTTGTTCTTAAGGAAAACACCGGGAATAAAATAGTCTTAAATAATTCGATTTAACTAAAAACAAGGTAAGGCCTTTTCACACCGCGGTCACACTATGTCACGTGACGGGGACACACGAATTGCCACAAATTTTGGGTCCATCTGAAACGCACGAACTGCCACAGTCATTAGAGGGGATTAGAAAGGGTCAACTCGCAAGATAAGAAACACACGAACTGCCACAAGGGTTCGGTCAGGTAGCGGCTCCAAGTGAGGGAAAAAGGGGAATTATACTCCCTCGGTTACCCCCATCCCCCCACCCACATACTTGTATTCTTTTCTGGTATTTTCGAAGGCATTAAACAGTCTTGTTACATACCTAACAGTGGGAAGATGTCTCTTCCGGAATTTAGTGTGGTGTTGAGTGAAAGGGGTCAGGAGTGTTTGACTATTGATGGGTTTAGATTTGTTAAACAGTATGTTTATAATTGTTCTATGTTAGGTTAGGTTAGGTTAGGTTAGGTTAGGTTAGGTTAGGTTAGGT
>JAGFPH010000764.1:70944-100783 GCA_018207615.1 Philaenus spumarius | reverse complement strand
TTAGGTTAGGTTAGGTTAGGTTAGGTTAGGTTAGGTTAGGTTAGGTTTATTAACTTCGTGCTATGTTAATAACAGTTATTTTTAAAGGATTCTTGATACTAGAAACTATTAAATGCAATATTGATTGGAAATAAAACGCTCCTGTTGCAATATTTTTTTGTCTCGATGCTGAGCTATCACTTCTTTGACTTCTTGAGGCCGATTGAAAACAATGGTTATTACTCACAGCCTTAGCCGTTTTTCCCTGACTTATGTTTGAAATATAAGTAATGTGCAGGAATATCATCGAGGGATAACCGCGGGAGTATAATTCCCGTTTTTCCCTCACTTGTAGCCGCTACCTGACCGAACCATTGTGGCAGTTCGTGTGTTTCTTATCTTGCGAAATGACCCTTTCTAATCCCCTCTAATGACTGTGGCAGTTCGTGCGTTTCAGATGAACCCAAAATTTGTGGCAGTTCGAGTGCAGCCCACGTGACAGACGTGCAATTCACACCGCCACAGACGTCTGTCAGGTATTGGGACTTCGTTTCAGCTTTGTCAAGTCGGTTCAATTGCTGTCTACGGTTGAAACAGGTAAAAACATGGCAAATGGTTCGTCGTGCCGTAGCGCGTTTACTAAAAATGTGCCTTGGTTGGATGACATCGATAGTAGTGATGAGGAACTCATGCTCTTGTACTGCTATTTCGCCCCATGCTACGTCCTTCAAATGGCTTTCTCTGTATTCCTCCAAATCTACATTCCACAGCACTGGACAGGTTCTGACAACGTCGATTAACTGCTCCATAACAAATAATTCGACCACGCAGCTGAACCGCAGACGTGAGTTGAGCAAATTTCCAAAATTAAGTTTATAGGCCTATGTTTTAGGGTTTCAACCAACAATTTGGGAAATAAGTCTATTCACGACGGTGCTGAATAGCTGCAAAATGGTTCGCACGCCATCCCGCGTATTGGGAGTATCTTCAATACACAATTCATTGCGTGCTTCGTACGCCAACTCCACTGTAGAATCCACCACATGGCTTTGAACCGGGTACTTCTATGGTATTTTACGTTTTGATCGATTTTTGGGGAACCAAGCGAGCCATAAGGTCGCGTAAAAAAACAAAATGTGCAGAATAACATCCTACATTTATATTTGTAGAAAAAACTCAAAAACAAATTCATTCTCGTAAGAAAAATCTCAAGACACAGTTACTTCCGGTCAAAAACCGTGCTTCCGATAGTTGGATTTTTTTGGCTAACGAACTCGCCCGAGCGACGTAGACAACCAACATGTGTACCACATTTGAACTAAATCGGTATTAAAGTGCGGCCGCTAGAGTGCGAACACATATATACATAATATGTATATGTGATTTTTATTGACACACTAAAACGTGTTCTGGGGACCATGATCGGTGCTCATTTGCTACTCCCGACCTTAGGCCTTACCATAAGGGCCACTGCAATAGCTCATTTTTCCTAAGGAAATTCGCTAATAACGAAAAAACTAGCAATACAGCAACTTGTAACGAGTTAACGAAACTGCACGACAGACTGCGGTTATGTGCGTGTTTGGGTCCAGGGCGCATGCGCGAGAACACGGACGTCAACAGATGTTTGAAAAGATCGCTATCGGAGCGATCCCGCAGATTCGTCTGTCGACGTCTGGGGTCGCCGGAATAATACCCCCCGGAAAACTACCCCCCCAAGCAGGTTCCTACGTCATTTTGACGTCAGAGATCGGGGGGCAGTTTTCCAGTCACGCACACTCAAGTTTCGATATAATCTATAAAAGAATTTATGAAAACTTGTGGCAGTCAGTACGGCCATTCTATCCGGCCGATTTCCTTATTTTTTTTTTAAATTGCAGGTAATCATTCACAGATATGTCATCAAGCATTACAAATCATGTATCTTTCGCCTTACAAACGTTATAATCAAATGCAAATTTCTGCTGTGTATTCCTTATGGGGGTTTTTTTTGGCTCTTTGTCCACTTTGCGTTCGTATACCATTCATCCGATTGCTTTTAAATTTTGCATAGTAACACAGGTTAACCCTGGGAAGGTTTTAGGCCATTTACCAAAGTCCTAGGACATTAGGGCTACGCCCCAGTGGCCCTCAAAGTTTCAATGTTAATCTTATGGAAGAAAGATTTCTATTGATTTTATCAAAAACAGCTGATTTTATCAGGGGCACAAAAACAGCTGTTCGTATAAAAAACTTAGCAACAAATCATGTTTGTTTACTTTCATTACTATAGCAACATTACTTAGAAAATTTGAAGAGTATTACCTTTTTGAGGTTACATTGACAAACTAAAAACAAAACACAAACAAAAATCAACGAAAAATGCTAACTATATTTTAATTCAATTCAAACATTGGTTGTTACAAACCTATTATATATAAAACAGCTAATTTGGATCAAAAACTGAACATAATTTTAGGGTGGGCCTACAATGAACCAAAACACCAATTGGGCTAATTATTAGAATCAGGTTTTATTATAATTCTTCACAACTACCAGTTTTTTTTAGATTAGGTAAAATTTTCCAACTGCGAGCGAGGCGAAGCAGCCATTTGAGGCCGAAGGCCGAGGCGGGGTTGGGACGCAGAGCGTCCAGGGGCAGAGCCCCTAGTTAGAATTAAAAAAAAACTAGAGGACTAACCTAAACTGTTTAGTCACAGTATGTTGCCGATAACAGTATAATTGTAGGAACCTGCTTGGGGGGGTAGTTTTCCGGGGGGTAGTATTCCGGCGACCCGCTTTTGCTAGGGGGGTATTTTCAATGTGCTGTAACTTTACAACATCAAATTTTATCACTACCCCCCTCCCTAAAAGTTGTAGAGCATCAATCCCTGAGTTCAAAAAACACCGATTTTTCTAAATTGAGCTGATTTTGAAATTTTGTCAACTCATAAAGCAAAATTGGGGATTACCTTAAATTCACACAATCGGGGTTTCGCTCTTTTTCGATGTCTATGAGTCCGGAAATCAACTCTGAGGCTTAGGTATGTCATCTGAATGCATCTGGAAATTATTTTTAAAGAATTTTGTGATAATTTCAAAATTTAAATAATTATTCATGACTTTTACTTTTGTGCTGGTTTCTTGTTCACTAAATTACCAGGTGACTTAAAAGTCCCAAGCCCCCCTTTAACTTTTGTGTTTTTTAAAACAAACAAATATCCCTTGGGGAACGATACTAACTTAGCCCAAAGTATCTTTTGAAGCAATCGGAAATTTTGAGTGTCCCCTAAAAATGGGGGATTTTGGGGGCAACTCAAAATTATTAAATAGGAAGTATGATCATGTGATACCTCATTTTAAAGGTCTATTTTTTAAGACTAGGAAAATGGCATAAAGAAAATATAAATCGGACCACCCAAAACAAAATGGCGGCCAAAAACGTGTTGAAATAAATCGACATAAAGATGCTAATATCTCGAAAAAGGAAGAGTTTTTAGAAAAATATTCAAGAGACAAAAATTTTTATTTAAAAGTGCCTTGTCCTAACATATTGCTTCCAAACCGATTTCGTAAATTTTATTTTTTACAAAAATTTCTAAGATGTAGGAGTCGACTTAAAATTGTATCAATACCGCCCTCTCCCTATAAGTTGAAGAGCATCAATCCTTGAGTACAAAAAGTGTAAATGGAGGTTTTCTCCTTCACAAAGTTGTGTGGGACAAGCACGCATCTTTTGGTGTCATCTGCAAAAAGTAAGTCAGCTTCATCAACAGGCACTACGGATCAACAGTGATTGTTGTGTTCGATGGGTACCCAAGTGAGGCAAATCAGCGAGGCACTAAAAGCTCAGAAAGGGCTCGGCGTTCGAAAGTGAATACTTCAGCCGATATAATGTTTGATGAGAGTACACTCCCGGCTGTTTCCCAAGAGAAGTTCTTGGGAAATGAAACGAATAAGAGCCGCCTCATTCAAATGTTGAGAAAACATCTGGAAGAATCTTCCATTCGAATATTGGAGGCAGCAGAGGACGCTGATGTACTGATTGTGAGCTTGTTCTTAATCAACCAGCTTCGACACTGTGCTTGTGGTCAGTGAGAATATTGACGCCCTAGTCATCCTGTGTGGGGCTCTCAGCAATGCCACCTACAACAATATCTACCTCCTTAAGCCAGGGAAGAAGGGGCAAGCTGAATCCACCTCATCGTACCAGTTCGAGAAGAAACACCTCCTGCTCGTGCATGCCTTCTCTGGGTGCGACACAACCTCCACGGCATTCGGGCATGGGAAAATCAAACTGTGTAAACTAATCGACAGTACCCCAGCATTGAGGGAAGATGCTGTGGTGTTCTACAAGGCATCTGCAACTACAGCAGACATCAGCAGAGCTGGGGAGAAGATCCTGCTGGCAATGTATGACACCGGAAGAACTACCATCCGCAGCATCAATGAGCTGAGGAATCATCTCTTTGTGAAGATTTCAACGAAGGCGAAGTTTATCTTACCCCGACTTCCTCCAACACTCGACGCTGCGGACCTGCACAGCTACAGAACATTCCAGGTTCAGTGGTGGATGGGAAACACGCTAGACCCTCTTGAATGGGGTTGGAGACGGGACAGCCTCGGACTCACCCCCATTCTTATAATGAAAGAACCTGCTCCCCAAGAGCTTCTGAAACTGGTGTTCTGCGGGTGCAAAAAGGGACCAGTGCATGCACTTGCCGAAAGTCAGGCCTCAAGTGCACCACTGTGTGCAAGAACTGTGTGGGAAGTTTTTGCTCAAACGCTCCATACATCGAATTCGACGTAGACTTGGATGACGACCTCGCTGAGGAGGAAGATGAGGATGAGCCTGATGAGGAACTTTGCAGCGATGAAGTTGAGGAGGAAGAAACTGACGATGTCCTATCTGAGTCAGCAAATAACGCCAACCAGCCTGATGAAGAAAAACCTCAACCAAGACCATCAAAACGACTAAAATTTTAAATCACGCGGTGATCATGCGTGATGAAGCGCGTATGTATTTGTGTAGTTGGCTTTATGTTTTTGTATGCAAAGGTTAATGTTTTTTTAAAGTTATAAATTGTAATTTGTTTATATATGTAGAAATAAGTGTTTTTATGTGTTGAGTTTTAGTTATAAGAAATGTTAATGTTGGAAATAAAAATAAACAAATAAGTAAGAATTTCTCTTAAAAAAAATCTCTTGAATTTTTTTCTAAAAACTCTTCCTTTTTGAGATATTAGCAACTTTATGTCGATTTATTTCAACACGTTTAGGGTCGCCATTTTGTTTTGGGTGGTCCGATTTTTATTTTCTTTATGTCATTTTCCTAGTCTTAAATAGACCTTTAAAATTAAGTATCACATGACCATACTTCCCATTTAAAAATTTTGAGTTGCCGCCAAAATCCCCCATTTTAGGGGACACTCAAAATTTCCGATTGCTTCAAAAGATACTTTGGGCTAAGTTAGTATCGTTCCCCAAGGGATATTTGTTTGTTTTAACAAACACAAAAGTTAAAGGGGGGCGTGGGACTTTTAAGTCACCTGGTAATTTAGTGAACAAGAAACCAGCACTATAGGTAAAAGTCATGAATAATTATTTAAATTTTGAAATTTTCACAAAATTCTTTAAAAATAATTTCCAGATGCATTCAGATGACATACCTAAGCCTCAGAGTTGATTTCCGGACCCATAGACATCGAAAAAGAGCGAAACCCCGATTGTGTGAATTTAAGGTAATCCCCAATTTTGCTTTATGAGTTGACAAAATTTCAAAATCAGCTCAATTTAGAAAAATCGGTGTTTTTTGAACTCAGGGATTGATGCTCTACAACTTTTAGGGAGGGGGGTAGTGATAAAATTTGATGTTGGAAAGTTACAGCACATTGAAAATGGGTAAAACACAGTTTTTTGGCAAAGTTGGAAAAATTAGCTGTTTTTTGGATCCCCATAAAAATTGAACTACTGGACCAATTTTGAACTTTGTTTTTTTAATCAACGCGAAATTTTGTCCTCTTTAATTTACTATAGATTTATTTTTTACATAATATAGACCGTTTTTTAGTTATAAGCGAAAAACTGGAAAAAGTCCGACAATTTTGAGGTTTTTTGCCCCCCAAAAGTTGTCCCCCCCACTTTCGAGGTCGCAAAATTAGATTTGGTATACCCACACCATACCAAACGATCCTAGAAAAAAAATCTTTTACCGCAATTAATGTAAGCTGAAACCCCCTATATACTGGGCTATACGTAACGGTTCAATGGATGTTTCAATACGAGTAAAATTCTCAAGTTATAGGCCTAGGCCTACGGTTTACTTACTGTAACCTGTAGCTGTAGACCATCTTTAATAAACCACTTATCTTAATTCTTACATTTATCTTATGTATCTTTAATTATTCCACTTCGATAGGGTGCACTACTATCTTAGGTCTAATCGAAATCGTTGAACATGAAAGTAAACACTAATAGCCTAAACACAGATCTTCCTCTATTGTCTTGGTTTGGCTGATTCATGTTAGCTAAAGTATCGGAGTTGCCACAATCTTTAGGGTTTAATTTATTCTGGGCGGAGCTAGTTATTGGGGCGGAAGTAGTAGTTTACAAGGGACAAGGGCATTCCATTACAGTCGAAATATGCGGATATCTCGTTACACCTTTGGGGCGAGCTACCTGAGTAGCTTAACGCGGATTGTAGGCAGCGTTAAAAAGTCAAACATGTTTGACTTCTGTTTTCGGCTAGTAAATACTAGCCCGCTGGCATTATCCAGCCGCTGGTAATATTACCAGCGGCTAGTTAGTAGCGGCTGCTAAACAGCCTATTGCGACCGCGGCTAAACATGTTTAACTTTTAAACGCTGCCTAGCATCCGTTAGCAATCACGTGACCTCGCTGGCGCAGGCAACCAATGTGAACCCCCCAAACTATAGTTTGTGCAAATAGGGAAGGCGGTTGGAAAAGGTTCCTACCTGCCACTAACCTCGCACACGCACGCAAACTCACGGGCTACCGACCCTGATTAGTTGCGGTGCGTTACCTATGGTTAGCTGTTCTCAATACCCCTGTATTTTTTATATTGCATTTTAAAGAAAACGTATGTTAGTGTGATTCTGATTTATTATGATCCAGTAATTATTTCTGAGCAAATAGATACCAAACACGGCGGCGTGTATACAACAAACCATTAAAATAAATATTAACACGAGTTGTTTCTCTTTGGTTGCTATTATAAATATTTGTTGCGGTTTTATTTTTATTCCAGATGCTGATAACAATGGAAAATAAAAGTGCTTTTAAACAATTGTGAAACACATATTAATACAATCTAAAGTAGGCCTAGATAGAATTGTGTAGGCCTACATTTAAACATAAAAATGTTATTATAAACTATTTTTTTCTAAACTTACAAAGTAACTAATCCTATACTCTAATACGAGCAATGTCTGTTTGTTTGTTTGTTGGTTTGTTTGTGTGTTTGTGTGTTTGTACGAGCAATCTCGAGATCCAGCGGAAGGATTTTGCTGAAAGTTTGGGATTAGAGGCTTTTGGGACTAAAAAATCGATTGGTGAAAACCACTACCTCAGGAAAACTCGTATTTTTCTGAAAAACTCATTTGAAAATTGAAAATTTTTAACATTGGGGTTATGTAATTTAAAATCAATAGGATACATATGACAAACATCAGCTGTTTCCTATAATATTTCCATCAGCTGCCTCCTATAAATGTTTCCATTTAATTTGCTCGTTTAAATTTATTTTGTAAGTATTAAACATAAATAATTTGTCTTAAAGGTTAGAATTGTTTTAAGCTTGAAATCAGCTGACCCGTGCTAATATTTCGCGAGTTATGAGTAGGCCTACAAAACAGTACTTACCTGATTTGTATTTACATACATTTTCCTATAAAAAAAACACAATTAAAAAAAATACCGAGTAATGCTCGGTCGCCCAGGTACTTTTATAATAAAATCACAACTGACACTCTAACACTTGTTATCACCATGAAGATACAGCTTAAACTAATCACTTTTAAAGACCTTTGGGAAATGGTTAAGTCAGGAAATAAACTGATCTAGTTTTAACAACAAACATGTTTGAAATCTTCTAAGAAACGGTGTCCCTAGTACCGTTAGGGATGCATTGTCCACTGTGTAAACACACTCATTGAACTATTTTGTTATAGTAGCTCACTAGCAGCTGGTGAAATAAGACGTGTGTTGGTTTTACTTGTAGGCTATATTGCTTTATATTTTATAATATTTAATTTAGTGAATAAAATGAATATGGTTGACACAAACAACTGATCGGGCAAAGACATTGTAACATTTTTAGATTTATTCCAAAATTATCCTTGCCCGTGCCAAAATTACGCTTATGCGAAAGATGCAGCATATAGTGACTTATTACAAGAACTTCAGCAGCCAGGACTAAAAATAGGTTTGTTCCCATTGACAATAAAAAGCTTACGTGATACGTACACAAATGAACTGTACAAGGTGAAACGATCCAAGAAAAATTGTGCGGTAGCAACTGTACTAGCGGCTACTTAGCTAGTCTTGCATATTCTAATGTGAACCCTTTCTTCTCCGCTGCCTGCTGGCGATATTACCAGCGGCTAGTTAGTAGCGGCTGCTAAACAGCCTAGTGTGACTTAATATACTGGAAGTGGCGCAAAAGTCATTTAACAAATACTTTAATTTGCTTTAATGGAATACTTAATTTATTACAGATAATACTTACAATTATATTTTTGCTAGCTAACCCGTACGGCGTTGCCCGTGGTGGTTGGTATTTTCAGTCTTTTGAACGTAATTGTATTCTTTTTAAGTGTTCAGTCAGTGAGTAGTATTTGGCTTTTATATATATAGATCTTAAATAATAAAAGCACTATTGTCATAATAATAAAAGATTTAAAATTATGATTTTAGTAACTTTAATCCCCCCAACCCCTCCTAAAATTTAGATTTTTTTTAACCCTTTCTTAGTGAGCAGATGGCCCTAGAGGAAGCTACACACCAAATTTCATTTCAATCCGTTCGGTAGTTTTTGAGAAATCGTGATGAGTGAGTGAGTGGTATTTCGCTTTTATATATATAGATTTTAAACTACTTTTCTTCTTCACTATTCCATCTTTCATGTATTCCGGGAACACAGTTACGTAAGCTCAATTTATTTTCCTCTGGTTGCGATGGCGTACACTGTTTGTCTAGAGGATGGGTTCGAATTAAAATGTCTACCCAATTTATTAATAACTGCAGTGGCACCACTTTTATACAAAGTTTTTAAACCGAAATATTTTCTTCTTTAGTTAACATCGTTTCAACTGTTTAACACAAAAAAATCTGAAACTACAACTTTAAACGTGTCCAGCTGACTAGACCGATTGTTGTGTTTGCGTTGTCGCCAACTTGACAACGCATAATTATCAATATTTTGTAATACCAACATCACCAACATTGAAATTAATGTATTACTTATTGTTGTCAATTTGTTTTATAGAAAAAAAATTGTTACCGACTGTTAAGTGACTTTTTCCTACAACTGTCTAAAAACGTGCGTTTTTGCACACTCGCAGCAGTGCGCAAACTAAACTACATGTGTTCAGCGCCAAGTAATTACATATCTTTGTTTTACTTTGCGCACTGTACGCAAAGTAAACAGCTGATGTAGTCATTGAAATAACCTCTGTAAAACAGATCTTTTCAGAAACCATAACACTAATTAATGTAGCTGTAGGAAAAAAAGTTTTGTGTATCACGGGTGCAAAGTTTAATTTGTCACACTCGATAGACTTTGTCAAATGTTTATCTCAAACTCAACTTTGCACCTTAGATACACAAATAACTATTGCGCCTCACTGTATATATATGTATATATATATATTCTGATTACCATCACAGTTTATCCAGGCTTTGGACTGGCAAAATGACAGTGGCGGCGATAAGAACACGCGGCCCCCCTCCCCCTATATTTTCTTTAAAACCATTATTACTATTGACGAGTGAATGGGTTAATTTATTCATTAACCGATGCATATGACCCGACATTTCCTTTACTGCACGAACGCCATGATAAATAGTTTTCGGCCTAAAGGATGACCGATATAAAATAAAATATTATACATTTTTTGTATACGTTATTCTTACACTCGCGCTCGAAGGACGAATCGAAAACCTACTACTGAGACATGAGATAATTATACCAGAATATGTTAAATATTAGTTAAAGTAAATAATTTATATTTCGTACAAAGAAATAAATGTATCGTTAATAGCACGATTTAAATTGGTCTAAAACACTCTTATTGGTTTTAACTCATTTTCGTCATAAAAACGTATAGTAATAAGATTAATTTGTATTCCTCTTAAATGTAGCAGTAATAGTATTAATGAGATTAGATTATTATCTTAACAAATAAATTAGTATTATTAGAAAATTATGTTTTTACGGCTGTAAATATGTCACTTATTATCAATTTATATAAGATTATGAACTTACTAAAAATCCATTCTGCACTGGTCACTTTCTAGTACTGTATATACTTTTCGGATTATCTCGTGTCCTTTGTTTATCCAATACCAATGCTTTAAACTGAGTATTTTGTAGTTTTGTTCATTGTATGGTAATCGTTTATAAGTTATTTAGGTAACTGAACAACTATTTACACCATCACTAGATCACTTAGGCCTAATATTTAAAAAAAAATATGGTTGAATAATTTAAATACTGTCAGTAGAGACAGTTTATCATAGTTTTACAGCCATATACACACTGAGTTATTGAAGTTGGCCTTATCTGCGTTATTTCAAAAGAAGAGTAACTCTTCCACAATTTTACCTTCATTAATTTCTCGCGTTTCCTGTTCAATACTGAGGATCGCCAAATCACTAAGCCTCGATTGACTCATAGTACTTCTCAAATAATTCTTGATAAGCTTTAATTTTGAAAAGCTTCTGTGTGCTCTCTAAAAAATAATGGTTATTGCAGTTTTGGATGCACAATCATGTCTGCAGACATTAAGCTTATTTTAGTAATTTTTTGACAATACTTACTTAAAAACCCGGTCAAGGCTCGCGGGCCCACTATCGCCGCCACTGGAAAATGATTAGGCCTATAGTTTTTACAGTCATTTTGGCGTGTTTAAATTCAGATGTGGTTAAGCTGCCGTATGTTTTTGTACATTTTAAACAAATTTTTGTTTAAGATTTATTTTACGTTGTTTTTTTGTAACTTTACCAAAACCTAAACACACATTTATACATTCTTTATATGTCTGTCTACTTGTCCGGGCTATTCTCCGGAATGGTTGAACCGATTTTGACGAAACTTTCATTAACATGTAGAGGACTTTTCATAGACTATTTTAGGCTACTTTTTTTTCAAAAATTCCTGTTGAAAAATTTAAAAATTACGGGCTTTGTTGACAAACGTTGGAGGATATTGCGTGTCTATTTCTATTTATGTCTTATTATGTACAGGTCACATGTACATTATGTACAGGTCACATCTACCTCCACCACCCAACTTAGATCCAAGTGCCTCTGTCCTAATCAATCAAATTTCTGTAAAAAAATCCTATTAAAAAATTGAATAATTCTACCACGCAGCTGAACCACTGACGTGAGTTAAGCAAATTTCCAAAATTAACTTTATAGGCCTATGTTTTAGGGTTTCAACCAACAATTTGGGAAATAGGTCTTATCACGACGGTGTTGAATAGCTGCCTGTGTGTACGAAATATATTAGTGGAATTTGTTTGCGTCTAAGCCTCCAGCTTCGATTCAGTACTCACGCGCTCCTTCGTTACACTCGCACTGGAAAAACTCGCTTTGTGAGTTTGCACCTCGACCATGCTGCCTCGGGTTACGGACTACTTCGGTTTGCACTTCGATCTTGTGGCCTTGGGTTATTATGAGCTTAGTTTCGCTCGCAGCGTAAAAACTCGTCCGTCGGCCTCTGATGAGAAAATAAAATCCACCACGTGGCTTTGAACTGGGTACTTTTATGGTATTTTACGTTTTGATCGATTTTGGGGGAACAAAGCGAGCTATAAGGTCGCGTAAAAAAACAAAATGTGCAGAATAACATCTTACTGAAATAAATATCATAACAAATTTGCACTAAACAATTTGCCGTGTACAGTTGTTACATAATTAGGTAAATGTCTCATTACTCAGTTAGTTATTATCCGATTGTAGCAAATAATGTATGATTTTGTTCGTCTTAAAATTCTTCATTTTTTATTACCGTACTGGTAACATTTTTTTATAAAAACTTACGGTTTTTGTGAAATTTAATATAAAAGATTTTAAATGGCCGCCATCTTGAAACTGTTTAAGATATCGTAAAGATATTTTATACACTTGTTTGACCTACCAAGGTACACCTTCGTGCCAAATTTGAAGTTTCTATCTAAAATAGTAGGCCTACTCAAGTTATAAAATAATTTGTAAAAAACACAAACAGACGGACAGACAGAAAACTATTCATTTCAGACCCATATTTATATGACGTTTTTTTATTGTCTTGACCTAAGGAACAAATACACAAAATTTTTCCAGGGAGTTTGTAAACACCCTGTATAATACAGTATATACAGGGTGGACCAGCTAAAGTGTGACAATAGCTAACTTTTAATTTTTACAACAATGCAACAGCTGTTTCCGAATTCTTCATTGTTGCCTTTTAATCTAGTTTATACCACAGTACTGTTCTAAGGTACTGACTTTCAAATTTATTATGTTTTTGTGTGAGTTGTATTTGCAAAATAAATGCATATGAAGAAGCTTACAGTATGTTCCTCATATTAGGAGAGTGTAGAGGAAACTACAGAGATGCAGCAAATTTGTTTTCGGTGCGTTTTCCAAACCAACCACCAAAGTCTCGAATGGCCTTTTTAAGACTAAAGAACAGGTTTCTTCATAATGGGTCTATCCATACTGATAAAAAAAGGGCTAAAACTGTAACGAATGAAGATAACTCCATTAATGTATTAGCATATGTTAATGTACAACCTCAATCTAGCAGTCGGAAGATTTCTGCTGAAAGTGGCATTAGTAAAACTTCTGTTTTAAGAATTTTAAAATCAGCTAAATTTCACGACTACCACATTTCACTGATGCAAGACTTGCACGGCAATGACTTCAACAATCTCGGATAGCTTTTTGCAATTGGGCACGTCAAAAACATCTACAAGAGCTCTTGTTTTTCAACAGTTTATTGTTCTACCTTTACCAACACAGGGCAAGTTAACCGCCATAACATGCATTATTGGGCCAAAGTTAATCCTTACTGGATGAGAGGTGTTCCTCATCAACATCCTTGGTCTCTGAATGTATGGTGTGGCATTATTGGTGATTGTGTAATTGGTCCGCACTTTTTTGAAGGACATTTGAACGGCCCAATGTACTCTGACTTCTTGTTCAACATCCTACCTCAGCTTCTGGAGAACTTACCACTACATGTCAGGAACACCATGTGGATGCAACATGACGGAGCCCCGGCGCACTTCGCTGTCTGCAGTAGGCTTATGATGGACCAACTCTATCCAGAAAAATGACTAGGACGAGAAGGACCTGTAAGCTGGCCAGCTCGCTCGCCAGATCTTACTGTGATGGATTTCTTCCTCTGGGGATTTCTTAAGGAACGAGTCATGGAAACCGCGCCCACAACAAGAGACAACATGAAAGAAAGAATCAGACAGGCCTGTTTGCTAGTAACACCATTGATGCTGCAAAGAGTTCGACAACATTTCCATGAAAGAATGATAAGTTGCATCACAATGGAAGGACATCATTTCGAACACTTCTTGTAAACTATTTTTTACATTTTTAGAGTAATTTTATGTCATTTACCTTCAATGTACACCATGATAAAACAACTTTGATAAAGTATTGTAACATAAAAAGAGTATGTTTAATTTTTTTTACCTGTAGACCTAACTATTTTGAAATTTTTTATGCATGGTCCAAAAGGTGTCAACAATTAAGGGCAAGTGCCCCAAAAAAAGTTGTTGTCTGAAGCATGGTTTAGAAGTTGGTTATTGTAACCTTTATGAGTGATTAGCTGTAAGAAAATGAAACTTCGACTTCGTTTTACAGGAGAACCGTTAGGTTTATCAAAAAAATGTAAAGAACAAAAAAGTCTTAAAATTGCCCATAAAATCCAAAAACGTCATACAAATGGGGGTTTCCATTTAAAAACATAAAGTTGGCCGCCATTTTGAAAAAAATTTATACACAGTCCAAAAGGTATCAAAAATTAAAGGCAGATATTCTATTTAAACATTTTTGTCCGAAACGTATTTTAAAAGTTAGCTACTGTCACACTTTAGCTGGTCCACACTGTATACCATACAGTAAAGGCCTACCGCTAACAGAAGCACTCCATTATATAAAATTAGTACAAAAGTAAAATCAATCTGATAAAAAACGACCGGTGCTTCTTTTTTGTTTAAATGGACTGTGATTACTTTTATTGCAATTGACTTATGACTTTTTAACCTTTATTTACAATCTCAAACACCTTTATTTTAAAAGGTTAATGTTACTGTTATTCTCATACGTTTTACAAAAGTTCTCTTTGATTTGTGTCCTTAATAGGCCTACACATTAAAATACTAATATCGCTGATAGGAGGGAGGTCACGTTACTAAGCACATGGTCCTAGGTAATGCTAATGCTTCTACAAAACCAACAACACTATTATTGTATTCTGCGGTTGAAGCTCTGAAAATAACGATAGGCCCAGACTATAAAATTAAGGTCAGTCAAATTACACATAGCTTACAAAATGGACATTATCTATACAAATATTATAAAGAGGTAAAATTTGTTTGTTTTTATGTAGTGTGAGGTAATCTCTGGAACTACTGAACTGATTGAAAAAAATAGTTTTACTAGTAAAAAAGCTGCACTATCCTTAAGTAACAGGATATAATTCATTTTGATAAAAACGTTTTTTATTTCAATATTTGTAAATAAAGTCGGAAAAAATTCTTAGGTTATTCCTAGACTGATGAATCCTTATATATTATTTCTCTAGTTGTTTTTTTTTTGTAGCTAAGCGATATTTCCCTTAATTATTCTTCATCAAAACTAATTATTCAAGCATCATTTTAAAGCTTATGTTCCCCGCTATTGATAAAAAATAGACAAACAGCTTAAAATTCATGTTTTTGTTACAAGAAGTGTATAAAAAACTTATATATTGTATATTATACTTCATATGGTTCCTAATGAAAGGCGCCATCTATTAATAACCTGTTTAACTAACATGACAGCTGTTGTTTACATTCTATATGCAAGTATAATCTATCACACAAATCAATCAACTTAAACCAACGTAAATAAATAAACGTAATTTACTTAATTAAATCAAGTAAGTAGGCCTACACCTAACTTGCGAAATATTCGCACGGGTCAGCTGGTCAACACATATTTCTTGAATGTATTTACGTTCATTACCATAGCAACCAATTGAATAAAGTAACAGATAACACAGCTGTTTGCTCTAATATTTCCAATAACAGCTGTTTTCAAACTTTGAAGCAATTATTTGTATTTCTAACTTTTAGTTTAGTTTTTTTATTCAAGTGTAGCCCTGTGCCTTCCTGGTTCTTTTAACCTTTATTATAACTGCTGTTATAAGATATACAAAATAATTTGATTTAAACATTTAATATTATTTACCATCTTAGCTTTGGAGTTACTATTAATCCTACACCTTTATTATAAAAAGAACATAACATAATTATGGGTATAGAAGGTTCTCACGGGGTTGGCTTGCAGAGCACGAAGGGGTTTCCCCTAGTCAGTTATAATTTTGTTAGTTGTATGCATTATTTTTGATTTCCGCCATGTGCACATAACATTTAAATTCGCAGAAAGCTCCAATGTATAAATTAGTAGATAACCGAAATCGCCCTGGTGTCTTACTGTTTTTCGTCTGGCTTACAGGCCCGTTTTACCGAATAGGCACGTGCCTAGAGTGCTAGGCAATTGGCATTTTTGGAGGGGCGCAAAGAATGGAAAAACAAAATGCCGTGGTTGTGTCTGCATGCATCATTTATTACGCCACTGCGTAAAGCCGACATCTGACCCAAATCACAGCCGCGCCCGGCGCCGGCGATCCGCCCTGTACCTGACGTGTCACGTGTGCCAGCCACACAGCCCGCCTCGCGCCCCCTTCCACCGCCACTTCGAGCTTCAAAAATAAATCAACAAGAATTAAAAGATGCTCTTGAAGAGCTAAATAAAGACGATACTCAGACACCAGCAACACAATTCACAGCCGCTGAGTTTCTAAAAACACTTGGAAATTTCCAAACTACGTTATTAACTGTGATCTGGGACAAAATTCTCGAGAGTTGATAAAACAAGTAAGACTCTTCAAAGTCAAGATTTGGACCTATTTGGTGCTACAAAGGAACTTGAAACACTATCCTCGTTTTTGAGTGAAAAGAGAGATTTATTTGAAGATTTCGAGTCCAAAGCATTGAAACTTGCAGAAAAATAAGAAGCTGTATACGACAAAGTAAGAAAACGAAAGTTATTGCCCGATCCCGATGAAAAGAAGGACAGACGCATGGAAGAAACCTCTCCTCGAGAAAGATTTCGCAGTGGAGTGTTTGTTGCCATTGTTGACAACATAGCTTCGCAGCTCAACATAAGAAGGAAGGCCTATAAAAATCTCGACACAAGATTTAAGATCTTACAAAATCTAGAAAAGGAAAATTCCAAAGAGGTGGCTTGTGAAGCTGAACTGTTAGAAGTATACAAGAACGATATTGATGGGCAAGACTTTGCCGAGGAATGTAACCAATTCAAACAATACATGGTTTTGGAGAACCTTTCTAAGATCAAAGAAATGTACGCCTACATAAAATCAAACAGATTAGAGAGCACTTTCCCCAATTTGGAGGTCGCTCTCAGGATATATCTAACCTTACCTGTGACGAACTGCACAGCTGAACCTAGCTTTTCAGCTTTAAAAAGGGAGAAGTCAGAAATTAGATCGTCGATGGTTGATGAAAAGCTTAATGGCTTATTGTTGCTGTGCACCCAAAACGACATTACTTTAAAATTAGACTACAAAAACATTATTGACGACTTTGCAACATGGAAAACCAGAAAAAAAGCTATTGCATGAATCTGTAGTCAGTCTAGTGGTAAGCCAACAAACCAAAAATAATCCAAAGAAAAGTCAAAATATGATTAAACAAATACTGTAAATACTTCAAATGTAAAGAAGTGAGGGTGGGTGGTCCGTGATGCCATGAGGTATGTTACATGCATTCCCACCGGAGGCCAGTAGATACCTCACGGCTACCGGTTGCCAGTCCGGGACACGGTGGGTCCATAGGTGGTGGATAATGGGAACGCTCTTGAAAAAAATCAGGATAATTTGTAAAGGAGAGTTGAGGGACATTAGGTCTAAAGTCCCTCCCGAACCAAAACTGACATTTCAGACTAAATCTAAATTTACAGGGTGTAGGCGTTATGGTAGGGCTGGTGGGGGGGGGGCGTAATCAGCTGCAGGGGTATGAAAAGGGGCGCTACTCTTCATTGTGCTTAGGGCGGGGTGTAAAACGGGCCTGCTGGATTATAAGCAAACATCTTTAATAAAGATTTTTAATTTACCATTTTTGTCATCTAAGAATTATTATAATTTAGATGTTGAGTAACGATTTCTTGCAAATTACAAAAAATTATTTTCAAAATTTCATCAATGATAAGTTATATTGAAGAGGACTGTATGCGATTGTTTCGTCTTGGTACAGTATTGCACACCCTTAACTGGTTGAAGACTTTGTAGCTGGAATTCAAAATAGGATTTTCAGGTGATGCTTTTCCTGAGATTGCTATTTCCCGGGACATAATAAGTGTTTTTAGAAGATAGTTTAAATGGTGTAGCCTATTTGGATGTTTAAACCGAAATTGTGTGTAAAAACGTATCTTGTATAAAACTATGCAACTATTTTTTCGAATTTATCTCTGAAGACGTGAAAAGAGGGTTGAAAAAAGGGCTAAGTTTTACTATTTCTCAGTCAATCTTGTCAGGGACGTTGCTACAACAAATTATTGGGGGGTTGGGAGGGGGGACAAAATCTAAATTTTCCCAACAATTTTGACCAGATTTCCCAACTTCGTATTAAAAACGCCTTGGTGCCAATGTGCAAGAGATACTTCTAGGTTATGTTCTGTGGAATGAATCCCAGTGGAGATGGGCATGGGCGCCCATACCTATTGGCAGAGGGGGGGGGCCACACCCCCCCCCCACCTAGCTCCCAGGGAAATGAAAATATGTATATTATTAATTATATTCAGGTATTTTTCTTTAAAGAGATTAGCACTAAAATATATTTTAAATGTTATGTGCCGTTTGATTTTACATATACTTATTTTATTCTTTACAAGAGTTCAAGCATGAGCTGCTGGGTCACTACTTGGTGCATACTCTAGAAGTGTTATAGGTCTTTGTGTATTTACTGATGGTGTAAAGGTAACAGACTCAATGCTGTGTGGGTTAATATTTCACATGAACAGCCAAATTGGCTTCCCAAATTTTAAAAGTTTCCTTGGGGAGGTCCAAAATATCTCGGACTCCTTTTGCCGAAGGAGGGGAGGGTACTCCTTAAAAACGTTCACTGCTACGCAAATTTCGTATTTCCTACGCTAGGAGCTGACCTTTTATTTTTTATATTTATAGTCTATATGAGTAGAAATGACTTTATGTTTTATTTTTTAACCTTTCTACTTAATAATCACTAATATTTTAAAGCGGACGCACGTGTGCGCCCATAGCATACAGGCTTAAAATTGGCGTGCGAAGCCCGCAATGCATTGTGTATTGAAAATACTCCCAATACATGGGTTGCCGTGCGAAGCACGCAATGCTTTGTGTATTGAAAGTACTCTCAATACGGGGGGTTGGCGTGCAATGCACTGTGCGTCGGCCGCTTCTCATAGTATTCAGTG
Organism: Philaenus spumarius; assembly: GCA_018207615.1. Taxonomy (NCBI): domain Eukaryota; kingdom Metazoa; phylum Arthropoda; class Insecta; order Hemiptera; family Aphrophoridae; genus Philaenus; species Philaenus spumarius. Next base: position 81,841 of record JAGFPH010000764.1, on the reverse strand, counting down.
TGCGTCTTTAGCAGTGAATGTGTTAAGCACCATACCCCCATTTAGCCCCCTAGAAAATATCATATGGGCCCCATCTGGAGGTACACCCTCGGAATTTAATAGGATTTTTTAAAACTGCATATTAAAACAAGTTACAAGTACATTAAGTAGGCTACTTTAAGAGGTTTTATTTTTTTACAAGAATTTCAACAAGTTCATCGCATTATTGAAAAAAATCCCCATACTTTTCCCCACCATTTTCTTTTCACCAATATTACTTGCAAACTTAAAAACTTCCCCATTTTGGGGAAAAAACCCAATCTGGCAACACTGGTATGGTATGGTGGTTGCCATAATAACAAGGGTTGGAGAACTAAATTTCGCAGAACATCATTTAAAAGAAGACAATGCATTTATTTGGTACGGAAATAGATTCCCCAACATTTTTGGATTGGAAATTATAACTTGCTTGTTATTTTGTGAATGTTGGTAATAACAACAAAAACTTTCAAAACCCAAACTCAAAGTTGGAGTTTTTTGCTTGCAATTTAATCCCAATATCATAATCCCAACTTTTTTTAAAATCTCAAATTTCCTGTTTTAGATTTTAAAATTATTGGGGGGCAACGCCCCCTATAGCGATGTTTCTGAATCTTGTAAGCGATTAAGACAGTTGGCAAGCAAAAATATACATGGATCTTACCTCTAGTAGCCTAACTTATTAACTTAGTAACTTTATTATTATTAAGTATAGTGGTTGGCAAAAATTTAAAAATCCTTCTACAAATAGAATAATTCGACCACGCAGCTGGACCGCTGACGTGAGTTCAGCAAAATTAAGTTTATAGGCCTATGTTTTAGGGTTTCAACCAACAATTTGGGAAATAGGTCTACTCACGAAGGCGTTGAACAGCTGTCTGTGTGTACTCAATATATCAGTAGAATTTGTTTGCACCACTTAGCTTCGAACCGGGTACTTTTTGTTCGATTTTGGGGGAACCAAGCGAGCTATAAGGTCGCGTAAAAAAACAAAATGTGCAGAATAACATCCTACATTTATATTTTTAGAAAAAACTCTAAAAAAATTTAATTATCGTAGTAAAGATCTCAAAAAATAGTTACTTCCGGTCAAAAAACGCACTTCCGGTTGTTGGATTTTTTTGGCTAACGACTCGTCCGAGCGACATAGACAACCAACACGTGTACGAAATTTGAACCAAATCGGACTTAAAATGCGGCCGCTAGAGTGCGAACACATATATATTTATGAATTTTAATGACACCCCAAAACGTGTTCTGGGGGCCATGATCGGTGCTCATTTGCTACTCCCGACCTTGGGTCTCACCATAAAGGACACTGCAATAGCTCATTTTTCCTATGGAAATTCGCTAATAAAGAAGTAGTGTTATATCTGAGCTCAAATTGGATTTTTCTTATCTACAACTACATATTGGTATATGTTTAAAATATATTTTATGGAAACTTTTACACAGTGATTATAGAACAAAAAGTGTGCCCTATGTTGGCCTATGGGTTATGTAAACTAGCAATTAGATAAAAGTTATTCGATTAAAAACCAGTTTGAATTGATAAAATTAATTAATATGATAGTCGTCCGTTTGTTGATGCTTCTTGTGTTGTGACCTTCCTCATCCAAATTACACATTGCACTTCTGTGATTACAAGCGTAATTGTGACACAAAGGTCAACAGTTTTACTATTTCGTTTCGACATCCGTTGACTCAAAAAAGTGGTTTTAAAAATTTGTTGTGCAATCACAGTTTTGTTTACGACACAATCTTGCTTTTATTTCCAATAATAACAATAAATTTAGTAAATAATAAATGTTTTCTGTTATTTTAAATACATCAATTACGATTCATTTCAAGAATTACATGACAGAATATATGTTGTTTTAAAAATTCTGTTATCCATTGCAGCACAACTAATTAATTAACAAATTTTAATTTGTATTTACAAAAAATATTGGTCCATTTTATTTGTAAGTCTGTTTTCCCCCAAAGCATTAAAATGGAATCATGTCCTTTAAGGATTCACATGTGAGTGACGAAATGACTTTTACTTTCTTTAAGAACAATTTTTTAAATGTTTTGTAATGTGTTTGGTGTCTATGTAAGTGTTGTGTGAAATGTTTTTCACGATGCTCCGCTGAACGGTACTTTTATATAGTGTAAGATTTGAGAATAGTCTGATTAAGAGACTGAAACCGGTCATCCACAAATAAAGGAATAGGAATTGACGTTTTCAAAAGGTACGTTCCTGAATTGTTATAATTTTTTGTCGTCTTGATTGAATAGTAAATATCTTGCCATATTTAAAAACATAGTTCTAAAGCTGTTTCAACTGTTATATTTTCCAGCACGATCTCGATCACTGTCCTTCAAAATCATCAAAAAAGTTCCACTGAATTTTGCAAATGGTCGTGTAGTAGGTACATAAAAACTGTTTTTTCCAAAAACAAATTTTTTAAATTGATATATGTTTCTATACAGTTCTATTCAGAACTAAATTACAAAACTTTTGATTATTTTGTAAAAAATTACAAAAACGTTTTAGGCCTACTTTTGTAATGTAAGCATAAAGTTGGATTTTCCCCGCTACTAAACATCTTGCGCTTCCTGAACTAATAACTTTTAAAGTTTTCCATCAAACACTTTTTTAGCTGCATAGTTGAATCCTTTGGACCTTTTGCTATAAAAAATATATTGAACACTTATGGATTGGTATATAACTACTATATTTGGCGAACTTAAAAAAAATGCTTGCAGCACAAAAAAACCACGCTCGATGTCGATAAATTGTATTTAATATTTCGTTTCTTCCTAAAACTCAGCTCTCGTCTTTTTCTCAATCTAGATAATTTGTATTAAACATACCATTCTCGTCTCGAATTCAAAAAGTCAATATCGCCCACCACTAGATTTTTCAGATATATTTCCATTGACAAAATCAATCAGCTGTTTAGATAAAACTGATATGTTTATTCTTATTTGTAAAATCAGTTGGTGCACCGTAAAATCAGCTGGTGCACCAAAACATTTGCTGCACGGAAAATAAGGACTACTTGTCTACAAACAGGTACAGAAAACAGCTGTTTTCGCTGCAGTACAACGGTAAAAATACTTTCAGGTTCTAGTACCATATAGAATTCAGTTTGTTATTGAATCAGCTGACTATTTGAGCAAGTAGTGAATGACTGCAAGTTACTTTATGGACATAACGCGTGCATTAAAACATCAGTTTGTAATGCATTATGATAACACAATGTTTATGTTCACACATTGAAACTTTTAAAACCAAATTATTTTATTTGATAGTATTACTTCGAGGTCTACATGATTATCACACAGAAATAAGCCAAACAGAAATTATTATTGTGTCAAAAAAAAAAGGGTTGTAGTAAATAGTATTAGATGATCATATTTAAAATATGTTTAATGTATATATACAAACACTGTAATAGTATATATTTAATAACATTAATTGTATACAGTAACAGTTACACCTGAAGTAAATTGCATAGATACAAAGTTGAATATGTTTATAAAATACAAACATATGAAAGACTTCACTAACATCTAGCCATGTTACACATGTTAATAACATATTGTTTTAAATCATTATTGGAAAGAACACAAATATCCATCATAATATTCGTACAACAACCTTACACACTTGTAGAACAATAATTAATGATTACGGCTGAATATACAGTTTGCACAATTTCTTTTTTACCTGACTAAAAACCAATGTTATACATAATTCACTTTTCACTTCCTAAGTTTTCGTTTGCACAATTACATATTTATATACCATTTGGATTTCAGAGTTATTAATCACAGGTTTACTGAAAACACACATACAGGGTGGTTATAAAGTCACCCCCCCCCCTTTAACTTTTGTGTTTGTTAAAGCAAACAAATATCCTTTGGGGAACGATACTAACTTAACCCAAAGTATCTTTTGAAGCAATCGGAAATTTTGAGTGTCCCCTAAAAATGGGGGATTTTGGGGGCAACTCAAATTTTTAAATGGGAAGTATGGTCATGTGATGCCTCATTTTGAAGGTCTATTTAAGACTAGGAAAATGACATAAAGAAAATAAAAATCGGACCACCCAAAATAAAATGGCGGCCCTAAACGTCTTGAAATAAATCGACATAAAGTTGCTGATATCTCGAAAAGAAAGAGTTTTTAGAAAATATTTCAAGAGACAAAAAATGTTTATTTCAAAGTGCTTGACCTTCTCATGCATGACTAGCTTCTCATTAAAACGTTTAAGTCGACTCCTACATCTTAGAAAATTTTGTAAAAAATAAAATTTACGAAATCAATTTGTAAGCAATTTTTTGGGTCAAGCAGCAGCACACCTAAACGGACTCTAAATGTGAACTGTATTTTGTTTGTATTTTGTGTTTTTTTTTTTTAAACTTAACGACCTTATATAAGAGGTATTAATCTTATATTGTCTGAACAAGCCCGAAACGCGTCACAATTTACAAAAGTGAGGTCACTTGACGGAAAAAACGATAAGGTAAGAAACTTTAATTCAATACCATTAGTGACCTGGATACCAATAAAATGTATTCATTGTCCCTTCTAGTCTGGACTTTTGTGGAAGATAGACGTATAAATGTCACTCCTCAAGTTTTTTTATGAAAATACTTCACAAGTTTTGATTAATATGTTTGAATGTTATAAGGCAGACTCAGGGAGAACTAGAATCAATGTTCGACCATGATAAAACTTTGGATTGATAGGATCTATTCAGATAAAAAAGAATTGGCATCCTACCTAGCAGGTAGAAGCCACGAGGGTTCCTGGATCAATTTCCACGTACGCTGGACAACATGGATAAGTGCGACAACCGACACAAAGAAATGCTGGTTTGTAAAGTGTGGACAGTGTTTTTGATTTAAAAGATATAAAAATCCATGGTATGTAGTGCGGTATAATTAACATGTTTTCTATTTTCTTCAATTTATTTCATAAGTGTATTATCTCATGAATGGTTATGTACATTGTTCTATTTTACTAAATGAATTAATTCCATAAATGTTCAAGGTTGATTACAAATTGTTCATGTCATTCGAATTGATCCAATCCTTTCACAAGTTTGCATCAGCTCTACGAATTTCACAACCACGAGAAATAGTAAAATAAAAGACAAAATAAAGTACTCATTTTATTAATAAAAAAGTAAATTATTTATTTGCGATTGATAACACTCTTAAAGGGAGTTAATTCACAAAGTGCAGTTATCCCATTTCATTACTTTGACGTAAGTAATAGAAATGTAAATGGTTTTTATGTTACTTACGAATAATGTTAAATAATTTTAGCTTGTAGAAAATTAGTGCAATTTATTTTTACTGTATAGGAGTAGCAACCCCATTTCAACCCCTTAGAATATAGTAACTGTAACGTCTAAAAACTCCTGGCAATGATATGGATAAACAATGAAAGTTTTAGTGAAATTGGTCAAATAGTTTTTGCGTCTATATAGGACAAGGAAGCAAACGACCATTCATTTTCATAGAGACAGAATATAAGATATCATACAAGTTTTTGAAAAGTAAAACAAAAGTTTAATTAATCAATACATGTACATAAATAAAACTATGATCAAGGTTACAAGGATTCAATTCAAAATCAAGCAAGTACTTAGAGGGATCATTGCAATTCAATGGCTCTACAGAACTCTTACAGACTGATTCGAATGTACAGTTTAAGATGAACTATGTAAAAAAGGATTTGGTCTCTGAGGTTTAAGCATAGAGAATCAGCTAAATTCTTTAATTGTATAATTTTGCAATAAAGAACTTCAAATCAATAACAATACTACAATTTTCAACTTGTCATACAAAGGCACATTTTTGTCTGAAATTACAGAAGTGACGTTGTTCTTGCTAAATCAACGATTCAAGATTTGAAAAAGTGGCGACACACGTTTGTTGCCAATGTAAAGAGAAAAACCAACCCCACGAACATCATCACTGGCATAAATCTACTTAGAAGTCTTTACATGTCAACACCACAATTAGTCCACGAAACCAAAGTTTTTCAAACGTCATTTCCGCATTTACTTCACAGATTAAAAATGGTATTTTGTATCGGTAGATGTGCAAGCATGTATTTAATCTCGTTGGTATGGGTAAATATCTAAATTACTGGCAGTGGCTCTTGATCAGTCTCTCGCTTGAAACCGCAGACGGATTATTGGCAAGTAGAGACTTATGCCCCCCAATGTCCAGACTAATTTGCCAAATGTCTTTTTACTTTCGGGCTGCCTAAAAGCGGTGGTGTAAAAGTACAACCATGGACTTGCAATTATTGAAACACATCGCATACAAAAAAGATCTAGTTGAAGAATTAAAGAAAATTATTATTAAGATTATTCACCAAATATTCAACACTGCGAACTAACCAATGGCAATTATTGGCCAATAATTAAACAAAAAATAATAAATGTAAGTACAGTAGGACCCCAATTATCCGGGGTTTACTTAACCGGAACCCAGGTTAACCGCAACGATTTTCGTGTAAAAAAAATAAAATAAAAAAACATCTCTAAATCAATTAACACTAGTATGAGAAAAGTCGCTTAGTACGGGACCCTTGTCTGCCAGCTTGTCTGTCTACCCTCCCCCTCCCGCCCACAGCTAAACCCCTTAAAATATTCTACATTTCCGCTCTTTACAGCTTTAGTTTGATGCGTTTCGCGGAAGTGTTGTTTTGAGTTTTGCAAATTAATTTTTATTTAGTGTCTCATTAGCAATTTATTGTAGATAGAGTGTTTTAAAGTGTAAATTAGTGCGTAAATAAACATTTTTAGTGTCTTTCACTGACAATTTCAAAAGCGTATAAGCTGTCGTATGTACAGTACTGAAATTTTTAGTCTGCAATATCTGTACATCATACGGTAGTTTGATTATTAACCCTGTAGATGGCAGACTGCACTTTGTAATGCTCTCTCGGGCGTAGAACGCAACAAGCTCGAACAATAGTGAGAATTTGCATATTCCGTTATTTAATACACTTAAAATTATCCAATCGTAATAGAACCGGCACCGTTGGAAAGCTAATCAATTAAACTTAAATTTTTGTATTTAAAACTTTTTCGTAAAACGTATATTTACATACGTAATCACAGTTTCAAAATTTTAGTATGCAAATCAGCTGTGATTCACGCGTCAATGAACCCCGTATACTGTCAAGGTCTCATTTTCAACGGTCTGCAACTCCTCACAGAAGTCATTTATGAAGAAGATCATAACAGCATTGAATTCAGCAGACGATTCTCTTTAAAACGATGTCTTCAAATCACATTTTACTTTGAAAACAGCTGTTCTACAGGATATACGGTAAAAGCTTGTAGTTGGTCATAGATTTGGCCAATACGCAAGCCTGTTTAGAATCGATTCTTAAAGTCTTATTAGATATATCCCTAAAATGTACAATATATAGTTTTAAAAAGAAAACTTCACAGTTTTTATCTATGTCCAATTCAATACATTTAGATTTCATGGGTTGGTACAACAAAGCTTTTTTCAAATGAACAGATTTCAGAATGACGCCCGTCTAGTTGACTTCACTTATATCATTTGTTTTGTGTTATTTTATGGTTATTACAGTTTATAAAATAGAGTTATATTGTGTTTTAGTTATAAATAAATAAGTGTAGATTGTGTTTGAGTGAAATTAGGCTTATAACGATGTTCTAATAAAACGGTAAGTGAAGAAATAAGATAGCCTAGAAATAAGGTTTTAGGTTAAATTGCCGATTTGATATTTTGATTTTTCATTACAAAATGTAAAGTTATTTGAAACTGGGTAGAATGCTATTCGATTCTACACTTCATTCTCGAATTTTCGGTATAAAAAAAAAAACATTGTTTGAAGTAAAACATGTTTAGGCCTAGTCACTTGAACTTAGTCATGATGGTTATGTAGCAAAAACGTTCAAAGTGTTATTTTGAACTAAACAATTGTGAAATTGAAATATATTTTTACATATTTCTACTTAGAACTAAATTATAAAACTTTTGTGTATTTTGAAAAAAATTTCAATAATGTTTTACTACTTTTTATGTAGGCATAAAGTTGTTTTTCTTTTCTTCCGTTACTAAACATTTTTTGCTTTCTAAACTAATAACTTTTACAATTTCAAAAGATTATTGTTAGTGGCATATTTGAATTCTTTGAAGTTTCTTCTACAAAAAAGCTATGGAACACATTTCAATTAGGGTTCATTTACTGTTTTTGGTTTTAAGAATATTTATTTCTTTGTACTGTAGTTTAATTGTACTCGGAATCCAAATTATATAAGGTAGCATTACTTAACCGGAAAAATTTACTATCCGGAACACCGCCGCCCCCTTTATTCCGGATAAACAAGGTTAGCTGTAATTTAATTGTTCCATCTTTATGCCGAGTTTACGTGGTCAGAACTATATTTTTGGGTTCACCAACAATTATATAGTATTACTTGAAGAAAGTTAGCACTCTTCAACCAGTGAAAATGTATTGGAGAAATTACGCTCACCAACTTCCAAACAGGAACTTACACTAAAATAACAAATACATTTTGCGACAAGCACCTTTACAGTTTGTATTTTAATTAGCAAGTTCTGTACTTTAGAGTAAATGAATATTTATAACGCATTAAAAACATTTAAAAGCGATTGCCCTTTTTTCTAACGAAAACTTTTTAAATAGCATGTTGATTCTTATACAAAAGTCTTGATTAATATTAAACACCAAATTTAATCAAAAAATTAGAAAGAGTATCAAACTGTACTAAAATATCGATATAGTGTGAGGATAGTACCAAAGGTCTACTGTGTACCATCAGCCAGAGACCAATTTGTACAGAATCTCATTAAAGGATAAAATTCTATGGAATTTAATACAAATAAACTTAAAAATATTTTAACTAATGAGATATCACATAGAGAAAAGTTCTAAAATTAGAAGTGTAATGTTTGTAATGGATTCTACTGTCCTAAAATATTAGGAAAATAATTCCACAACACAGATGAACCGTTGACGTAAGTTTAGCGAATTTTCAAAACTAAAGTAATTTGTTTTACGGTTTCAACCAACAATTTCGAAAATTGGTCTACTCACGAAGGCCAGCTGAATAGCCTGCCTGTGTGTACGAAATATTTAGTAAAATTTTTTTTGCACCTAGCTCCACTCGCTGCTTCGTTCCACTCGCAGAGGAAAAACCTTGAGGCCTCGGGATATGGACTGCTTTGCTCGCAGCGTACAAACTCGGCCGCCGGCCTCGGTTCAGAAGATGAACTGGATTTTTGGGGAACCAAGTGAGCTATAAGGTCGAGTAAAAAACAAAATGTGCAGAATAATATCCTACTTAATTTTTTTAGAAAAAAAAACTATAAAAAAGTTTCATTCAAATACGAAAAATCTAAAAAAAATAATAACTTTTGGTCAAATACGGTGCTTCCGGTTGTTGTATTTTTTGGCTTACGAACTCGTCCGAGCGATTTAGACAACCATCGTGTGTACCAAATCAGACTTAAAATGTGGCCATTAGAGTGCAAACACATATATCATTTTTAATGACACCCCAAAATGTGTTCTGGGGACCATGATCGGTGCTCATTTACTACTACCGACCTTAGGTCTCACCTTTGCTCGAATAGCTCATCTTTCTTGTGGAACTTCACAAATAAAAGCACATAAAAATATGATGAAATGCATTACAATACAAGAGAGATTTTTCTTTTCCTTAGAGAAATTAAGCTGTTACCACTCGACGACAGATTTTGATCAAATCTATTACACAAATTTTACAAAAGGAAATAATAGCAATACAGACTTTGAGTAGGACAACCATATGTTTTTTCTAAAGTTTCTTGCTTAACACATTTGACTGACTGTACAAAAAATATACGGTAGTCAATGCAATTTATAAATTATAATTTCTATGGTACTCAGTACTATTTTATACTTGTTTTTGTTACCAATAATGTCGTTTCTAAAAACAATTTAAAAATCAAGCAAATGGTTCCGTTTGACTTTCAAATTCAAAACAATTTATTTAATTAATATCAAAAGAGAGTAACCTATCCCGACACCACAAACGACTAACAACATCTCACTAAAAAATACAATCCTTCGCTATAACTCTCTCGCATTAATAATATATTAATATAAACACTTTACAAATTTAGAATGCTTGAAAATATGATATTTCTGTTGTCAACACTACAGACTCAAACGCAAATTAATAGTCTTAAAGTAAATTATATATTACAAATTAGCTAAATTCACAATTTTAGGAACCATTTTCACCATTCAGCATCACCGTTTGCTTTTTGAAATACAAAGTCTTTCCCACACAGGTTCATGATGCCGTCCTTTAAGTAAAACTTCCACTTATTACGACTTCGTGTAATCTGCAACCAAAATTTCAATATAAGAATTTTCTTAACATGTGTAGTACTGAAATATAACACTAGAAACTTTCTGGCAGAAGTTTTGAAAACATCAACGATTGTGACTAGTTCGAACAGGATTGTAACACCTTTTCCTCTCCTTGTTCTCTGTGAACTTGTTAAATACTATAATGTTTTGCATGGTGTGAGAATACAATGTTGTTTTCCTTGAAATTCTTTTTACTCTTAAACAATACTTTGCAGCCAAATTTGACTAAATGCTATACTATTTAACAAAGATCACAGACCAGACTGTCACCACTAAATTTGTCAAAATAGCGCTACCAACCTAAAATCATAGAAAATTATCTCTTCCATTAGACACAAAATATAGTAATTATTAAAATTAGGCAACAGTACTTTAAAATCGGCCATTTTAATCTAACATCTTACCTTATCATATTGGCAAACTACAACATTATCTGTAACAAAC